>OFHU01004648.1:0-23534 GCA_900245905.1 Lacerta viridis
GTGTCTCTTTAGCACTTGCTATATATGTCTATACCTGACATATAAACGCACAAAGGAAGATAATAATAATAAGTTTTCTTGGGGTATTGCCACGATGAAGTATGTTGGTTTCATTGAAAAGTACAGACTTTGGTAAGTGATCAAGGAAGAAGAGCCCAGCTGGATCAAGCAATGAGGTCTCTAGTCCAGCTTCCTAATCTTACATTGGCCGGCCAAAAGCCCGTGGGAGGCATACAAGCAGGAACGGGATAGGTCAACGTTATCCCCACGTGCGATTCCCTGAAACTAATATATAGCCCTCGTGCCGAGCAGCCATCGGCAGACCCCTCCTCCATGTATTTGCCCAATCCCCTTTCAAAGCCATCCGACTTCGCGGTTTTCACTACGCCTTGTGGCAGCGAGTTCCACAGGTTAACCGCCTTCCAACAAAACTACCTGCATTTCTTTAATGGTAAAAGGGGGGGGGGCTGGATCTAACAAATAAAAACAAAGAGGAGACAGGAAAGCCAGAGGAAAGAAATATTTGCCCCCCCCCCAAAAAAAAACCCACCACAACCACCAACTGACCTCCAGCGGCGTCACAGACAGCAAAAATCAGGTTCTGCAAAAGTCCTGGGGAAACCAGCAGCAGGATCAACAACGTGGGGAAAGAGCAACGGAACTTCCTTTTCCGGTCCCCGAGCTCCGCCCACTTCCTCTTCTTGTTGAACATAGACATAATAAATGAGATATAGACGCGTCCTGTACATCTTCCGGGTTCCCTTGGAATATTCCTCTCCGTCGGAGAATAGTTTATTTAACCCCAGTGAAAGCAGCAACTTTTAAAAAGCAATATATCCTGGTATCTGAAGAAGTGTGCATGCACACGAAAGCTCATACCAAGAACAAACTTAGTTGGTCTCTAAGGTGCTACTGGAAGGATTTTTTTTATTTTTTATTTTGTTTTGACTATGGCAGACCAACACGGCTACCTACCTATATTTTGTCGGGTTGGTGCAGTCTCAGACAAGGGGCTGGAGAAGGGAGGCCCGAACGAGGTGAAGCTACTGTTTCATGCGGACAGCTTAGAATCATAGAATCCTAGAGTTGGAAGAGACCCCAAGGGCCATCCAGTCCAACCCCCTGCCAAGCAGGAAACACCATCAAAGCATTCCTGACAGATGGCTGTCAAGCCTCTGCTTCAAGACCTCCAAAGAAGGAGCTTCTAGTTGAGAGCTGAGTTCAGGGTGCAGAGGACCAAAGTTGGACAAAGGCACCAGCCTTCCACTAACACCCCAGACCAGTGCCAGATTTACGTATAAGCTAAACAAGCTATAGCTTAGGTCCCCACTCTCTTGCCCCCCCCAAAAAAAAAATAAAGGAAAAAAACCACTGGATGTACATTTCCAAAATATAAGATAAAAAAACAAATAAAATAAAACCTACATACAGCAACAGTGTTTTGTGTTGTGTAGGCTCCTATGATGTAAGTAATGGGCCCTGCCTGCTAGCCTGCTCCCTAAAATATCACTGGTTTGCTCATTTCTATATATAGGGTGCCTACATTCTGCATGGGCTCCTGCCAACCTGGCAGTTCGAAAGCATGTCAAAGTGCAAGTAGAAAGATAGGTACCACTCCGGCGGGAAGGTAAACGGCGTTTCCGTGCGCTGCTCTGGTTTGCCAGAAGCGGCTTAGTCATGCTGGCCACATGACCCGGAAGCTGTACGCCGCTCCCTCGGCCAATAAAGCGAGATGAACGCCATAACCTCAGAGTCGTCCACGACTGGACTTAATGGTCAGGGGTCCCTTTACCTTTACATTTACATTTTGCATGGACTGGTTGCATGGGAATTACTTTGATAAAATACATATTTTTGATATGTGCAAATGGCTTTAGATACCAATTAGGTCCATAAATTACCATATAGCATATATTCAACACAAAAATAGTGACAATCTGTTGTTGACAAAGGACAGCTGGAGATATAAAAGGCCCCATTACCTTCAGTAGCTTAAGTGCCTATATCCGGCCCTGCCCCAGACATCCCATTTACAGTGGGTTTTTTAATTTTTACTGATTAATTTAAAAGCTGACATCAAGTAAAGATTCCAACTAAATATCAGGAATAACTTTATGATAGTAAGAGCTGTTTGACTGGACAAGAGGTGGTGGACTCTCCTTCCTTGGAGGTTTTTAAGCAGAGGTTGGGTGGCCACCTTTCACGTATGATTGGTGTATGGGTTCTTATTGCACGGGGTTGGACTAGATGACCTTTGGTGTCCCTTCCGGTTCTACAGTTTGTTCTACGATTTAAAATTCTTTTAAAAATAGAATCAATGTTTATCTCTTTTCACATTAAATAAATAAGACCTAATTTAGGGGACGAAGACACAACAGAAATTCTGTTGCTTGGTTGCAGGTTGCAGTAGAAACTACGTTTTAAAAAACAACATCGAATTCCTGGAGTTTCCAGGAGGAGCATCGATTCCCGCTAGTACCTAATAGGCGTGCGCCTCTTTAATCTAACTACCTCTATGCCAGCGGCTCTCTGAAAGGAAAAAGCTAGCCAATGAAAGAACGAGTGACGGAATTCTCCGGTCGGAGCCAATGAAAGCGCGAGTGACGGAATTCTCCACTTCGGGCCAATCAGTGGCCCTGGAAGGAAGTGCGGCGGTGGGCGTGGAAAAGAGAGACGCGGCCCGAAAGAAGAAGGCGGGGCCGACGCTGTTGTTCCCCCCCCCCACAAAGCGCGCTTGAGCGAGCGAGCCTCCAATTGGTGGGCAAAACAGCCAATGGGCGTCCTGCATTCTGATGCCAGCGACCGTTTAGCGACGGGGACTGTAATATTTGAATCTGAGGCGAGCCGAGAGGCGGTTTGGGGGTCGACGCTGGAGGTGGTAGGTCGCGTTTGGTGAGTTGAGCGGGCGGCCGTGGGGAATGAGAAGGCCCCATAAATGGGGGGGGGGTGTTGAGAGAAGGGGGTGGAGGGCCGGTCGCTCGGCGGTTCGTTCGTCGACTTATGAGTGGGGAAGCTTCGGCCGAACGCTAGTCCTCCTTCGCGGAGCGCACCTGCGGAACGCCCTGCCACAAGATTAGCCGTCTACTTGGACGGCTTTCACAATGAGGGTTGGGAAGATTCGCGGAGGCTGCTATCGCGGCTGCTCTCCACGAGCGCGCTGTCCTCTGAATGATCCCGGCATATTAGGTGGCCTGCGATGCCAGTCCTTCTCGGAGTAGACCCATTGGAGTCAATGGCCACGAAGGCTCTGCTCTGCCTCCACAGCTGGGAAGGCAGCAAATGCTTCTGGGGTGCCGGTTGCTGGGAACCACAAGTGGGATTCCCAACTGGGGTTCCTGGTCGGCCACTGTTGTTGCATTGGGCAAAAGGCCCTTCTTCTGAGCTACGCCAATAAAACTCAGAGACTAGAGGAGCTAGGAGTCCATTTTGTTTTCTTTATTGCAAAGCAATAAGGGTTACAGTCGAATCATTTCGCAAGCCTGCAACCCCGCCCAAAGGTCTGGGCAGGGGTATTTATAACATTTCAGACAAAGCATTTCAAATTAACCAATCATATTTCATTACATCATTTCAGTTTAGTACGCATGTACATTACCTAATCTAATACGCATGCGCAATAAGCATTTCTAACTGAACCTTGGTTCTCACCGATCTGTTACATCTTCGTTAGTTTGCATGCATGGGAATCTGTGTTAGGCCTTTGTGCATGGGAATCTGTGTTAGGCCTTTGTTCTATGTATCAACTTATGTTACTAGCTTATGAATGTGATTGACGTATTTGCTGTCCTTCTTTCCCAGTAGGGAAGGTCTTTTGCAAAGAATCATCAGTTTCCTTAAAGCAACAGGTTACCATAGCATTTCTATTATAGCATATTCAATTATTTATTGGGGTTCACATTATATTCATTGTGGCCCCTTTGGGCCACTGCTACACTGTGAGATCTGGATGCTGGGCCCTCTTTGGACTGATCCTGCAGCAGGGAACTTACTACTACTGTATGTGTTAAATTTGCAAACCACCCCTCATCCAAATATCTCAGGACATGTTTCCTGCTTGGTAGGGGGTTGGACTGGATGGCCCTTGTGGTCTCTTCCAACTCTATGATTCTCTGGGTAGGCAAACTAAGGCCCGGGGGCCGGATCTGGCCCAATCGCCTTCTAAATCCAGCCTGTGGACGGTCCAGGAATCAGCGTGTTTTTACATGAGTAGAATGTGTGATTTTATTTAAAATGAATCTCTGGATTATTTGTGGGGCATAGGAATTCATTCATCTTTTTCTTTTCCAAAATATAGTCTGCCCCCCCCAAGGTCTCAGGGACAGTGGACCGGCCCCCTGCTGAAAAAGTTTGCTGAGCCCTGTGTCAGGACGGTGTTTCATAGCATTACATTCTTCCTGATTGCACATCCTCAAGTAGCCACTTGTTCTGCGTGCAGGGATATTGTAGCTTTCTCTTTTTGATTTACAGGGAATTGCAGGTGGGAAATGCTGCTTGGGGGATCCCCATTGGGGCTCCTGATTGGCCCCTGTGAGAACAGGATGCTGGACTTGGCAGGGGGTTGGACTGGATGGCCCTTGTGGTCTCTTCCAACACTATGATTCTATGACTAGGCTTTTGTATATTGAGCTATACAAGACTCCTATAGCAGGCAAAGCAGGCAGTACCTTAAACTAAAGGGAATGGTCTGACAGCCTCATTTTTAAAAGTTTGCTTTGTAACAGAAGAAAATCTTTAATGGAAAAGTAACAAACATGTAGACGTTGTGTCTTCATTTTCAGTCTGTGGTCTATTTCACAGTTCATTCAGCATGAGGCACTGTTCTCATAGACATCATGTACTGTAGTTGGGGAAAGGGAGTGGGGAGAGATGGGGGGGGGTAATATTCTTACCAAGAACAAACTCAGTTGGTTTCTAAGGTGCTACTGGAAAGAATTTTTTATTTTGTTTCGACTATGGCAGACCAACACGGCTACCCACCTGTAACTGATTCTTTGGTTTGTTAAAGGAGAAATCTGAGGGCTCCCTTGGACAAAAAAAGGGATTTTTTTTTTTTTTTTTTGCCAGAGCAAAACAGCAGCCAGTAGGCTTGGTCTTTATTGAAGGCTGTTGCAACAGGACCTCCACCCGCCACAAGATGCAGTAAGATGGAAGGTCCCGAACAGGAAGAGACCCCAACTTTAATTAGTTACTAATCCCCCAAGTTACACCGCCAAACTGCATCATTACTACATCATGGATACATCAGAACATCACATATTGGGAGGGTCAGAGGAGGTAACCTGAGTATTCTGACAACTATGTCATCATTCCTCAAACCCCTCCCAGACACAAACAAAAGAGTGTTCGTGGTTTCCTTTTCCTGCCCTGCCCAGGCAGGGCTAATGGCCATCCTTTGTCTTAGCCTGAGTCAAATCCATTTCCAGGTGGTGGGCCTATTGGGAGTGAAATGTCCCATAGTCTGACAGATTTGGGTGACTACATCCCCCTGTACGCTCAGGGGATTATGGCTGCCTTGTAAGCACACCAAGTATCCCCCCTTTGATAATGCAGAACAACAGTGGAACAGTTTAGATCTGATATACGGTTAATTTTATATGAATTTATAACAGAAACACTATAGAGAAAGAAATATTTTCACTCAAGTGTGTGTGTGTGTGTGTGTGTCAGTGTCATGCTTGTGGAACTAGGTGGTTTGGGGAAATTCCTGTAACAGGTTCTACTGCATAGTGTTAATGTACGGTTTATGTCAGCATCATGTGGCTAGGTCCTATAGACACACACATAGTACTTTAAAACAGTGTTTTGTTCCAATACCATTTACCTATGTTTGCATCAAAGCATGTAGCTTGGCAATGTAAGTGAACTGGAAGGAAGTCCCAAAAACCTCTAGGGCAAGATTTTTGTCCTGGCAGCAGATGTGACAGACTTTGCTTTCCTCTCTTCTCCCTGCCAGCTTCATGAACATCCCACCCCAAACTGCTCCAGAGCATCTTCCAATTCTGCCTGCCAAGCAGATATTGGAGACACTTGGGAAGTGGGTAGCTGCACAGGGCAGGTCCTGTTTTCATTGGCAGAAGTCTGTTGTACAAGTGTTGTTGTTTAGTCATGTCCAACTCTTTGTGACCCCATGGACCAGAGCACGCCAGGCATTCCTGTCTTCCACTGCCTCCCGCAGTTTGGTCAGACTCATGTTGGTAGCTTCGAGAACACTGTCCAACCATCTCATCCTCTGTTGTCCCCTTCTGCTTGTGCCTTCCATCTTCCCCAACATCAGGTTCTTTTCCAGGGAGTCTTCTCTTCTCATGAGGTGGCCAAAGTAGTTGTGCAAGTAGGGTGCCACAAAAGGGCGGGAATCCATAGCCTATAATCTTTCTCACTTTGCATCTAGAAAACAGCAGGATGGCTGCCGCTTTTGCTGCTCGGTACAAAAAGGACCTAAGTACGGAGGCCTTGAAGACAAAACTCGCCCACCGGAAGTCCATTTCCCAAAAGGAGAGCAGACACAAGGAATTTAATAAAGGCAGGAAGTTTGGACTCATTGATGTCAATGCACAGGCATCAAGAAATGGTGAGCCTTCACTGCTGGAGGAGTCAGGTGAAGGATACTTCCTAAGGAGCAGCACAAAGTCAAGTAAGTAAAGAGTTGCAACCCGTGTTTGACAAAACACTGGTTTTTAGTGTCATTGTGGCATTTCCTACATCTACAAAGTTAACGTGCTACGGAGGCCTATTAACGGAAACTGATAAATGACCAAGTTCAGGCGTCACCCACCCCAGAATTCCTAAGGCAGTCAAATGTTAATAGAGGTGAACAGTGGGAGAGACACATTTGCTGATGATAGTAGATGATTTATCAGAGTGGTTAAAACAAAAAGATTGCGAAGAGCTCCAAAAGGATCTCTTGGAAGTGGGTGAACAGGCAGTAAAATGGCAGGTCCAGTTCAATGTACAGTGGTGCCTCGCAAGACGAAATTAATTCGTTCCGCAAGTCTTTTCGTCTTGCGAAGCACGGCCATAGATAAATTCGTCTTACGAGTCAACTAAAAAATTGCAAAACCCTTTCATCTTGCGAGTTTTTCGTCTTGCGAGGCATTCGTCTTGTGGGGTGCCACTGTAAACAAGTATAAATGATTCATGTAGTGGCAGATAATACAAATTTTGCATATTTGACCCTCTGGACTGACAATGAATGACCAGGAATGAGACCTTGGGGTAATAGTGGATAGGTAGATGAATATGGCTGTCTCCAATTTAGGTCCCTTTTGGAAGTAAATCATATTGAAATCCATGAGATGTTTGGATGTAAACACAGATGTGATTGGACTGTTAATTCCTCTGAAGTTATTCTGATGGTATCTAAAGTTATTTTTGCTTCCCTAGGCCAGAAATCAAGTGCTTCCCACGTAGGCCAGAAATCAAGTGCTTCAGCTAAGTCTCGCGAACAGGAGCGTTTGGAAATGCTACAGCGTTACAAAGCTGAGAAAGAACTACGGAAGTTAAATGAGCAGAGAAAGCCCATATTTAAATGTGGGCAGTTCAAGCCAGAGGCACCTGCCTTCCTTTTAAAACCGTCAAATATACCGGTGCTCAGCAAGCCAAAGGAGACTATAACAAAAGCAGCAAGTGTGGTACGTGTACTTAACTCTCCTGTGTTTCTTTTCCATGATGTTGGGTTGTCCTAGTTTGTCCGAAGCCAGAGTTGAATATTATGGTTAGAAATAGGTTCTGATTTTGGAGGGGTGGTATGCCTTATGCGGACCAGAAAAAAAAGGGATTGGTGGGTAGTGGTGAAGGAAGGAAGGGATCAGCTTGATTCACAATGGGCTCTCCAGTAATTTATGTCTGTTATGTGTAATTGTGGTGCTGACAGTCAGTTGTGTTCCATTACTAAAGTCAAGGGCATTCAGAGCAGGGGTTTGCCAGGGTAGCTTGTTTTGAATAAGATGGTACCCTGAAGCACGATAAGGGAAGTATATAAGTTCTGAATTCAAACACTCGAGCAACTTCCATCGGGGGGGAAATAAGACATGCATGCAACCTTCTAATGTGACTTGGGCTGTGCACACATTACTGGCTTTAAGCACAACTAGGCCATTCTTCCTGTTTGAAAACTTTTTTTTTTTAAGGGGGAATGCGTCAAAGCACAATATTTCAAAGGAAATGACAGGATAAGGTAGATCTGGAGTGTGGCTAACATTGTGTATATACCACTTCCCAAAGTGGCACTTTGAGCGCACTGGATGTAGGGTAAATGATACTGTGTACACAGGTTTTCACCTCAGAGTAGATAATTGTACCCAGTAAGAACAAATTTGAGCATGGTGTTTGCCCTGGTTTGCTGGTCACAGAAGTATGCTGATAGGTATGTTATAGAAAAATAGGGGGGTGGCTTTTGCTGCCCAGCTCCCCAAGGTACTGAGTCCACTAAGTCCATAATCCATCAGAGAGAAATCGATGTAGGCAGGATGCAGTGAAAGCAAGGCAAATCTTGTTTATTTTTTTCTAACAAAGTTCCTCCCATCCTGGTAAAGAGGTAAGAGAGACCAAGAATAAAGTGTGCAGGAAACTTTAAAGACTTTTTGAAATTGTCCAACTCCTTCACTAGAGACCACCCTAAAAGCATCATGCATACATCATAGAAGGTGGTGGTCTGTCACAGAACTTTGAGAGTGTTGCTTCTTTCCTGTCTGCCAGGATACAGGAAGCACCCAGAGTCACTGATTGGCAGGTCAAACTGCAAGAATTTGCGGAGTTGGCCTTATTAACAAATAACTTAAGAGATAATACCAAACAGGATTTTGTAGGCAAATGGGAAGTTTATAAAAGATATATGTTGAAATATAATAAGAGTTTTCTTACCATGCCAGCATTCGAGGGATGAATGGTATAGAAAGAGATTGTAGAAAGAATGAGGAGTAAGGATACATTCAAGAATGCATTTGAAAGGTGGTATAAGAGACAGTAAGGGATTGAAAGCATTCATATAATTTCTTGTCTAAGCGAAGGAGTTTGTCAGGAAGTCGTAAACCATGTCGGGAGAGATTTATTATACTTTTATTTTATTTTATTTTTATCTTTTTTCTTTCTTTTCTTTCTTTTTTTTTTCTTTTTTTCTTTTTCCTTTTTTACTTTTTTTCCCTTTCTTTTTCCTTTTTCCTTATCATTTTTATCTATACTTTTATTATTATTTATTGTTTCACTACTATGGTAGTGTTTAATAAGTGATACAGTAAGAAGGTACACTGTAAAGCAAGACACGGATTAATATATTTGTATTGCAAATAACTTTATTATTACTGTAAGGTATGTCCGTTGTTTTTTTTTTCTTTTCTTCTTTTTCTTTGTCCACGATTGTTGCTTGTTGTATTTGAGATGCTGGAATTTTGTATGTGGAAAAGTCAAAATATGCAAATAAAAATAATTTATTAAAAAAAAAAATAAAAAAAAAAAAAAAACCTGATTATGGTCACTGATTTTGGACAGCCTGGCCATTCTTTCACATGGTTGGCTACTCTGGTTAGGAGGTGCAAATCCAGTTTTTTTTAAAAAAAAAATTAATAGGAAATGTGTGTTTCTGGTTGTGATGCATGCTTACTCTATCTTGGGTATTCCTAGGAAATGCGGTTAACAAGGTCAAAGGTGAAGAACCAATTTCAAGAATCAATCAGACCGCCAACTAGACCGCCGCAATCAGTGGTTTGTCTTACATTTTTATTATTTTACATGTGGTTTGAACAGAAAAATGAGCTGCTAGAACTATGGCAGCTTGGTAATAAACCAGGGGTAGGTAGTCTTTATTGTTGGTGTTGTTATTTATTTCTGCATATGGGCTTAGGTTTGTGTGTTATGTGTTTGCAGCTTGAAATTAAGGGTCATGGCCAACTCAAAAAGTTCGTAGCTTTGCAAATTTTTATGTTAATTTGAGCCCTTACAGAAATTTAATAGCAAAGTAAATTCTAACCTACCTATATATATGCGGCCAGAATATTTGCAAGTGGGCTTATTTGCAAGAATAGATGTAAGGTTCATATAACTGAGGCAATTGTCTCACCACAGGCTCTTATTTGGGAATTAAAGGAAGGCTCTGTAGAAGTAAAGGGATGGTAAACTGTGTGTGTCTCCCAGTAACACAGGTATGCAGTTATGAAACCCTGACTCAATTTCTTTCCATAGAGCAAGGGCTCCACTCTGCCAAAAGCTCAGCATAACCAGAGACAGATCTACGTAGACAAACCTCCCAAAGAGAGGAAAGGTATGCATCACCATCCAAACACTGCAGGATTGCCCCAAACCTTTTGGGGCTGCTGTACGTGTGAGTTTCTGGATAGCGTAGTGCTAAAGCACTGCTCCTGGAGCTCTTGAGTTCAGGTCTTCCATTGAACTCCTGGACACGTAAAGCAATGTGGCTGCAGTTGGAATTGGTTGCATTTGTTAATCGTATGAGTGTGACTCCCAACAGCCACGTACAGAAATCTCTTGGCTCCCACGGCAGGTCCTGTCCAGTTATCAGGTCTTCTGTGAATTAATGCCACGTACAGGCTCTGCTAAAACACAGTGGGACTTGATTCTGAGTAGGTTGTGCTTACGCCCAGAATGTGAAATGTTTTAAAGAGTACACATCATCTTCCCCCCCTTTCTCTCCTCCCCCATTTCAGGGGTGCAGCCTTCAACTTCTACAACTGCCACTAGAAGACCTACAAGGGCCACCGCTGCTGCGCTGACCAAAATACCACAGATATCTCGGCCCGCTGTGAGCACAGGTGAGTGAGGTAGTAAGTAGTTGTGGATTTAGGGAGTGAAACGTCAAGCAATCCATACAGCGACAACTTCTACATTTTCTTCTTGACCCAAATTGAACTTTCAACATGTTTCTTCCTCCAGGAACATAGGAAGCTGCCTCGTACTGAGTCAGCCATTGGTCCATCTAGCTCAATATTCTGTACACTGACTGGAAGCAGCACTCTTAAGATTTCTTTAGACAAGGTTCTATCCCAGCCCTAACTGGAAATGCCAGGGATTAAACCTTGGACTTTCGGCGTGCAAAGCAGATGCTCTATCACTGAACCCTCCCCAAATATCTGGGTTGTATCCCCACAGAAAGCTTTTGAGAAACTTCTCTGACTTGTCCTTCCTTGTTTTGATGAGCTTTTCAGAACCCTGCAGCTCTTCTTGTTTTAGGTATTCCATTGCAGAAAAAGGAAGCAAGTAACAGCAAGCCGCAGCAGAGAGAGGTCAAAAATGCAAAGGTAACATTAAGTGTCTCGGCTTTTCCTAGTGTTTCACACACTGCAACCTTAATATCTATAATCTCTACAGCCCTGTTTGTTAGATTGCTGTTATCAATATGTTGTGGGGAAAGATTAAGAATCTTGAGCAGGGTTCGGGACCAGGTGGCTCTCCATACGTCAATGGAATTCACTTCCCATCAGCCAACATTTCCAATGTTCTCTGCTGTTCTAGTTCTCCTATCTGCATGCATATTTCTAGAAGTGTAACAATGATGGAAAGTGTGTCTGTGTCTGTGTATCACCCTTATAATGCATTTGGGGTGACATGTTGTCTGCTCCTTACCGGCTAAGAAAAGTCCATATCATTCAAGAAAAACAAATAAACCTTTATGTCCTGTTACAGGTGGGGGTTTTTATGCCTTGTTACAGGTGTTGTGTGGCGTGAAAGAGAATCATTCAGTGGAGCCTCTGATCACCCAAATCACTTTGGCTACAGCCACAGAGCTGGAGAAAGAAAACCTGGAGAAAGAAAACCTTCCAGCCCCTATCATTCTGGCTCCTGCACCACAAAGGAGAGAGCGCTCATTTGCCCCTCAGAATTTTGTGTTCAAGCCTCTGGAGGGTTTGATGGCCTACAAAGTCAAGCCCATGTCACCTTCCAAGGCAGATGTATTCCTGTCGCCCAATCTTTGCTGGAGCCCTGCAGAGACCACCAGGTAATGGGCTACCATAGGGTGCTCTGATGAGATAAGGAGTTGCCCAAATGTTTTTGTGACATCTCTCTGACCTCTGCAAAAATTGTCCTTTTTAGAAATAACAAAATGATACTTCCAGCTCCCAAAGGTTTTACCATGAATTACTGTGGCCTTTATCCCCAAAGACATTAGCCACTCTTGATGTGCATCATTTGATAGAGCCATGAGATCTGGGAAGTTCTTTAGAGTTGGCATCTTGATCCAGACCAGTACAGTGGTACCTCATGTTGCGAACGGGATCTGTTCTGGAGCCCTGTTCGCAACATGAGCAGAACGCAACCTGCAGCGCCACTTCTGTGCACGCGCAGGTTGTGATTCGGCGCTTTTGCGCGTGATGTCATTTTGTGCGTCTGCGCATGTGCGAACCGCCAAACCTGGAAGTAGCCCGATCTGGTACTTCCAGGTCCGGTGCATTCGTAACCCATGCCAGATGCAACCCACAGCGGCCGCAACACGAGGTATTACTGTATTATGAAGGCTCAGATCCAGTGTTCAGATTTCCTGAGTGATTGAATATTTGCAAGCCTGACTTCATTAAAAATACCAGTGGAAATCTGCCTGCTGTTTATTTTGAAGTAGCTGTTGTAAATGAGTGCACTGCCTGCCCCCCGCCATTCCTTCCCTTGCAGGAGAGTTTCTGTGTTATGTCATTAATGGAACTTAAACTGCCTAAATGCTGTAATGTTCTGTCTATTCCGATGCTTGCCATATAATAATAATTAATTAATATTTTTTTATTCTTTATACTCCACCCACCTGGCTGGGTTTCCCCAGCCACTCTAGGCGGCTTCCAACAAAAGATAAAAAATACATTGAAACATACATGTAAAACATAATGCCAAGTAAATTATTATTCTTCCTAGCAAAGTCCCTGGAGAAGGTGCTCTGGAAGCTTTGCCACAGGACTGTGGGCTTAAACAGAAGGTCTCTAGCCCAGGAGAGATAAAGGAACATCCATCTCTACTTGAATTTCCAGATGCTAATACAGGTGTGTCTGGGGGGGGGAGCGCTTTTGTAGCATAGTTGCCAACTCTCAGCCCCTTCACCTGCAATGCCAACCTGCCTTATAGGTTTGTTGTAAGCAGGTGGTGCTGTGAGTTAAACCACAGAGCCTAGGGGTTGCTGATCAGAAGGTCGGTGGTTCGAATCTCCGCGATGGGGTGAGCTCCCGTTACTCGGTCCCTGCTCCTGCCAACCTAGCAGTTCGAAAGCACGTCAAAGTGCAAGTAGATAAATAGGTACTGCTCTGGTGGGAAGGTAAACGGCGTTTCCGTGCACTGCTCTGGTTCTCCAGAAGCGGCTTAGTCATGCTGGCCACATGACCCGGAAGCTATACGCCGGCTCCCTTGGCCAGTAAAGCGAGATGAGCGCCGGTTCGCCAGAAGCAGCTTAGTCATGCTGGCCACATGACCCGGAAGCTGTACACCAGCTCCCTCGGTCTATAGAGCGAGATGAGCCCCACAACCCCAGAGTTGGACACGACTGGACCTAATGGTCAGGGGTCCCTTTACCTTTTTAAGACTTTCCTAAGCTATCTGTTCATATGGAATATGTATCCTGCTTCATAGCCCCACAAGGCTTTCAAAGCAGCTAATGAAAGTTTCAAATTTAGGAACAGGAATTGCATGCTGTTCGTGTGATGTCCACCCAAAATACTTCAAACATTGTAAAACACAATTAAAATGCTAAACCTATTTTTAAGATTGTGCCATTTAGTGGACTGAAGCTCAAGCTGATTTATCATTGCGGCTGAGACTGGAGAGTGATACAGTTTTGAATTGTAAGCTGTTGCAACTTCCTGTATCCTCCAATAGCACCTATATTATGGTTTTATGGATATACAGTATAAGTTTAAACTTGGTAACTCGTTGAAAGGTAGACAATTAGTTCAACCAGGAGGACTGACAGAGTTATATTGCGGCATGGTTTTTTTCTGTACTTTTTGCAGTTTTCTGTGTAAAAATATCCTTCATCTTTCAGAATGTGTAACTAAAGAAACAATGGATGCTGCTGCCTTTGAAAAGCAGGTCAATCCACAGAAAGTGGATCTGCCAGCAAGCGATTCATCTGACCCAGCAGGAGAGCCACAACACAATGTGCCCTATTTCAGGTTTGTACAAAAGGGCAGAGGGGTCCAGACTGATACACTTGGGAGTGTGACTGAAGAGAACACTGGCTGATGGAACACTCTTGATGGGTGGTCCCTCTGCTTTGTATGAGAGTCACTTTGCCATCAACGTAACTGCAGAGCCAAATGCTTGACCCAGTAAAAGACGCTTTAGTTAGCTGCCCTCTTCCCGTTGAGCTGTAGTGTCTCTAAAGCTCCTTTTCAGCCCATTATTCTGGCACACTTTCCCTCTCAGCTCAGAGCCCATTGACACCTCAAACACATCTGAACTCTTAAATGGAGGGGTTGGCTCGGTTGGCATTGGGAAAGCCCTCCACAGATGTTTTGCAACTTAATAGAACAGCATGAGAACTTATTAACCATCCAAGGAGTTTACCTCTCTTCCAGATTTATCATTATTATTTCTTTCAAACCATTTTATGCTGTCCGTCGTTAGTGCAATACTCAATATATGCAGCAATATCTATAACTGAATTAAATGCATCGTCATACTAACGGGGCCTCAAATAAGTTTTTGCGGACCATTTTATCCTCACAACAACCATGTAAGGTCGGTTAGGCTGAGAGACCAAGGTCATGTGTGATGCAGTGGATGGTTGGTTGGGCCAGGGCCTGGCAAGACTGGGCTCAGATCCTTACCTGGACGCACAGCTCCCTGGATGACTTCAAGGCAGTCACCTCCTTTCAGTGAAACCTCCAATGCAGGGCACATTGTAAGGAAGAAGCGGGGAACCCCTAGGGATGCCACCTGAAGCTGCTGCTGAAGGGTGGAATGCAAATGCAAATTATTTTAAAGGGCTGGGGATTGGAGGTTTGCGGGTGGCGCTGTGGCCTATGGCTTGCCAGTCGGAAGGTCAGCAGTTTGAATCCCCGCCACGGGGTGAGCTCCCGTTGCTCGGTCCGCTCCTGCCCACCTAGCAGTTTGAAAGCACGTCAAAGTGCAAGTAGATAAATAGGTACTGCTCTGGCGGGAAGGTAAACAGCGTTTCCGTGCGCTGCTCTGGTTCGCCAGAAGCGGCTTAGTCATGCTGGCCACATGACCCGGAAGCTGTCTGCGGACAAACACCAGCTCCC
Organism: Lacerta viridis; assembly: GCA_900245905.1. Classification (NCBI taxonomy): domain Eukaryota; kingdom Metazoa; phylum Chordata; class Lepidosauria; order Squamata; family Lacertidae; genus Lacerta; species Lacerta viridis. The sequence continues at coordinate 15,186 of OFHU01004648.1, forward strand.
TCGGCCTATAGAGTGAGATGAGCGCCGCAACCCCAGAGTCATTTGCGGCTGAACCCTACAGTCCGGGGTATCTTTACCTTGCATGAAGCCCACCCTGTCTCCAGTATTGCCAAGTACTCATTCTGTCTATGTGCTTTTTTTAAAGGAACCTGCTTCGGTGCGAGGCAGAGAGACTGGCATCGCATTGCCTTGAGTGGGATGGAGCAGCAGATATTCCAGAGGATGGTAAGCGAAGAAGCTGAAGGAGGAGTTGCAAAATTGCTGTCCTGGAGGGGGCCGTTTACTCGAGTCTGTCAGCCTGAGTGGGTTTGGCTTTGACACTCCCAAGCTACACAAGCGAGATTTGTAAGAATTAGGCTTCTTAAATGTCTCGTCAAACACTTTACGTACATAAGCCCTATGTGGCTTAGGACCCTCGTACTTACGGGACTGCCTCTCTTGGTATGCCCCACAGAGGACCTTAACGTCCACAAATAACAATAGTTTAAGGGTCCCGGGCCCAAAAGAAGCCAGATTATCCTCCACAAGGGCCAGGGCTTTTTCAGTGTTGGCTCCGACCTGGTGGAATACTCTGTCCCATGAGACTAGGGCCCTGCGGGACCTGACCTCCTTCCGCAGGGCCTGTAAGACAGAGTTATTCTGCCTGGCCTTTAATCTAGCCTGATCCCCTATTCCTTTTCCCCTTCCTTTTTTCTGAAGAAACCCTTCTGGGTCCCACATTAAAATTCCTCCCTGGTCTCCCTACTGGCCTAGCATGACTAACCTGGCCAGTTAGCCCTGGGGATCCCACTGATGTTTGTTTTTTATGCTGTTTTTTAGCTGTTTTTTAAGTTGTTTATATTTGTTGTTAGCCGCCCTGAGCCCGGTCTTTGGATTGGGAAGGGTGGGGTAGAAATAAAAATTATTATTATTATTTATTAAATATTCCTTTCTACAGCCAAAGATCTGGTCCGTACCACTGTTGGGCAAACCAGACTGCTGATAGCAGAGAGATTCAAGCAGTTTGAAGGGCTGGTGGATAACTGTGAGTTCAGACGCGGAGAAAAGGAAACAACCTGTGATGATCTGGATGGATTCTGGGATATGGTGAACTTCCAAGTAAGATTTCTGTTTTTTTAAAGTTTGTCTCATATTCAGGTGGTTCTTCAAGAGTGCGTTGTCATCCCACAACTTCAATACAGGACGCTTATCCTTCCCACTTGCATTGTGTGCAAATCAGCTTTGGGAAGCTGTTTCATGATTTCTGCAGGTTTAGCCCCTTTGCTTTTTACCCTTTAAGTTTCTTGGGCATTTAGGGCGTCAAAGAGTGCAGCCAAGTGAAGTTTTAAATTTAAGTCACTTGGGGACCTTTTAAGTAACAAGCAACATTAATCAGTTTAATAACTAAGGCTAATTGAGCTGGTTAGTCCTGCAGTTGTTGTTTCTTTCTCATTGCTTTTGGTTTTCTGAATATAGGTAGAAGACGTAAAGAAAAAATTTGAGAACTTGAGGAAGCTCCAGGAGAATGGATGGCAAATGGCAGATGATGTCCAGGCCAAGAGACCCCTCAAGGTATGAGAGGCTTCTGTAATTCTGCTCTTGCGTTGTCAATCTAACATGATTACCAAAAGACAGACTTTCCCAAAGCAACTCCAGGAGGTTGCTAAAAAACCCCCCACAAATACCGTATTTTTCGCTCCATAGGACACACTGGACCATAGGGCGCACCTCATTTTTAGAGGAGGAAACAAGGGAAAAAATATTTTTCTGGTTTTCCTCCTCTAAAAGCCCTGTTTTTTTGAGGATCAGCTAAAAGTTTTGCAGCTTTTTTGCAAAGGGAAAAGCCCTGGTTTTTTTGAGGATCAGCTAAAAGTTTTGCAGCTTTTTTGCAAAGGGAAAAGCCCTGGTTTTTTGAGGATCAGCTAAAAGTTTTGCAGCTTTTTTTGCAAAGGGAAAAGCCCTGGTTTTTTGAGGATCAGCTAAAGTTTTGCAGCTTTTTTGCAAAGGGAAAAGCCCTGTTTTTTGAGGATCAGCTAAAAGTTTTGCAGCTTTTTTTGCAAAGGGGGAAAAGCAAAGAGGAAAAGCCCCATTTTTATGGGGTTCAACTCACATTTCTGAAAAATCTTAAGGAAAGGGAGCAGTTTCTACTGTTTCCAGACAGATAATCTAATCAGCCAGTCACATGTCCTGGGGAAACAAACAACCTCCCTCTGCAGCACATTCAACAAAGGAGGGCGGGGCTGAAAGAGCCGGGACTCTTGTGCCCTCCATCTTTCCCAACATCAGGGTCTTTTCCAGGGAGTCTTCTCTTCTCATGAGGTGGCCAAAGTACTGGAGCCTCAACTTCAGGATCTGTCCTTCCAGTGAGCACTCAGGGCTGATTTCTTTAAGGATGGATAAGTTTGATCTTTTTGCAGTCCATGGGACTCTCAAGAGTCTCCTCCAGCACCATAATTCAAAAGCATCAATTCTTCGGCAATCAATCTTCTTTATGGTCTAGCTCTCACTTCCATGCATTCACCACTAGAGGGCTCTATATCCCAGTGGAACTTTTGTCAACATGGGGGCCCTGCAAATGTTTTGGAACTACAACTCCCATCAGCCCCTGTCAGCCCAGCTGGGCTGGCACAGGCTAATGGGAGTTGTAGTCCAAAACATTTGGAGGGCCTCCAGTTGGTGAAGGTTGGTCTCACAGGATAATAAGCCAGCTGTATTTGGCTACCCCTTAAGTTACTGTGCCAGCTAGTTCCAAAGTTTGCAATCATTGTAAGTTTGCAGGACTTAAGCTGCAACCATTACTGAAAACGCCAGGTCTGGAGGCAGCAGATTGTAGCAACTATTGCCTGGCCACAAATGTTTCCTTTTTGTGGTAGTTAATTGAGAGGGTTGTGGCAGAGCAAGTATAGAGATTCCCGGATGAGCCTGATTTTCTGGATCCATGCCAGTCTGGTTTCAGGCTTCGGCTGAGATTTGAATTGGCATTCCCTGGCTGCTGTGGTAGGCTTGGGGAAGCTTTAGTCCTCCAGGTGTTGCTTAAATTCATCTCCCACTAGCCCAAGCAAGCATGGCAGGGGTGCTGGTAATTTATCAACATCCGGAAGACTGAAGGGCCCTGCACTGTGCCAGTTTTCTGTCTGAGCTCTTCGAAGGTGTTGGAGAGAGTAGGGAGAAAATGCCGTCCTGCCTTTTTGTCTTTCAGAAGAAGGCAGCCCCTCAAAGGGCAACCAAAGCAGGGGGTGGCTCTGTTGAAAGGAGAGCAGCCCGAAGGCGCCTTGCAGCGATAAAGGCAGCCGTGAAGAACAAGATGAAAGCAGAAGGGCTGATGGTGGAGGCTGCAGGTCAAGAAACCCCGAAGGAAGTGGAGAAAGTGATGTTTGATGGAGGGTTTTTCAAAATTGAATCACCCAGGCCCTTCCCAGGTCAGTGTTGAAGCAGTTCCTTTTGTGGGTGAATTTGGGCGTGAAGGGGAAACTTCTTTGCTGCAGAGGGCAAAGAAGTCTAGTGCGCTTCTAGTGAGCGTGCCTTACTCATTTTACTTACTGGGAATGAGGAGCATGGAGGTGATGGTGAAGGAGGTCTCTCTTTAGAAAAGGAATAGTAGGTAGGGGAACCATGAATTTATCTCCCCACCCCTGACCCCAGACCAAATGTTTTGGTTATACATACTGTGAGCTAGGAGGCAGTGTGTGCGCTTCCTGTTCTCCATAGGCATACACACCCACCACACAGCAGAAAGGTTTATTGAAACAAATCCAAAAGTGAGAAGACTCAGTTCTTTGGCTTAAGACCTCTCTGTTAATTGGGCCCCATAGCAAGTGAAGATTTCACTCTGTACCTGTTAAAGTTTCTAGCTCACTTTCCAGGGCAGTTACATCAGTAATCCCATTGAGAAGTTTTCAGGGTATGAATGGTGGAAGCCAGCTCCTAGTTTTCTGAGTGGACGCAGCTGGCACACCAGTCCAAACAGGAAGAGAGTCTGGAGCCAATCTTCCGCCATCCCCTATGTTAGATTTAAGCAGCTTCTATATATTTCAGGTCAGGACTGAGGCAATTCTGAAGAATTCAGATTTTTCTATTGACATGCATGACATCCTAATGGAAAATCCATTGATTTATTCCTCCTCTCATCTGCACAGGCAGGACTCCTCAATCTACAAGCAGGACGTCCAGGCGGATGACTCCAAGATCTGCCAACAGGGCCCTGCTTCAGAGCTGTGCAGATACCTGTGTTGTAACCTGTGTAGGCACACCAACCGCGTCCAGCGCCATTCCTCCTCTTTTGGATCTGAGTGCAGTGTTGGAGCCTGCCAGAACTGACCTCTGCTGCATTTCTGAACAATGGTATGCAGTTGGCCTGAATGTGAGCCCTTTTCGGCTGGTGCAGAAATGACTGTCTGTGTTACTGAGATCCAGATGAATCGCCTTGTCAGTGGCTATTTCCAGATCGAACTAAAAGTCCATCTTGTTGGGGGTGAGGGATCTGGACCTCTAGATATGGCTGGCCTACAGGGACGCGGGTGGCGCTGTGGGTTAAACCACAGAGCCTAGGGCTTGCCGATCAGAATTCGGCGGTTTGAATCCCCCGTGACGGGGTGAGCTCCCGTTGCTTGGTCCCTGCTCCTGCTAACCTAGCAGTTTGAAAGCACGTCAAAGTGCAAGTAGATAAATAGGTACCGCTCCGGCGGGAAGGTAAATGGCGTTTCCGTGCGCTGCTCTGGTTCGCCAGAAGTGGCTTAGTCATGCTGGCCACATGACCTGGAAGCTGTACGCTGGCTCCCTCGGCCAATAAAGCAAGATGAGCACCGCAACCCCAGAGTCATCCGCGACTGGACCTAATGGTCAGGGGTCCCTTTACCTTTACAGCTCCCACCAGTGTGATCAACAGTCAGGGATGGTGGGAATTGTAGTCCAGCATCATTTGGCCACAGCCTCCCCCTTCCCTGGACAAGGAAAACACTGTGTTTTGCATAGTAAACGGCTAAAATTATTTTGGGTGTTCACGCACACAGCATGAAACAGGCCCGCTTTCCATTTGTCCCCACCACAGTCATTCTGTCTTGGTGAATAGAGGCTCCATTCAGCCCATAAGGCTTATGTAGGCTGGTGCTGTTGAGCAGGTTAGTTGCAGCTGCTGGATGGGATCCACACTGAGCTAAAGGATTGGAACACAAAAGCTGAAACCTTCATTTGCTTTTGCCACATCTTGGGGGACAACTAACGCCTGCTCTCCCTGCGCCACAGCGCTCTGCTCAAGACCTCTGCCTTCTTTTCCCTGTTCCAGATGATTGGTTGTATGACTTGGAGTTGAATTGTCATTGGAAGCTGTTCATTTTGACTCGTGCTGAAAATGCCTTCGCGGAGAGCACAGCTTAAAAACTCACTGCCTTCCTCTCCCATCTCAGTTCCCTCCGGCAAAAATGCACGACCCAATTTTTGTTGTTCACAGATACGGCTCTGTCACCTCGGTCTCTTCCAGTGCTGAGCACAGCATCGTGATATTTTGTTCCAGCTGTAGGAAAGATGCAGTTGGGGCAGGGGGGATCCTGCTGCTGGCATATTTGCCTGGGAGAAACAGCTGTTCATTTCAGACAAGGGCTTCTCTCTGCTAATTCACGCTATAAACTTTGCCCTTGTAATTGTTCGTCCAGTATCTTGGACGTAAACTGAGAGGGAGAATTTGGGCTGCCCTTGTCAGCTGTCATTCACTCCCATGCACACCTTCCCCCAAGATGAACGTTTTAAAAACCTAACATGCAAGTTCCTGACTGATCATGAACACGTGTGGTCTCCCCTCCACCCCCCAGTGACATCCAAGCTGCGGAGGAACCCTGTGCTACAGCAGAAGACATGGCGAAAGAAGCTGCTGTAAGTTGTATCGTCTGTGTTGAATGTGTGCCTGTCTTGAAAGTTCAGAACAGAACCCCTTCTCATTCTGCTCCTTGAAATCTATCTTTCTTCCCTCCTGAACTCTTAGGATGTACAAACAGCCACTTGTGACAGCGGATCACCCTTGTGTGATATGGATGACTTGATTTCCACCGATTCTCAGGGCCTGGAAGGTCCCATTGATAAAATGGAAGTCCCAGAAGCTGCAGAAGAGGTGAAACAGACCATTGCAGATCTGGGCGAACAGGATGTTCTTTCATGGAGTCCCAAGGAGGATTCCCAGCCTGAAGGAACTTGCTCCCAGGCTGAAGAGCTGCCCACTCCAGAGTGTCAAACAGGTAGATTTCCATCGGGCTTTTTAGGCAGCGGGGAGAACTTCTCTGGCTGAGATCCATGTATTCTGTGATTGCATGAACAATTCAGAATTTGAATTCAAGGAGCTGCCTGTATCTCACTCAACACATTGTGTTTTGGGTGCACTTTAAAGACTAACAAATGCATTGTGGCATAATCTTCTATGGAGGTTACAGCCTGCGTGATCAGCTGCTTTCAGCTGTAGATGGAGTGAGGAATTCAGCACAGGGCTGTAACAAAAGCTGTTCTGGAGGCTCTCCTAACCCCCCCCTAGCCAATATGGGGGCCCATGGGAGACAAGGGAGAACCCCAGTTGCTCTAGACCTTGCAAGGGCTAGCAGGGTTTGTCAAATCTGGCCCAGAACCTTTAGGCTTCCACTGCAGGCTTGTTTTTCAGGAAAAGGAAGTCTCATTGTGAACAATGTGGCAGACCTCCAAGTTAACATGTTAAGCAGTGGGGGTGGGTGTCTCGTTGCTCCTATATTCTCGACCTGCTGACACTTCCTTGTGTTTGACTACTGTATCTTGAAGTGAAGATACAGTAGAAGATACCAAATCTTGAAGTGAAGATACCTTGGGTTGCGCGTTTTCAGGATACGAATGCGCTGAACCCGGACGTACTGGACCACGTTACTTCCGAGTTTTGGCGCATGTGCAGAAGCACTGAATTGCGTCACGGGTTGCGAATGCACCTCCCGCACGAGTGTCCACTGTATTTCCTGTTTGTTGCAGGAAACTCCCCATTTCTGCAGGGGTTGCATTCCGAGTCATTATGCCCTTGCGTGAAATTGCATATACCGTATTTTTTGCTCCATAAGACACACTTTTTTTCTCCTAAAAAGTAAGGGGGAATGTCTGTGCGTCTTATGGAGCGAATGCATGGCCTGGAGCCAAATTGCCCGGGCGCAAAAGGCAGGTCCTGCCTTTTCTGTTTTAGAAAGAGCTAAAGGCTGACAAGAGGGAAAGAGAGTGTTGAAAGGAACCCGCTCAACAGCTGATTGCAAGAGATCAGGGAGGGAGATAAGCTCCCTTCCTGCCCCGCCCAGGCCCCTTGCACAGTAGTTCCTTTGCGAGGGCTGAGGATCCTGGGAAATTGAGTTTTTCAGCCATTTGGGGCTTTCTGTTACTTTTCCTCTTGCTTTCTATTACTTGCTGGTGCTTACTGGTTTGCTTTCTTCTTGCTTCCTATTACCTACTGGTGCTTACTGGTTTGTACTGGTTTGCTTTCCTTCTTGCTTTCTATTACTTGCTGGTGCTTACTGGTCTGTACTGGTTTGTACTGGTGCTTACTGGTTTGTAAGCAATGCTTTTCCCTTTGCAAAAAAAGCTGCAAAACTTTGAGCTGATTCTCAAAAAAAAACCATGGGTTTTAGAGGAGGAAAACCAGAAAAATATTTTTTTTTCTTGTTTCCTCCTCTAAAAACAAGGTGCGCCCTATGGTCCGGAGTGTCCTATGGAGCGAAAAATACGGTAATCAGAACACCAGTTGAAAAAGTCTCCAAGCACTGTGTTCTGCCCCCCTTGCTGATGTTTCTGCGTCACCTCTAGGTTCAGCGCTGTGTGCGCATGTGCGGTTGCGCACATATCAGACATGCCCCCCAACAGTCACTGCCTGTACTGGTTTTGAGATGGGACAGCAGTGAGTCCCTGTTGTCATTCATGAACGATAGGTACTTGGTAACAAGATGTGTATCCGCAAACCTTATTGACACAGCCCACTAAAAACCCTCTCCTACATATTATTGAACCAGACCTAAGTTACGTTAAAAAGCCCACTGGAAATACATCCTTATTTTGCAGGTTCTCTTCTCGGTGACTTCTCCTGCGATGGTGCAGTGCTTGAACTCCAGGTATGTTTGTTTGAAAAGGAGCTAATTGGGTTGGGTGGACTTCTAAAGACTAGCAACTGTAACATTTCTCCAATCACTGTGATAAATCTGATGCCATGGTTTCCTGTTAAATATATATACCATATTTTTCTGTGTATAACACCCCCCTATTCTGGGGGACTCAAATTTATGAAAATGGGGGAAGATGACCCCCGTGTATAAGATGACACCCATTTTAAAACATTCTTTTAGAGTAAAAAAAACACCTAGTCTTAAACATGGGAAAGTATGGTATATGTTG
>OFHU01004419.1:1800000-2199926 GCA_900245905.1 Lacerta viridis
TTTCGAACTGCTAGGTGGGCAGGAGCAGGGACTGAGCAAAGGGAGCTCACCCCGTCGCAGGGATTCAAACCACCGACCTTCTGATTGGCAAGCCCTAGTCTCTGTGGTTTAACCCACAGTGCCACCAGTGTCCCTCATGCCTTAAATGGTAGCTCAACCTAAAGATGATCAGCAGGTGATAATAATGATGGCAAGAAGATAAACACCACCACACATCATAGCCACAGGAATAAGGACCAGCTAAAAAGCTGGCAGCTGTAAGAACCAATAACAATAGAATATATTTGTCTGGACTGTCGAAATACCTAGTTTGTATGCCGCTGTGTGCATGAAACAGCTGTTTTGAACATGCAACACTAATGGAATGCTACAGGAAAATGATAAAAAAGTAGATTCACAGTTGGGTCTTCCAGACATGCAATAGATTTAGGATCAGACAGTATATTAAAAATGAGATTATTTTCCATGAATGGGGATGACTGATCTTCTATTCTGTCTCTGAATGTTGCTTTGATGCAGTAACCTTAGTTCCATTACTCTTGAATAGCTTGCCTAAAATAGCCTTCAGAAGCTGAGCTACTAAATCAAGAGAAGTTATTTGCACGTCTTTGCCTCCTGTCAAAGATAATTAAAATAAACTTTGCTAAAAGCAAGCCGCTAGATCTATTATGTTCAAAATTTTGCAAGTATAAGTAATATAAATAATGACACCCCCCTTGTAACTTTGCTTTCAACATGACTAGGCCACAGCACTGGATTTAGGGACAAGAAATTAAAATTGCATTTATCATCATGCTTTTACTGGAAGTACTGTTGAAATTAGCAGGCATGCACTTCTTAAGTAAACTTGCTTAGAACTGAGGCTGCAGATCACCCTCTTTGCTGTAAGCTGGGCTCCAACATCTGGTATTGGGCAGTTCTGGAATCGGCACCCTCGAGAGTAAGGCTATGCATCTCAGCAGCACAGGATTTCCCGACGGAACACAGAACTAGTCAAGTCAAGACATGGACCAGAGTGTGATTTTCTGTATTATGTTTTCCGTTCGTTTTCACAGCTTGATATAAAGTTTCACAGCAATGCATTCTATCCACAGCTGCTCTGGGCAGCCATCCCATTTGGAGGAATAGAAGTGGCGCACTCAGATCTATAGATTGTGGTTCCTTATATAGCAGGATAACGGCAGGGGGGAGAGTAAGAACACAAGTCTCACACAATCTCATGCTGGAGACTTGATGGCATAGATGTTAGCTGATTTCTCTCCTTACCTTCCAATACCTATGGTTTAGGAAATGAAGCCATGAAACCAGTTGTTTAATGTTACCAGAACAGAGATGGATGCTTTATCTCTCATGGATGCTCTAGCTGTGATTCCTGCATTGCAGAGGGTTCAACTAGATGGGGCTTGGGGTCCCTTCCAACTCTATGATTTTATACATACATACATACATACATACATACATACATACATACAATTTTTTCTGCTTTACATTTTAGAATATTTATTTAAATAGCCTTAAAATATCAATGACTTCCCTTCTTCTCTTCTCCATTGTTCATTTTATATAAACTAAATCACTTAGTATTCCATTATTACTTCCATCAAAACTTATTTTCACTGTTGAATTTATCTTAATGCTGCAAACGTGTGGTGTAGTGGTTAAGAGCGGTAGACTCGTAATCTGGGGAACCGGGTTCGTTTCCCCGCTCCTCCACATGCAGCTGCTGGGTGACCTTGGGCTAGTCACACTTCTCTGAAGTCTCTCAGCCTCACTCACCTCACAGAGTGTTTGTTGTGGAAAGGAGAATGTTAGCCGCTTTGAGACTCCTTCAGGTAGTGATAAAGCGGGATATCAAATCCAAACTCCTCCTCCTCCTCCTCCTCCTTCTTCTTCTTCTTCTTCTTCTTCTTCTTCTTCTTCTTCTTCTTCTTCTTCTAACGTACACAATTCCCCCCATATATTCAATAAACATTTTCCAATCTTCTTTAAATGTATGTTCTTCTTGTTCTCTTATTCTATATGTTAAGTCTGCAAGCTGCGCATATTTCATCAGTTTAAGTTGCCGTTCTTCTTTAGCTGGAAGCTCACCTGTCTTCCATTTTTGGACTAACAAATCATGGGCTGCAGTAGTGGCATACATAAATAATATTTTCTGACACCTGGGAATTTCCATCTGGATTATCCCCAACAAAAAAAACTTTTTTTGTTTTTTTTAAAGTACTTTTAATCTATATATATAAAATGCAAGTGTCTCTGCGTCCAGTCCGTGTGTCTCTGGGTTTGCGCTACTGCGCATGTGCCCCAGGGACACAGGGATTGGAGGAGAGAGATCGGGCCTCGAGCAGCGTCGGCAGTTGAAGCGGGCGGTTCAAATGGAACGCTGGCGCTTCAGAAGACGAGGGGAGGCCACGCTGCCACAGCCGCCGTCTGACGGGGCCCTGAGGACTAGCGGCCCGGGAGTGGCACAGAACAGCCCGCCCCGCAGAGACTTTGTTCAAAATAAAACCCTGTCCGGAACGGAGAGCGAGGATAGTCACCCAGTACAGGACCGTCGGCGTTTTCCTCCCTCTTACAATTATCCTGTCTGCTGGAAGCCCCCCCCAAAAAAACAACACGCCACAGCGAGGCAGGAAAGACACAGGACAGGGGCGGCAGCAGCGTCGGCTGCCAATCAATCCCCTCCCAGCGGCCGGGGGGCGGGAAACGGGGACCCCTGGCCCAAACGCGGAGGGAAGCGGGGGCCGGACTGGAGTCTGAAGGGGGGCTTCCGAATAAGCCCCCACCACACAGGTCCCAAATCCCTAGAAGGGGGCGGACGAGAGGGGAGAGTCCGAGGGCTCAGGGGCCAGAAGCCGCTCGCCACCGCCTCTGCGGTCTGCGAGGAAGACGGCAAGGGCGGAGGGGCAATAATCCAAGCAGCAGCAGCAGCAGCAGCCCTCTAGGTCAGCGGCAGCAGTAGGAGTAGCCGCTCCGGCGCGCGCGCACACACACACACAGAGAGAGCACGGGAAGCGGTGACCTCATCAAAACGCACCCACCCACCGGAGGATCATGGGAAATGTAGTCCTCCAGAGGGGGAAGCGGGAGGCGGCCCTCCTCAGTTACTGCGCTCCTGAAACAAGCCGACTTCTACGAACATGGACGACGCCAAGAGTAATTGGGCAGGTTTTTATTTTGTTTTTTTGAAGCACCGCCTTAATTTGTTTGCTTATTTATTACAAACAAGATTTTAAATCATCCCAGCAACTCAGATTAATAGCACAGTAAACCCGCAGAGGGAGGTGGGGGGCGTGGCCGCGTAGAGGCCACACCTCTCCTCCGGGGATCCCCGCTTGCAGAAGGGAATCCTCTGCAAGCAATACTAAAAGTGACCTGTCTCTTCTCCACACACTTCAGCAGCGCTCTCTCTCTCTCTGTGTGTGTGTTTGTATAAGGGGGGGGGGAGAGAGAGAGAGGAACGCTGTGTGAGAACTGGAGTGCCAGGAAGAAAGAGGGAAGGGACAGAAAGAGAAAAGGGGAAGCAGGGCAAAGGATGTGTGAAGACAAGTGCATGGCAGGACTGGGAAAGCAGGTTGGTGGATTTCCTAACCTCCCCCCCCCCAAAAAAAAGAAGAAATATTTTTTAAAAGTGAGTTTTTAAAAAAATTTCGCCACATATGTTCTAGCGCCCGTTATTTTAACGGGCTGAAACCACTAGTTCATTATAAATTATTTCCCAATACTCTTTTTCCCTTTTACAAGTCCAGCACATATGATAGAACGTACCCTCAACCTCATTGCATCTCCAGCACTTATCTGATTCAGTGTTACACATCTTAGCAAGTCTACTCGGAGTTAAATACCACCTGTAAATCATTTTCAGGTAGCTCTCCTTCAAGGAATAACATGCTGTAAACTTCAGATCACTCTTCCAAAGTTTCCCCCAGAGATTCAAATCTATATTATGTCCTACATCTATTGCCCATTGTGTCATAGAAGCTTTGGCTATGATTGTATGATTCTATGCGATATCCACATTCAGGAAAATAATCCCATGATTTGTGACTGTAGATTTCTAATGAAATTCAAGTGTATACGGCTCACATAGAAAAGCCAGGATGATAATGCTGTGTGTGTTTGTGTGTTTAGAAATAAGAACTCTGGTGTCCTGTCAGATATGCTTACTCAAATAAATGGTATTTGATTTAAAAAACAAAAACACCCAAAACCTATTGACATGGATATTAACAACTAAACCAAAGGTATTAGGGGAGCCTTAGTGATATATGAGGGAGCTTGGGGTGGGTGAGGAAAGCCTTATTTACTTTTAATGCAACAAACTGATAAAAAAAAAATTCTAATCCTGTTCAATCTGAATACTAGGAAAGTTCTTCCATTTATCATGCTTTACCTCAGTAAAATAACCGTTGCATGATGATATGACAGTACTGATACCTACAATTGTTTTGTAGGCAGGACGAAAAAGCATAGATTTCGAATTGGTCAAAATGAAACAAATGTATTTCAGAATATTTTACTCTTCTAAACTTTTGGTCCAGCAGTTCATGAATTCAAAAAGAGCAAAGAATGGAATTAGTCTGGGAAACAGCAGAAAAATATGATACATTGGTAGCCAGAACTATTGAATTGTTAGACCTTAATTCCTTGCAGAGACAGATTTGATCATTCATCAGTCTCTTTAGTTATGTAGATTTTAAAGTAGTCCTTCCCTCTTTTTTCTCTTTGAAAAAGGACAGTGGCAGATGAAATTAATAGATTATGCTGAATAGGCAAAAATGACTGGGAAAATTCTGAACCAGCAGGACAAGAATTTCTTGAAAGACTGGAATAAATTTAAGTTGTATTTGAAAGACAGCTGTAAACAACTGACATCACTAGTAGGGTTACAAGACGTTTTGTAGGTTTAATTTATCATTTATTGCTAAAGACAATTTATAGTTTGCTTATTTAAGATTATGATTTAACAGTAATATTACTCAGAAAAAAATGCATATTAGAGATTAATTTGGAAAACCATTATCGAGGAGGAGGGAAGTCTTAGGCTGAAACAGCCAAATGATTTTATATTTTGTATACAAGATGGATGCTTGGATGGAAAATATCTGGAAAAACCAATAAAAATACTATTTTAAAAAATTAAAATTAATTGCTTTTCTTACCTGCACTGAAGATATTCATTGTTTGGATGGGGGGCTTTTATCCATTTCTGCAGTCACACAGTCAATCAATCAATCAATCAATCAGTCAGTCAGTAGTTGAACTGGGTTCCACAACAGTCACAAAAACAAATTAACCGAAAAAGCCTCAAAAACAAAAACGCACAATAAATAGCAAAAACAAAAGCACCAAACTTAATCCGTTTGACTTCTGAAATATTTGAAAACCAAGGCGCAGATTCTGATTGGTTCAGGTGCCCTGGAAACAATAGCCAACAGCTGCATCGGATGTTTGGCTTCCAAAAAACGTTTGAAAACCGGAACACTTACTTCTGGGTTTTCGGCATTTGGGAACCAAGGCGTTTGAGTACCAAGGCGTGTGAGAACCAAGGTACCACTGTAATACCTGACTGCAACAGCACTCTCCTCACTCCTCACAACGTTTTTGCCTGGTGCCTAAAATATATCGGTGCAATATGCTCCGATCCTGAGGACAGATCCTGAAGCTGAGGCTCCAGTACTTTGGCTACCTCATGAGAAGAGAAGACTCCCTGGAAAAGACCCTGATGTTGGGAAAGATGGAGGGCACAAGGAGAAGGGGACGACAGAGGATGAGATGGTTGGACAGTGTTCTCGAAGCTACTAACATGAGTTTGGCCAAACTGCGGGAGGCAGTGGAGGATAGGGGTGCCTGGCGTGCTCTGGTCCATGGGGTCACGAAGAGTCGGACACGACTGAACGACTGAACAACAACAATTTGCTCCAACTGTCTTGCCCCAGTGAGCAACCTGGCTGCCGAATTCTGCACCAGCTGAAGTTTCAGAACTGTCTTCCAAGGCATCTCCATGTAGTAATCCAATCTAGAGGTTACTACTTTTGATTCTAGCAACTGGGATGCAGAGATATTCAGCCTCTGACAGTGAAGGTACATCAGGATCCTCCATGAATTTGGTTATTCCATCTCCTGGTGAGCTACTGGTTTTGTTGCCATAGGAATAGGAATAGGAATAGGAAAAGGAATAATTTTATTGGCCAAGTACCAACATACTTGGAATTTTGCTTCGGCTACATTGCAATATAAACGTACCTTATACAACACTATTCCACCTCACAATACAATAACACAGCAAAGGAACCCCACCCATAACTGGCCTCCCCTTCCGCTACATAACTACGAATTTAACAATTTAATGGTGCAAGGGAAGAAACTGTTCCTGTGCCTAGCCGTTTTTGTATATAAAGCCCTGTAGCGATGTCCAGATGGAAGTAAATCAAACAGATGATGACCGGGATGCAAAGGATCTGCGACAATTCCCTCTGCTCTCTTCCTAACTCAGGTAGCATAGAGTGTCTCTATTGAAGGCAAGCTGGCACCAATTACCCTTTCTGCAATTCTTACTGCTCATTGGAGCCTTTTCTTGTCCATCTTGGAGGCTGTGCCGTACCAAGCAGTAATAGAATTGCAGAGAACAGTTTCAATGATACCTCTGTAAAATTGGATCAACACTTCCTGGGGCAATCAGCTTTTGTTGTCAACCCTCTCTTCTAGGCAGATCAACATAGGCAAAACAATAATATTTCTGCTTCTGTGATGAAGTTCTTATGTTTCTGACAGGAGACTGAAGGTTTAATAAGGAGATCAAAATTTTGATTTTCTTTCATTGACCTTTCGTGAGTAAGTTCTTCTTTGTCCAAAGCAAAGGTTTATGCTAGGCTTATG
The DNA here is from genome assembly GCA_900245905.1 of Lacerta viridis. NCBI lineage: Eukaryota > Metazoa > Chordata > Lepidosauria > Squamata > Lacertidae > Lacerta > Lacerta viridis. The sequence continues at coordinate 1,806,877 of OFHU01004419.1, forward strand.
GGGTTTTCACAAGCCCCTAGCAGCTATGGTGACTCATTTAATAATAATACCTTTATTGTCAATGTACAACCTGTGTACAATGAAATTAACCAAGCCTCCCCCCCCCACAAACACTCAATCTCATTGCACTCTGTGTGCTTGTCGCACAACACACCAACCCCGAAAGTCAGTTGCACTATATTATTTTCCGTTCAGCAGCCTAACAGCCCACGGATAGAAACTGTTTTTTAGCCTGTTGGTACGACTGATTATACTTCTATATCTCCTGCCCGAGGGTAGAAGATTAAAGAGGTGCTGGCTGGGGTGTGAATCGCCCCTGAGAATTTTTCTTGTTCTCCTAAGGCAACGATCCCTTGCGATGTCATCTAGAGGGCCCAATTTACTGGAAGTACATAATGTAGGGTTGCCATATTTCAAAAAGTGAAAACCCAGACACAAAAGTTGTTTGCCAAAATCTAGACTTCCAACAGAATGTTCCCGGATTTTCCCAGACATGTGAGCGATTTTCGCCTGGACACTGTTTCCGACGGCCGAATCCAGGGTAAGTCTGGGAAATTCTGGATGTATGGCAGCCCTTTTGATTTAGCATTAACTCTGGAAGTGTATACTCAATTCTGACCAAGCTAAGCCTCCTAGAGCAAAATATACACCAGGAGGCTTAGTTTAGTTAGAATCATGTACAGTAGTACCTCAGGTTACAGACTCCGCTAACCCAGAAATAGTACCTCGGGTTAAGAACTTTGCTTCAGGATGAGAACAGAAATCGTGTGGTGGCAGCGGGAGGCCCCATTAGCTAAAGTGGTACCTCAGGTTAAGAACAGTTTCAGGTTAAGAACGGACCTCCAGAACGAATTAAGTTCTTAACCCGAGGTACCACTGTATACATTTCCAGAGTTAACACCAAATACATTATCTCTAGTAAATGAGCTACCATAGCCACTGGAAGGCCATGAAAATTTGTGTCCTGGGCTTTTTAGACTCGTCTACCAATGTACATGGGTGGCACTGTGGGAAGTGGGTGGTGCTGTGGTCTAAACCAGAGAGCCTAGGGTTTGCCGATCAGAAGGTCGGCGGTTCAAATCCCCATGATGGAGTGAGCTCCCATTGTTCTGGCCCAGCTCCTGTCAACCTAGCAGTTCAAAAGCACGTCAAAGTGCAAGTAGATAAATAGGTACCGCTCTGGCAGGAAGGTAAACAGCATTTCTGTGTGCTGCTCTGGTTCGCCAGAAGCGGCTTAGTCATGCTGGCCACATGACCCGGAAGCTGTCTGCGGACAAATGCTGGCTCCCTCGGCCAGAATGCGAGATGAGCGCCGCAACCCCAGAGTCGCCCGCGACTGGACTTAATGGTCAGGGGTACTCATGTACTTTTCAAAACCCAAGGGGTGTATTGGTTGCCAGATGTGAAACTATATTATTTTCAGCTCTCTTACCCCACTATTATTTTCAGCTCTCTTACCCCGCATTATTTTCAGCTCTCTTACCCCACTATTAGGCTCTTTTAGGGACTGTTAAACTCAGTGTTAAAATGTGTGTCCTGCACACAGAGGCTCTTAGGCATGTCTTGAGTATCCTGACCCAACTGGATCCTGGGCAGCAAGGCTGGGAAATCCCAACACCCAAATCCGCTTGCTAGCCAGACTAGGCACCACTGGGCCAGACAGACCAATCAGTCATCCCAGCCCCATATGCTCTGCAAAGTTAGGAAGAGGGGAGAAATTAACTGCTCCTGTAATTAAAATAGTTATGAAAGGGGTTATAAAGTTTGAAGAATCCTCGTATTTATAGTTTGCTGCTTTATAGGCAACCGGCCACTTTTCTCCTCTTGTTGATGCCTAATAAAACATCAACATAGTTAGCTTAGCGCTAGATCTGAGGGCTAAATGTATGCTGCATTTGAAATCAGATGATAAATCTTTTTCAGAAGCCGAAAAATAAATGACAACCTCGGGTTTACAACAGCTGCTGTGGTTGAATAAACCATGAACTTTATATTGTCAGGCAAGTATCTCAGGCAAAGCTCTAGGCACATCTCAAAGATGTAGGATATTAAAAAATAATTCGGTTTTTATTAGCCATGGCTTACTGCTGAATAAATTAAAAGAAACTTTTGATGGATAGTGTTATTGGTGTTTTGCTGTAGTTTAAAAATGCACCCCGTGTTGCCATGTGATTGATAGATTTGGTTGCTTCAAGGTTTCCTTCTGTTTCAAAGTGTTGGCAAAAGTCCTGTTTGAAATGATTAAGCCAAGTCTAGTTTCTCAGCATCTTGTTAGATAGCCAGCACCACTGAGCCCCTTGGGGTTGCTGATGGGAAGGTCAGCGGTTCGAATCCCCATGATGGAGTGAGCTCCCGTTGCTCTGTCCCAGCTTCTGCCAACCTAGCAGTTCGAAAGCACGCCAGTGCAAGTAGATAAATAGGTACCGCTGTGGCAGGAAGGTAAACGGTGTTTCCATGCGCTCTGGTTTCCGTCACGGTGTTCCATTGTGCCAGAAGTGGTTTAGTCCTGCTGGCCACATGACACAGCTTCCTTGGCCTGAAAGTGAGGTGAGCGCCACCACCCCATAGTTGCCTTTGACTGGACTTAACTGTCTAGGGGTCCTTTACCTTTACCTTTTTCTACTCCCAGGCAATTGTGTATAGTACTGCAGCCTTATTTTATTGAGGGTATAATAAGGTAAACTCCTAAAGTTTAGGAGTGAGGGTTTCAAAACCATTTCTGCCCCTTTCTCACACGAGACCACCATGAAGCATGATGGCACTAAGATTGAGAAGCTGGTGAAATTTGTGGTGAGAATTGGGATTTTCTATATTTAGTGCTTGCCAACGTTGTAAAGGTGTCACTCCTATAAACAGGCCTCCCTGGACACTTGCCACATCACGTTTGCAACAAAGGTCCCCGACTTAACTCTATTTGTGATCAAATACCTTGTGAGCATAATTTCAGGCATCGCTAGCAGATTCTGGATCAGTCAGTCTTCGGGGCACTATTACCATGAACTCCACAGTGGAAGTAGAAGGATTGCCAAACTGTTTCCCAATGCTGTTTCCCAGTGCTGCCATTGTATCTTGAAATGAAGACATCATTAGGAGGAAAGAGGGCTGGGAGAAATAGATGTCCATACAATCTCTGCCCTTTCTTCTTACCAAGAGATAAAATTTAGATGCAAATAATGTTGTGATTTGGTTTTCCTTGCTGACCAAGTTGAAGAGTGCACAACAGTCCTTCTTAAGGAGAGTATGTTCCTTACACTGGGAGAATTTCCTTTCCTTTATGAAGTACTGCAACATCTCTTCAAAGGGAAGTGTTGGAAGATAATCTACTTCATTGTAGAACCAATCTTTCACACATGCTACTGACTATCACTAGTAGTATCCTGAAGTTCACATATAAGATGTCTGGGAGTTGGTTGTATATCTGCAGAAGACAGAAGTCATGGTTATGGTGTAGTCTAATACTAACACCAAGCAGATTGGTCTCAAGAGGAGATGGAAGCTCTTACAGAAATGGCAACTGAGCATTCTCAGTACAACTTTCCAAGTACAACTCAAAGTGTAGTTTCTCAAAGGAGACAGTTCTGCACAGTTGTGATAGAAACAGTGATGGAGGAAGGACAGCATCGACTTCCGGCGGCGACGCCATTGCGGGTGGTCGTGGGCTGCTTCGGCTGCGAAGCGCCCAGTCCATCCCGGGGGTTAGGAGCCCTGCCACCGCATAGCGGGGCTCCGGTTGGGGTGCGGGAAGAGCGTCCCGCACCCTGGGCTCCCCGGCTGTGCCCATTGTGGCTCCGAACCCTTCCCCCGCTCCCCCTGTAAAGGGGGAGTGGGGGTGAAGGGACGACGGAGCCGGGCTATAGGGGACATGCCCCAACCGGGATGTAAATGCGGCGACAAAGCCTGTGATGAGCGTCTAAGTTCTACCTGTCCTTAACGAGCTGATAAGAACCCAGAGGCTGTGAGTATCTGATTGACTCTTTGTATTCTTGGAACGATCTGGGGGAAAGAAGAAAGGCAGCCCGCCTCCCTCCCTTCGGGAGATGAAAGAAATTAACTGTTTAAGTGACTGCTGCTACAATAATCGATAGAAAGTATCTGGAATTTGAAAACTGAGACTGTTGAGATTTCCCTTCGGGGGTTAACTGGGGAAAAAATATCTCCATTTGAAGTTTTGGTCTTTATACTCCGGCTTCGGAGAAATGGCGACGACTTGGACTGTCGTGGGAAAAAATTGAAACAAAGGAAGGAAGAGACAGGAACTGAAACTTGATACTCACTCTCCCTTCTAAAATGCTGGACTTTGTGTTTGCACTGGTATTGAACTCTGGTTTAAAGGATGAGGAAATGCTCACTGTCTTGAAGCTGGAACTGCTCAATCGGAAACTACAAATTTTGAGTGGAATTATAAATAAAAAGGATTTACTTTCCACAGAGGAGGCTTTTCAAAAGATTTATACAATGGAATCAAACCTTGGCAAAGAGCTGGGAGGGGTGTTTGAAGAATGGTTCGAAATGGCTGGGCAACTCCGGGAAAAGGAACCGATTTCTGGGGGTGGCAGCCCTGGAACGGGAAAACTCATAATATCCAGACTCCGAGGTGGCAGCTCGGGGGCAAGGGACATGGAATTAAGATTTCTACAAGAAGAAGAAGTATGGCACAAAGAAACGGAGGAGCCCAGAAAGGAAGTGATGAACACCCTGAAGCTCGATGCAAGGTTTGTTGCGAATGCTGCCTGGATCTGTGGACACTCAGAAGAAGACAATTGGAGATCCGGTTCTGGGGAAAGACAGAAAAAGACAATGGACAGAGGGGGAGTGGGTTGAAGTATTAAATGTATAATCCAAATGGTCTGTCATGGTATCCGAGATCGGAGTGTGAAGTCTGTCAATTATAAGTTTATTTTAAATAAGCAAGGAGATATTGAATCTTAAGTCAAATGCAGCATGATAAAGGATAGAAGAAATAAGTTTAGTTATAAGAATATTTGGTTATGATTTAGGTTATAATAGAAAGAGCAAGATAATTGTGTTATTTTTAAGTAAAGTTAATTTTTTTATAGAGAAAAGTTGTTAAGGAAATAGTATATTGATTTAAAACCGAAGGTGAAAAGGCGGGGGAAGTCAAACGTCAAGATTCAGAAGTAGAATTTTTTTTTTTGTAAGGTATACAAATAAGAAGAAAAATCCTGACATTATGTGTATTTGTATTTGTTTTTGTATTTGTAGGTGTGGGGTTGGGTTTGTGTTATATTATGAAAATGCTAATAAATTCTGTTTAAAAAAAAAAAAGGAAGGACAGCATCATTTCACTCATCATAGACAATGTTACAAAGTAGCATGCATATGACCTAAAGCAGGGGTGGCTAACCTGTGGTCTCCACATGTCGTGGGAATCCATCTTCCATCATCCCTGACCATTGGTCATGCTGGATGGTGATGATGGAAATTGGAGCCTTCACTATAGTTAGAGCATGAGACTCTTAATCTCAGGTTGTGGGTTTGAGCCCCATATTTGGCAAATAGATTGCTGAATTGCAGGGGCTTGGAACAGATGACTCTCATGGTTCCTTCCAACTTTATTATTCTAAAATCTGGAGGGCTACAGGTTAGCCATCTCTTGCCTAAAAGTTGGAGTTTACAAAATAATTGCTGAAGTAGCATATTGTTGTTGTTGTTGTTTAGTTGTTTAGTCCTGTCCGACTCTTCATGACCTCATGGACCAGAGCACGCCAGGCACTCCTGTCTTCCACTGCCTCCCGCAGTTTGGTCAGACTCATGTTGGTAGCTTTGAGAACACTGTCCAACCATCTTGTCCTCTGTCGTCCCCTTCTCCTTGTGCCCTCAATCTTTCCCAACATCAGGGTCTTTTCCAGGGAGTCTTCTCTTCTCATGAGGTGGCCAAAGTATTGGAGCCTCAGCTTCAGGATCTGTCCTTCCAGTGAGCACTCAGGGCTGATTTCCTTAAGAATGGATAGGTTTGATCTTCTTGCAGTCCATGGGACTCTCAAGAGTCTCCTCCAGCACCATAATTCAAAAGCATTTACTGCATATTAGCTTGACCCATATTTGTGAGTATGTGTGTGTTTCAGGAAAAACCTGGGTCACAGAGCACATGTTACCAGTAGTTTGCTCATCTTTTTTGTAACATGCTTGACCTGAAATCCTATCTTGGCCTGGCATTCCCAGTGTATTTTAAAATTTGAGTGTGTTCTGTACCATGTGGACTTGGTAATGTGGATCAATTGCAACTGATCTGTATGAATGCTAACTTTGCCAGCTGGCCTTGTCTTCAAATGGCATTCTCCTATGACTTTCCTTGGCTTTTTGCTTGAATTTTGATGAAGATTAATATAATGCTTCTAATTTCTTTTAATGTGTCCAATGGTGAATCAATTATGCATGGGAGCCATCATAGAATTGGTAAACAATATTAGCTGCATAACAAGACTATTTCCAATTCAAAAAAAGCACAATTTAATTAATAAGGGGGGAAAAGTCATGTTACACATTGATCGGACAAGATTTTTGATTAACATAAGAACTACATGTCATCAGGATGCAGCCAGAAAACCTCATGGGCTCTATCCTCACTTTCCAGAAAAAATAATTAGTTTTCAAGCTAAAATTTTCCCTGGTTGGTTTAATTAAAAATAGAAATAGGCAAATACTCAACAGCAGTAAATGGATGCCAATGAGTTATCTGCAGATCCAGAGATCCTTCAACTCGAGGAATATTAAAACAAATTTGCAGTGTTCAGACTTATTTCTTTTCCTTGTTAACTTAATTTTGCATGCATGTGGTTGTGAGATACAGGGCGCTTCCATTAATCCTGATTTGTTTGCTGGGAGATTTGGCAATGTTGGCTTTTTAATGAACATTCGTCCTGATTTGCATTGAAGAACGTAAGATGAGCTTTGCTGTATCAGGCCAATGACACATCTTCTCCAGCATCTTGTTCTCACAGTGACCAAACAGAGGCTTCTGCAAAGCCCACAAAGTAAGGTAAAGGATCCCTGGATGGTTAAGTCAAGTCTAAGGTGACTATGGGGTTGCGGTGCTCATTTTACTTTCAGGCTGAGAGAGCCAGAATTTGTCCACAGACAGCTTTCCGTGTCTTGTGGCCAGCATGACTAAACCACTTTTGGCACTACGGGACACCGTGACGGGTGCCAGAGTGCAGCTCTACTCCCCAGTAGTGAAGGGGTTAACACTCATCATATCTATTAACTGCTGGTCTGTGACCGTAATAAACTGATGGATTGATCATATTGATTATGTGAGTACAAAATTAAGTATAATAATAAAGCTTAATAGTGGCTACATGGCTGGGGTAGGGAGGGAGCACTGAGAATAGATATATATTTCAGAAACCTCATGAAAATACCACCCTGCCTGTAGTTATGATTTTAGAACCAGGTGATGGAAGTTGCACACTAAAATATCTGGAGGGCACCAGGTTGGGGAAGAGTGGCTTATAACAAGGCAAAAGACGACTAAGGGAGAAGATGCCAAGGAGTGACAAACACTTCAGGGAAAGAAGAACTAGAAAGAACGAAGGTATCAAGGGTACTATGTGAACAAATGCAATAACTCATGCATGAGTTATTTACTAATATCCTTTTTTTGTACTTTCAGTTAGCTTTGAGGACAGAGATCATATGCATCACCCAAAGAAGAAGGATTCTGTTAACTACTACGTCAATCTGTCTAATTGGTAGCATAATTAACCATATTCTGTAGCAGCTCCATATTGTAGGCATAATTTAATGGAATTTAAAAAGGCATGTTTATTTTGCAAACCCAGATATAACAAACTGCATGATTTAGACCTACTTTGCTTATTAAATGAATTTAATTAAAATCAAACTTTCATCAACAGCTCAGAGGAAAATATTTAATCTTCGGCACTCTTGCAGTGAAACAGAGATCTCCAGAAGAACTCAAATAGCAGCAGTGTTTGAAAAGGAGATTATATATGTAGTAAATATGTTCAAACCGTGTGTAAGTGTCTTCTATTTGAAGTTGTGTCAAAGAGGGAGGAAAACCAGGTGCTGATTATACAGCTAAGATAGTATATCATATTGGCAGATTCCCCAAAGGTTTGCCCCTGGAACACTCCAAATGAGGAAATTATAGATTATTATCTTTCAGGATGTCTGGAATTGGATACCTGAAGGCGCTCAGGCAGGGACAGTCCTGCTCTGGCTAAAGCAGGGCACTCCAAGGACATTAGCCAATAATGAGCGCTCACACTTTACGTTGTAAGTGCCCTTTGCAGGATCGTGTGTGGTGCTACAGTTCCCAGGGAGCTTACTGCCAACAGGGGCTGGCTTGCCTCTTAGTATTAATTTTTGGAGGCTCACACCGAGCCTCAGTAATCAAGTTTCTTGCTGGGAGGTGGGGCCAGCCCCATTTATAAATAGGGGGTGGAGCCGACAATAGCCAGGCAGTCAGCTCTGGAGATTCACCCTCCCTACCCTCCCTTTGTTTAATGTTTTCTTGTTTGCAGGTTAACTTTTTCTTCCTGTTTAGTGGGCGCTGCTGCAGTCTTTGACTGGTTGCTGTTGAAGGACCGGGAAGAAATTTTCCTGCATTTGCAGGTTTTCTCTTCCCCATAGCAATTTGTCACAACTTTGGCGGTCATGGCCTTGAGTGGAATCCTTTAGTCTTTTCTTCCATGTGTGTGTGTGTGTGTGTGTGTGTGTGTGTGTGAAGTGGTGACCCACCCACTGCGGCAGCGATTCCAGAGTCCCCCTCTTAAAGAGGTTATATATAATGGGTGTCACTGGCCATGCACTGAAAGGTTGTCAGTAAACTACCCTTTGTGCAGGGATATGGGCTGGGCTGCCTGCTACCATTATGTCTTGCAAGAGCACCCCCATATCCCATTTACCCTGATGAGCCCCAGTTCCCCCTGGCTGGGGGGCTGGGAGGGATACACACCCAAGGCCTAAGCCAAGGTCTTCCTACATTCGGAAGTTTAATAAAGTTGTGGCCTAATTTTAAATCCATATAACATTGTCAGAGTCTCTATTCCTTCCCTATGATCCCAGGGAGCTGGGGCTGTCTCTGCCTGGTCATGCAATGCCTCCTTATGCTACTTGTGGGATATTTACAATGCAGTCACATCAACAATGCATGTTTGCTAGATAGGCACATGATAGGCACTGAAGCTTGCAGAGTTTTCCTGAACAAAGCTGCTGACAGGGGTGCCATCTTGCCCTCAGGATTGTGGGCGCCTGCTGCCGCAATGCAGATGTGACAGTTTGGCTCTGTCCTCCACAGACAGAGAGACACCTTTTTCCGCGGGGAAGGGCTCAGACTCAGAGGGAGAGAGACTCTTTCTCTGCATCCGAGTCCCCTCTGCCCAGAAAGAGTGCCTCGCCACCTTTTATCATATGTGGTGGAAGTGTATGGTAGTAAAAGAATTTTGGGAAATGATATATAATGAGGTGAAAAAATGTATAAGATAACCTTTTCTTAACCCCCCCCCCAAGCCTTCCTTTTAGGAATTCTAGATGCCCGAAATCCCAAGGGAGCAGAAAAGACTATTTATGTAAGCTACCACGGCTGCGCGGATGTTATTGGCCAGGTAAGGAAAGAAGATGAATGGCAGATCAAGTTATGGATTATGCCGAAATGGCTAAAATGACCGGAAGAATGAGAAATCAAGAAGACCAAAATTTTAACAAGGAACGGGGGAAATTTATAATTTATCTTAAGAACCATTGTAAACAGTTAAAATCGTTGGAATAACACTTGTGGTTTAATGGTGAATTTTGGACACAATGGAGAGGTAAAAGATTTAGATTATTATAAAACATGCAGGCAGAAATAATTAACAATAGGACCCACAAAGAAGAGGAGGGAAGTCCAGGAGATTCTTTGGAATCTTGTTTCTATGTTGTATGTTTGATACTGTAAACTTTTAATTGGTAAAACGATTTTTTTTTAAAGGGTGCCTCACTGGCTGGCTGCGGAGGGCAGAACTGAACTGCTTCTCTCTTGGAGGCAGCGACGCTGCCACCTGCCGGCTTTTCTCATTGACTTTGTGGGTGCTCACCCCCCATAATTATATTATTGTGGGTGCCCAAGCACCCACGGCCCCCTGGACTTGGCTGCTGTATCTGTTATTCCACAACAGATTCTCTGAGTGAATAAATGTTATTTTTACCTTTTACAAGACTGTTTGTGTGGTTATCGTTTTAAGGGGAAGAAAAGGGGGGGGGATACCAGGAGAACCCAGTCTTCCTTAAAGCATCCTGGATTACTAAACCAAAACTAAAACCAGCATATCTAAGCTTCCTTTTAAGCCGCAAAGGGACAGCACTCTGCTGAGCTCACAAATGTGAGGAAGGAAGGATAATATCACTATATTATCCTTGGTTCCCGAACTCAATCCATTCTGGAAGTCCGTTCGATTTCCAAAACGCTCGCAAACCAAGGTGCGGCTTCTGATTGGCTGGTTGGCCCCAGAAACAATGCCGACAGCTGAAACAGCCGTTCGGCTTCCAAAAAAAGTTCACTTACTTCCGGGTTTGCGGCGTTCAGTAGAAAATTTGTTCGGGAGCCAAGCCGTTCGGAAACCAAGGTACCACTGTATCTAATAAATATATCCCAACCTAGCATCTATACACATTCCAACACTGAAAGGACAAAGCAGGTCAGGTGATACTTCCTATGAAGACTTTCACATAAGGCTCACATTCTGGCTCCAAGCTCTTGCTGGCTACCAACTTCCTTGACCTCCAGTTGCATGGGAGCTGGTTCTCACGAGATGACCAGTATACCAGGAACCAAACGCATTGCATGTCCAAACCCTATCTGCTGCCCCAAGGATTTCCCTTGACATCCCACTTCAGTAGATGAAGCATCCTGGCTTGGCATGATGACCGGCCACTCTCATGTCTGTAAGGTTATCAGGAAATGGGCCGCAATTTGGATGGTTCAGAAGGAGCAGGGTCCACGAAAAGGAATCTGGGGCTTTCCAGAGAGCCAGTGTGGTGTAGTGGTTAAGAGCAGTGGACTCGTAATCTGGGGAACCGGGTTCGTCTCCGCTCCTCCACATGCAGCTGCTGGGTGACCTTGGGCTAGTCACACTTCTCTGAAGTCTCTCAGCCCCACTCACCTCACAGAGTGTTTGTTGTGGGGGAGGAAGGGAAAGGAGAATGTTAGCCACTTTGAGACTCCTTCGGGTAGTGATAAAGCGGGATATCAAATCCAAACTCTTCTTCTACTTCCTTTAAGTTGACTGTCGCGGTCACTCTCTCAGACCTGAGCAGCACCCCCGGACGTTTAACGGTCTATTGGTAACTGCCCCAACGACATATGGTATATCCGCTGCCACCAGCCAGTATTCACTCTGGCAATGAATAACTCACTTCAGATTCGGATTGTGGTAAAAATAAAACATAAGTTTCTTTATTTGTTTGTACAAAGCGTAGAAACATTTACTTCTGCTTCATTTACTACGCAAAAGCATTTGACTGTGTCGACCACAGCAAACTATGGCAAGTGCTTAAAGAAATGGGAGTGCCTGATCACCTCATCCGTCTCCTGAGAAATCTCTATGTGGGACAAGAAGCTACAGTTAGAACTGGATATGGAATAACTGATTGGTTCAAAATTGGGAAAGGAGTACGACAAGGCTGTATATTGTCTCCCTGCTTATTTAACTTATATGCAGAATTCATCATGCGAAAGGCTGGGCTGGATGAATCCCAAACCGGAATTAAGATTGCCGGAAAAAATATCAACAACCTCAGATATGCTGATGATACAACCTTGATGGCAGAAAGTGAGGAGGAATTAAAGAACCTTTTAATGAGGGTGAAAGAGGAGAGCGCAAAATATGGTCTGAAGCTCAACATCAAAAAAACTAAGATCATGGCCACTGGTCCCATCACCTCCTGGCAAATAGAAGGGGAAGAAATGGAGGCAGTGAGAGATTTCACTTTCTTGGGTTCCATGATCACTGCAGATGGTGACAGCAGTCACGAAATTAGAAGACGCCTGCTTCTTGGGAGAAAAGCAATGACAAACCTAGACAGCATCTTAAAAAGCAAAGACATCACCTTGCCGACAAAGGTCCGTATAGTTAAAGCTATGGTTTTCCCAGTAGTAATGTATGGAAGTGAGAGCTGGACCATAAAGAAGGCTGATCGCCGAAGAATTGATGCTTTTGAATTATGGTGCTGGAGGAGACTCTTGAGAGTCCCATGGACTGCAAGAAGATCAAACCTATCCATTCTTAAAGAAATCAGCCCTGAGTGCTCACTGGAAGGACAGATCCTGAAGTTGAGGCTCCAATACTTTGGCCACCTCATGAGAAGAGAAGACTCCCTGGAAAAGACCCTGATGTTGGGAAAGATGGAGGGCACAAGGAGAAGGGGACGACAGAGGATGAGATGGTTGGACAGTGTTCTCGAAGCTACTAACATGAGTTTGGCCAAACTGCGAGAGGCAGTGAAGGATAGGCGTGCCTGGCGTGCTCTGGTCCATGGGGTCACGAAGAGTCGGACACGACTGAACGACTGAACAACAACAACAACAACAACAACAACAAAGCGTAATGGTTTCAAATGACTTGGTAAAACATTTAATATAACTGTATGGTTATTCAGATAAGTATATTTCAACTCTCTACCTAGTATTCCAATAACTATCCCTAATGCCTCCTGTTAATTATTTAACCTGCTCTAGCTCTGCTCATTAGCTCTATCTCCCTCTCTCTATCCCCCTCTAACTCTGACTCAACTGCCTAACTTCCAACCTCTAACTGCCTTTTCTATCCTCTCTAACTGCCATCCTTCCACACTCTAATTGCCTGGAGAGCTCCCATTGGTCAATCTCCTCCCTGCCAAGTTAACCCTTGGAGAACCTTTAGGGGTGAAACGCCACATTGACAAGCGTTTTCTTTTCTCTGCCCTGACAAAGGTTAGGGGAAGGAGGGTCTTAAAAGTATTTTCCCACTAGCAGAAGACACCATCACCCCAGCAGGAGCCCTGGCCATGTCTGGTAGCTCATGAACAGATCGCCTCCTCCAAGAGAGGTTCTCCAGCTTTTATTAATCTCTGCACACCTCTTTTCTCCACACAGCTCTGCAATGTCTTACTAAGGCTCAGCTGAATATCCCCATTTAAAAATATCTGGCTCAAATTGAGTGGTGGGCTCATGTTTTGGAGGAGGGCAGCTGCAACATCACTTTTGCTCATTTATACTGATAATTTGGACTTCTTTCCTTGTGATGATTCTCACTGTGTCCTTCAGGAAGATTTATGCCATATACCTAACTAAAAGCATACTTTCCCTACTGTTTAGATGTACATAATTTAGATAAAAACAGGCATATTATATTCCACCCATGTCTTGTATGATTGTTATGAAGTGTTGTTTTGCTTACTATAGCCACAGGCTATCCTCCTCTTCTGTTTATACTTAAGTAAGTCACACGTCTTTATACAACTGGTATTTCACAATGCACCTGTTAGATTTTAATTATTTTCATATTGATAAACCTGGAAAATCCAATTAAGAAATGGGTGTACAAAGGAGCTTTCCCTGTTCCACCACACATGTAAGCATGTGGCAATACACAGAGACATTAGATGTATCACACACAACATACTTTATCTTCCATATGGACATTGTTGCAAAGTTGTCGTACAGAAGGATCATAATGACCTTCCTTTTTGTCCTGATAAAAGCCTCCTTTCAAGGCTCATTTTACTCATTAACTTCTCTATATGCTATTGACCCTGATATCATTTTACAAAACCATTAGACTGTTACAGGCCTAATGCTGGTATTTCTGGGCTCACAATTTTGTGCTCGGCGAAACTATATTGCTTTGGGTATTCTACATCTACCATTATGTCTAATGACAAAGATCTCATTGATTTTGATGGATTTACTCCTTGTAAATTGCTGCATTTTACCTTGAAAATCCTCTCTCTGAATGCTTCAAGAATTGAAATGTATAATAATAATAATAATAATAATAATAATAATAATAATAATAATAATAATTTATTTATTTATACCCTGCTGCTGGCAGGGCCATAGTGCTGGGTTCACGACGGGGCAGGGCACTGTGTTGCATCCCCCCAAACTGTGCTAGGGGCAACGGCCCCCTCAGCCCCTCCCCCACTACACCACTGCACCCACCTGAGATTCAAGACTAACAACAGAAAAGACAGGGGAGAGCCTCAGATCTAGAGGCTAACAAAACTTGAAGGATATTGGATGTCAGTTCCATTAATGTTTGTCTCTGAAAGTAACATATGAGGTCTTACATTAATATGGGCAAAGTAAGTATGGCTGAACAAAAGGTGTGTATTTAATTGGGGGACACACACCAGTCTTTGCAATATGCAACACACACCCTTCATGAATAAGTAGGTTGGGAGAGAACAACAACAACAACAACAACAACAACAACAACAACAACAACAACAACAATTTATACCCCGCCCATCTGGCTGGGTTTCCCCAGCCACTCTGGACGGCTTCCAACAAAATATTAAAATGCAATAGTGTGTCAAACATTAAAAGCTTCCCTAAACAAGGCTGCCTTCAGATGTCTTCTAAAAGTCTGGTAGTTGTTTTTCTCTTTGACATCTGGTGGGAGGGCGTTCCACAGGGTGGCGCCACTACCAAGAAGGCCCTCTGCCTGGTTCCCTGCAACCTCACTTCTCACAGTGAGGGAACCACCAGAAGGCCCTCAGCGCTGGTCCTCAGTGTCCGGGTGGAACGATGGGGGTGGAGATGCATATATCAGGATGCCTTGTTGTATTCTAGAATCCCTTAACACATAGAAGGGCCACAGCGTAATTTAGATTTAGGGAAAATATTATGGTGTGAAAGTTGTTCAAGATATCTAGCCTTTCAGTTTATTTTCACATTGCAAAATAATGTCAGTGCATCACACCTGCAAATCAAATCTGTCATGTTCAAAGCATAATTGACCCCAGAGAAATCAATGTCATTACCTAAATTCAAAATTTGCTTTTAAAATAAAATTAATATTTTAAGTATTCAGTTTTGTTATTTTCTAATCATCTTAATTAGTGATATTAGAAGAAGAAGAAGAAGAAGAAGAAGAAGAAGAAGAAGAAGAAGAAGAAGAAGAAGAAGAGGAGGAGGAGGAGGAGGAGGAGGAGGAGTTTGGATTTGATATCCCGCTTTATCACTACCCGAAGGAGTCTCAAAGCGGCTAACATTCTCCTTTCCCTTCCTCCCCCACAACAAACACTCTGTGAGGTGAGTGGGGCTGAGAGACTTCAGAGAAGTGTGACTAGCCCAAGGTCACCCAGCAGCTGCATGTGGAGGAGCGGAGACACGAACCCGGTTCACCAGATTACGAGTCTACCGCTCTTAACCACTACACCACATGATTAATGTTCATAAATAGGTAATGAATAAACACATTATCTACTGTCATGCCAACAGAAGACCTGCATGTTCTATGAATTGATTCTTTAATATCCCCCTCAGTCTTGGGGACAACTTAATGCCTCTGGTACTGGGTCCAGTCAACCCAACCTTCAATGTCAAATTGCACATTTAAGCAGCCCATCTGGATTATGATAGTTTTGTTGCTCAAGCAGTATGCAAAAACGTTGCTTCTAGTACATGTTTGTACTTTGGTGCACCAATCCCAATACTTGATCTCCTTGATGAATTCTAATGGGGCACAATCTTCAATTGATTCAATCCAAGGCCAAGTTTTAAAAGAGCATCCAAGTCAGTTATTCATGTGGTCTCGATTTTCATGTTTCCCCTTCTATATCTGTATTTTTGCTACCACTTCCTTCGCCTTCCCTTATACTATATGCTTTAGAGGAGCTGCCTTTCAGATCCTTCGCCCTCACTCAGACCTGACAAAAAACACAAAATCAGCCTGACAAAAAACACAAAACGTCCCTTTGGGGCTTAAGCAGCAGCAAGAGCCAAAATCAGCCTTCCACAGATGGAAGATAGGGCACAGAAGGAGAAAGCTATCTCTTTGTCCATAAACCAGCGCTCACACGTCCCTTTGGGGCTTAAGCAGCAGCAAGAGCCAAAACCTTTGAAGTTGATTCACAGAATCTGTTTCTACAGACTGTGCATCTCAAAGTGGTGTTGATGGAATGGATGTAGCTATTGTGCCCTTTTTGGTTATGTAAAAACAATGAAGACCACGTACCCTCAGGATCAGAGGGGGAGAGATTATAACTATCTCTGCCACTGCCAAAGAGAAAATCGCATCTCTGAAGGGCCTCCTTTCCCCCTCCATAATTCCCTCTGACCGGCTCCTCTTTGGTCAACGGAGGCATAGAAGACCCTGAACAATAACAGTTCCAACATCCGGTTTTGAGTCACATTCCATCAGCGATGTACGGGGTGGATGGGAATGAGCCATCCCCTGCAACATTGCATCCTTTGCTGGTGTTCGGGGCATGTGTGCATCAGGGGGGACCGGGGTGGAGGGTGGAGGGTGAACAAGACCTGCCCTGCAAGCCCAGCCCTTGCCGCCAATGCCAAAGGTTGGGCATGGGGCATGGAGAGTTCATAGGACCATGCTGCACTGCTGTCTGCCCAGGCAGGAGGGAGCCCAGCCGGCCAATGTGCTCCTTGGTGGGCACATCCCTCCAACACAGGTTGGGTGGCCATTCAGTGAGGGGGCCAAGGGCATGGTGGAAAGGCGAGGCTGGGCTCCAGAGCCCAGAGATCCCCGGCAGGCAGGCAGGGTGGGACAGGGATCCCTGCATCGTGCCTTCTCAAAATCATGCACCTGGGGGCCCCCTGGCCCTCACTATACCATGCCCTCTGGACCTACTATAGGAAGCTGTTGTATACTGCATCAGGCCATTATTGTCTATACTGATGGATAATGGCTTTCTGAGGTTTCAGGCAGAGATGCCAGGGATTGAACCAGGGACCTTCTGTATGCAAATCAGATGCTCTACCACTGAGCTACCCTGCGGTTATGGAAATGTCAAATCCCATAGACAATTGTGAACAGCTGCACACTAGGGTTTTCAAAAAGTGAAAATCCGGAAACAAAAATTGTTGAGTTTGTTGCCATACGCCCGGATTTGTCAGTTTGCATTTCTTGGTGCAGAAAGTATTGATCTGATGTGTAGAGATCTTTCCTATTCTAATTAATTCAAGAGGGTTCTGGAAGCTTCTCTGTGTGAAAGAAACAAGCAGAAGGTTCATGATGTTTGGGTTATTCCTTCAGAGAAGCTGAATATGGCTGGCTTAAAGTGGTTCTGTTATCTCTTCAGTCAAGGTCATGATGACTATAAAATGAAGGCCAGAAGGAGCCTGGGTTTTATTTTCTCTTTCTTTCTCTTTTCCTGCTTGTGTTGTGGTCTGTACAGTGGACGCTCAGGTTGTGGACGTAATCCGTGATGGAGGCACATCCACAACCCACAGCATTCTTATCATGCAGTGCCGCGTCTGCACATGCATGGGATGCAATTCGGCATTTCTGTGCATGCGCAAAGCACGTTTTAGCATTTCTGCACATGCACAAAGTGCAATTTAGTGCTTCTGCGCATGCGCGAGCACTGAAACCTGGAAGTATCCTGTTCTGATACTTCCGGGTTCAGCACGGAGCACAACCTCAAATGACGTAACCTGCAGCGGCCGTAACATGAGGTATGACTGTACATAGTATGGTATAGTGTTGAGGTTTAGACTTATGATAAGTTATTGTAAGTTTAAGTTACCCAGGGACCCAGGTGGTGCTGTGGGTTAAACCACAGAGTCTAGGGCTTGCTCATCAGAAGGTCGGCGGTTCGAATCCCTGCGACGGGATTTGAGACCATTATGCTCATTTGCCTTCTGTGGCAGTAAAGCTCTGCTGGATGAAATATTTATTTCCTCTGGTCTATTTTTTTGGTTTAAGTTTTCACTTTGCTAACTATACACTGGAATCTGCTCTGGATCAATATTGAGTAAAATCCAATGGCAGGATTTTGCAGGACATTTCAGCCATTTCTGCCCGGACGCTGTTTACAACTGCCGTATTCTGGCTATGTCTGGGAAATTTTGGACGTATGGCAACCCTACTGCACATACTAATTGCACATTCCTGGCCATGTGCAATATTCTGAGTTGTAGGATTTTCTCTCTAGCCTTCTTAAGGGAGAAGACCTTGTCGCAATAATTCTTTGAATATGTTAGAGATGATTGACCACAAGGGGTCTCCCTCGCTTTAATTTTGTGCCAGCGTTACACAGAGAGGCGCATGGGGCTCATGTGTGATATAATTTTCTATGGAAGCACTCAGTATACTGTATGGGAGCAGAGAGGGAAAAGAGAAAGAAAAAGATATATTAGAAAGTACAATGCTGAAAGCAAAAAGGTAGGTCATTTTAACCCAGTAGGAAGTATAACCTGATCATTTGATGGAGAATCTCATTTACCTTGCCAAATAAACGGGCACATAATGTCAGCTTGCCATGTACTTCTTGCATCTGATTCACAGGTCTGCAACTAATAAGAAATAAAGCTCCTGTGACTATCATTAACCCTTCCCTCCCCACAATTTTTCCAGCCTTTTTGAAAATGCTTCTTTGCATCCTGTGATTAATTTCTTCCCCAGGCAAACAACTATAGCAACGGAAATAAGCTCCCTCCCTGTTCATCTGAGCAAGACTCTGAAGCCAGCTTATTGTGACTTTTTGAGGTGAGGGGGAGAGGTGTGTGAAAAGTTGTAAAGACATAGCTAAAAGGAGACAAATCGTTCCACTTTGTGGGGGGGGGGGCTCTGTGGAAAGCTTGCAGTGTTTCAGAACCAATAACTATGCAATGGGGGAAGGAAGGGATTAACCTCTAGGCCTTTTCTAGGATCCTGAGAGGATTTTTCTTATTTTTGGTACATTAAAAAAAAAATAGATTTGAAACACACTTACACAAAGAAATGAGAGAGTCAGCAGTCTCAGTTTTTTTAAAGAGTACAGACTGTCCAGGTATCCCTATTTTCCAGGGACAGTCCCTGATTTAGAAAAAACTGTCCCAGTTTCTAATTTGATCCTGGAATGTCCTGCTTTTCATTGGGACATCTCTATTTTCATTGGAGAAATGTTGGAGAGTATGGAGTTATCCAACCCCTGAGCCATCTGAAGGCAGCCCTGTATAGAGAATTTTTTTTTTAATGTTTAATGTTTTATTATGTTTTTTATATATGTTGGAAGTGGCCCAGAGTGGTTGGGGCAACCCAGTCAGATAGGCAAGGTATAAATAGTAAAATTATGATTATGGAATGGGGTGTCCCTATTTTCAATGGAGAAAAGTTGGAGGGTATGAGAGTACAGTAGTACCTCAGGTTACAGATGCTTCAGGTTACATACTCTGCTAACCCAGAAATAACGCTTCAGGATAAGAACAGAAATTGTGCTCTGGCAGCGCAGCGGCAGCAGGAGGTCCCATTAGCTAAAGTGGTGCTTCAGGTTAAGAACGGACCTCCGGAACGAATTAAGTTCTTAACCTGAGGTACCACTGTACTGATTTTACAAGGGTACATGGAAGGACATCATTTCAAAGATGTCTCACCACTGAAACTTCTGAAAATGTCCCCCATAATGTTCCAGATATAGTGATCAGTGACAGGAGAAGTTAAAGATTAGAAGGAAACATCAAGTGGAAATTAAGAGAGAGAGAGAGAAGTTTTGTACTGTATCAAAAGCTTATTGCGTGGCCAGGCGGAGTCCCCCGAACCCCGCACAGCCCCTGAGGGAAATAACAACATGTGACAACGTTCTATGGGATTAAATTGGCCACAACTTTATTAATATTCAGATGTAGGGAGACCTTGGCTCAGGCATTGGGCGTTTATCCTTCCCAGCCCCCCAGCTGGGGTTCTGGGTAATTTCAGGGTTATCCAGCCTGAGTGGGGTAGCTCTGGAGAACATATGTTCAAGCAGATAGCCCCCCCCTGTTTGCCGCCGCTGGAGGGGGAGGGCAGTGACGACCTCTGGGCGTATGGTCAATGCCTCCCCCTGAGACCCCTTTAACGGGAACCCTGTTATCGCCACCGCAATGGGGGCGGGGGTCACCGCCCCATGCCCCCCAATCCTGTAAATGACTAAAGGATTCCGCCCAAGGCCTGCAACCACCAAAGTTGTGACGAATTGCTACGGGAAAGGCGAAACCTGCCAATGCAGGGAAAGTCCTTTCCGGCCCTTCAACAGCGACCTTGACATAGCAGCGCCTGCGTGCCTGTGGAAAAAAGGTGGTTAAACCTGCAAAGTAAACGTCAATTGAGGGAGTGGAGGGTGGGGAAGCTCTGAATCCAATGGCCGCTTCCCAGGTATGACTCAAGTTCTATTGTGTGTACTGTATAATCCCTCCCTTCTACCTGGCCAATCCCCCCCGGCAACACCTCCCCAGCCGGGACTGGGCGGCTGCTGGAGTAGGTGGAGACCACAGGTATCCAACCTGCGAAGGCGGTGCCAGGCCCAACTGCCAGGAGCTGCTCTGTGATCCATGGGGGCTACTCGGAACCACGCAAAACGTGCACCCCATTTGATGTTGGGAACGTCCAGTGTAAGCTACCGGTACTTATGGTAACCCATATGTATAGACATACTGTGTCTCGGCATCCGTCTGTCTCAAGAGACAATGGAAGGGTGTGCCAATGGGGGTGAAGTCACTTCCAACCACCCCACTCCAGAAAGTGGCCTCATGCAAACCTGTTCTCTTGTTACAATCACTGCTTTCTCCATACCGTTTTTACAGCACAGCCCAATGCACACCTACTCAGAAACAAGCCCATTTAGTTCAACAGGACCTGATCTCAAATAGAATTGGAACGTTAAGCATGGGATGTGGGGAGGGGTGGCAGATGACACCCCTTTCAAGGGGCCAAATTTGGCCAGAGAGCTGCAGCTGCTGATCTTTATAGTATACTGTACAACAAACTATTGAAATACAGGTGCATAGTTACTGGTAAAGACATGCATACCGAAATCTGTTTGTTTTGCACATGGTGTGTGTTGTGGGGATCTCTGTGCAACACAACAGCTTCCCCTAAGACAAGAGACTCCTCAAGCGTCCCTATTTTCCAGGGACAAGCCTGGATTTGCAGAAGCCACCCCAGTTTTTTATTTGATCCCAGAATGCCCTGCTTTTCCTTAGGACATCCCTATTTTCATCGGAGAAATGTTGGAGGGGACATCTCTATCTTCATCAGAGAACTGTTGGAAGGTATGGAATAGGATGTCCCTATTTTCATCAGATAAATGTCAGAGGTTATGGAATAGGGCACCCCTATTTTCACTGGAGAAATGTCAGAGGGTATGGAATAGGGCACCCCTATTTTCACTGGAGAAATGTTGGAGGGGACATCCCTATCTTCATCAGATAAATGTTGGAAGGTGTGGAATAGAATGTCCCTATTTTCACCGGAGAAATGTTGGAGGGTATGAGACAAGCTGTTGTTTAGAATTTTGGGGAGATTCTTCAGGCAAGTGTTAACAGGGGGTTGGGGAGGAAAGGAAATTTTGCACATGTATTGTTTTTATTGTAAGTCAGTATGTAGATTCTAGAAAATTGTATGTAAAACCTTATCAGGCCTCGTACAAACAAGCATCCCCTGTGACAGTAGGAGCTTAGAGAATGGATTTGTCCGAGAACAAAGGCCCCATGCCAGTTGATCCTGGCACAGTTTAAAAGAGGAAGCTTATAAACACACACAGAAAACCTGCCAGGGAAATTGCCTTTCAGCAGCTGAATTTCAGATTTTCCGTTACAATAGCAATAGAGCCCAAGTGACCTCTCTAGGAATGCTCCAAGTAAGATGTATGTGTTTGTATGTATGTACATGCATTGCTTAGCAGGATACTCCATCTGGATTTGAATGCCTTTCTCTAAAGTACTGAGGACAGGATATAGACAAGGGGAACCGGAATTGCTTGTACTCCTTTGGAAGGTCCACCTTTCACCTCCCTCATGAAAAGCAGAGGTGCAAATTTAGAAATAACTATGATAATTCAAATGCAGTAGAAATACAATCCAGGGAAAGACTCTGACCAGGTGACCTGTGTGCCTGTCTTGGTCTGTTTTTGGTCTCTCAGGTGCTACTGGAAGGAATTTTTTTGGGTCTCTAAGGTGCTACTGGAAGGATTTTTTTTTAATTTTAATTTTTTGTTTTGTTTTGACTATGGCAGACCAACACGGCTACCTACCTGTAACTGTTCTCCAGGGGTTAACTTTAATAATAATCCATACTTGGAAAGACTCTGACCAGGTGACCCATGTGCCTGCTTGGTCTGTTCTCCAGGGGTTAACATTAATAATAATAATAATAATAATAATAATAAATAATAATAATAATAATAATATATTACTTATACCCTGCCCTCTTGGCAGTTTCCAACAGAATATTAAAAACACGATAAAACATAAAACATTAAAAGCTTCCTTAAACAGGGCTGCCTTCAGGTGTCTTCTAAAAGTCAGATAGTTGTTTATTTCTTGACATCTGATGGGAGGGCATTCCATAGGCGGGTGCCACTACCAAGAAGGCCCTCTGCCTGGTTCCCTGTAACTTGGCTACTTGCAGAGAGGGAACCACCAAAAGGCCCTGTACCCCTGCTCTCCCTTCTTATGGTCAAGCTACACTTGGACTGAACAGCCCTTCAAATAGAGGCCCGTCCTCCATAAAGTAGGACACATGGACACTCTAAATAGGATTGGAATTCAGAAACATACACAGATGCTGGAAATCATGGTGGAGGGGAGTGTTTCTGTGTTTGAAGGCTTCCCATAAGCGGGAGAGTGCTAGAGCCCTGTCTAGTCATGTTTCATGGGATCAATTCCAATCTGTTACCTCCGAGGATGTGGACAGGCTGCTTGGACGAGTGAAACCGACCACCTGTCTCCTTGATCCTTGCCCATCCTGGCTTATAAAAGCTAGCCGGGAAGGGCTGGGCGATGGGCTCTGCGCGGTGGTGAATGCTTCCCTCTGCGAGGGAATCTTTCCAGACCCGCTGAAAGAGGCGGTCATCAAACCGCTTCTTAAAAAAACATCTCTAGACCCGGCCAATATGGCCAACTATCGCCCAGTCTCAAATCTACCATTCTTGGGCAAGGTGATTGAGCGGGTGGTTGCTGAACAACTCCAAGCACGCCTGGAAGATGCGGACCATTTGGATCCCTTCCAATCAGGATTCAGGCCTCATCATGGGACTGAAACTGCCTTGGTCGCGCTGGTTGATGATCTCCGGCGGGCTAGGGACAAAGGTGAGAGCTGTTTCCTAGTTCTGCTGGATCTCTCAGCGGCCTTTGACACCATCGACCATAACATCCTTCTGGACCGGCTAGAGGGGTTGGGAGCTGGGGGCACTGTTATACAGTGGTTCCGCTCCTTCCTCCTGGGCCGTGTTCAGAAAGTGGTGGTGGGGGATGAGTGTTCAGACCCCTGGGCTCTCACTTGTGGGGTGCCTCAGGGTTCTGTCCTCTCCCCCATGCTTTTTAACATCTACATGAAGCCGCTGGGAGAGATCATCAGGGGGTTTGGGTTGGGTGTTCATCAATATGCAGATGACACCCAGCTCTACCTCTCTTTTAAATCAGAACCAGTGAAGGCGGTGAAGGTCCTGTGTGAGTGCCTGGAGGCTGTTGGAGGATGGATGGCGGCTAACAGATTGAGGTTGAATCCTGACAAGACAGAAGTACTGTTTTGGGGGGACAGGAGGCGGGTGGGTGTGGGGGACTCCCTGGTCCTGAATGGGGTAACTGTGCCCCTGAAGGACCAGGTGCGCAGCCTGGGAGTCATTTTGGACTCACAGCTGTCCATGGAAGCGCAGGTTAATTCTGTGTCCAGGGCGGCTGTCTACCAGCTCCATCTGGTACGCAGGCTGAGACCCTACCTGCCCGCAGACTGTCTCGCCAGAGTGGTGCATGCTCTGGTTATCTCCCGCTTGGACTACTGCAATGCGCTCTACGTGGGGCTACCTTTGAAGGTGACCCGGAAACTGCAATTAATCCAGAATGCGGCAGCTAGACTGGTGACTGGGAGTGGCCGCCGGGACCACATAACACCGGTCCTGAGAGATCTACATTGGCTCCCAGTACGTTTCCGAGCACAATTCAAAGTGTTGGTGTTGACCTTTAAAGCCCTAAACGGCCTCGGTCCTGTATACCTGAAGGAGCGTCTCCACCCCCATCATTCAGCCCGGACACTGAGATCCAGCGCCGAGGGCCTTCTGTGTTGGTTCCGCCCAGAGTGGCTGGGGAGACCCAGCCAGATGGGCGGGGTATAAATTATTATTATTATTATTATTATTATTATTATTATTATTATTATTATCTGGTTTGCCTCTGTGAATACAGGATGTGGACTAGAAGGGTCGGATCCAGCAGAGCTGCTGCTGTTATGTTCTTATCCTTTTATTTTTATTCTTTTTAGAAAAGGACTACTTCACAATTTACATAACTACAGAGACTGATGAATGGCCCAACCTGTCTATGCAACAAATTAAGGTCTGACTATTCAACAGCTTTGGCTCGCAATGTATCATATTTTGGAATTTTACTCAGAGTAAACCCATGGAAATTAATGGACCCAAGTTAATCATGCTAGCCAATTTCTCTGGGTCTACTAGTGAAGAGGATACTCACCCCTTTGTATTCTAGAGTTTTTATGCATTCCTGTCATTTGTACTGTCTGGAAGGTTCCAAAAATACCCTTTCAGAATAGACTTTGCTCTTGTGTATGAATACACCAGATACAATATACAAAATAATTTGGGACTGCTCTCTCTTCAACATCTTTGGAGAGACCTACAGGCGACTCCTTGGAAGCTTAAAGTTTCCACTTGCAAAGAATTTGTAATCCAGTATCTGTTGAGGAATGATATATCTGAAACTCCTGATATTGTTTCAGGATATTTACCTGAGTTTTATTACTGTCAAATTTAAAACTATTTAATTTTACTTAATGGTGGCTACTAAGTCTTTTATACACTTTATGTGTTTAATATGTGTGGATTAACAATGTTTTATGCATGCTTTCTCTCTCTCTCTTATGCTTTATTGTCTAAATTAGGCCAATAAAGGCTGAATGAATGAATGAATGAATGAATGAATGAATAGGACTAGAACTGGATATGGCCCCATACTCTTAAGTGGTCTTGGAAGAGGTAAGATTTGGTGGCTATGTTTTACCTCCACTATCAGAGGCATTATGGGAAAATTATTGGGAAAATCCTTCTTGCACTCAGGTCCACCTTGCCACAGGCACCTGTTCGGCCATTGTGAGAACAGGATGTTGGACTAGATAGGTTGTTTGCCTGATCTAGGAAGGTTCTTCTTATGCTGTTACAAACCAGGATCTTCATGGTACATAAATGCCTTTCTTAGCTGAGGCGTTACCTTAGTAGCTCTCTGTGAGGTGGTGCCAATCAGGTATACTCGGCTCAGTATACCTGAAGGAGCATCTCCACCCCCATCATTCAGCCTGGACACTGAGGTCCAGCTCTGAGGGCCTTCTGGCAGTTCCTCACTGCAAGAAGTGAGGTTACAGGAACCAGGCAGAGGGCCTTCTCGGTAGTGGCGCCCGCCCTGTGGAAGCCCTCCCATCAGATGTCAAGGAAATAAACAACTATCTGACTTTTAGAAGACATCTGAAGGCAGCCCTGTTTAGGGAAGTTTTTAATGTTGATGTTTTATCGTTTTTTATTATTCTGTTGGGAGCCGCCCAGAGTGGTTGGGGAAACCCAGCCAGATGGGCGGGGTATAAATAATAAATTTATTAAAAACAAAAAAAAAAAAAAAATTCCTTCCAGTAGCACCTTAGAGACCAACTAAGTTTGTTCTTGGTATGAGCTTTCGTGTGCATGCACACTTCTTCAGATACACTGAAACAGAAGTCACCAGACCCTTATATATAGTGAGAGAGTGGGGAGGGGTATAATAAATTTACTGTTACTGTTACTGTTACTGTTACTGTTACTGTTACTGTTACTGTTACTGTTACTGTTACTGTTACTGTTACTGTTACTGTTACTGTTAGAAGCCTGACTGACCACTCATGAGATTAGAGAGTAATTTGTGCAACATAATACACTTCTGGCTTCCAGTCATGATCTGTTGCATAGAGCATGTGTGTTTGTGTGTGTGTGTGTGTGTGAGAGAGAGAGAGAGAGAGGAGAAGAAGAAGAGGAGGAGGAGGAGGAGGATGATTCTGGATTCTATTGTTCTAGGACCAATCAGAGTGCTGCATTCTGGATCCTATTGTTCTAGGATTCAGCTCAGTACATAACATCTATCACACACACACACACACACACCTGGTAACAAGTTAAAATTGGAGGGAGGGAGAAACACACATTTTCCTGTGAAAATCAAGTTATATGAATATATAGTTGCTAGTAGAGATTTAGTAGTACAACCGTCATATATTAACAATAGCTAGAGTGACAGAAATTGCTGGCTGTGTTAGGGTAATTCAGAAGATTGCTTGAAAGTAACAAAACTAAGCCAAAATAGTTGCATTACCAAATTAGACAGTGTAAAACTTTTGGGAACATACTTCTGAATGTTAATATTACTACTTTTGTTTGTTACATGAATCTTGCAGACATGCAACTCTTTATATATAAATTTTCCTTCTCTTGAATCTGGCCATGGCTCTTGGCTCGGGGGTCATCTCACAGGTGAAATACAATAATGTTGTTTGGCTCAGGTGCACTGCTAAAACAATTGATTTGTTGGCCGTCGGGAGGGTGGTTTCAGTCAGGACTCCGCTGCCTCAGCAAGACAGAGGGCTCATCCACACTCCCGCTTCTCCTGTCCTAGAAATCAGTTTCCCCCTTGCTGTGATCCTTTCCCACTGTTTTGCACCATATCGGAACAAACATCAGTCTGGTGAAAACTCAAATTGCTGTTTTCTCTGAGCACCAAAGAACAGTTTTCCATGAGGTAAAGGAACAGTACAAAAGGAAGTGTGGATAATCTCTGAAACTGGGAATCTTGAGGAAGATAGACCTTGGTTCTGATAATCTGTAGCCCCCACTGGACTACATGCAGGAACATGTTTAAAGCACTGATAGTCTAAACCAGCATTGATTCATGAAACTGACATGTGACTTCTACAACAGCCGGCTGACTAGCTGGCTGCGCTAGGGAGATCGTCACTGGTGAATTCTTTTGAATTTATAACTATCACAAATATGCTTATGCCATCATTTCTCTCACATCATTGTAAAGTACAGCGGTACCTCAGTTTTAAAATGTAATCCATTCCAGAAGACTGTTTGAGTTCTGAAACGTTAGAAAACCGAGGCACGGTTTCCCAGCCAACAGGACTCAACAGCCGACAGGAGATCTTGCACTCAGCGGAAGCCGCCTCAGAAGTTCGACTTCCGAGGTGTGTTCGAAATCCGAAGCATTTACTTCTGGGTTTACGGCGTTCGAAAACCAAAATGTTTGTCAACGGAGACGTTAAAAAACTGAGGTGCCACTGTATTCACAAAGATGTACATCATAACCTGCCACTATACTGTTGCCATTTCCCTACACCAGAGCTCTCCAAACTTTTCATGTCGGTGACACACTTTATAGACATGCATCATTTTTTTGTAACATGGTAATTCAGTTTTACTAGCAAACCGGAGCTTAAACTAAACCCTTTCCAGAACTGGAAGAAGCACAGGGAGTATTCATGTGACACACCTACAGGTACACACTACAGCCGATACACTAAAGTGTTATGACAAACGCCAGTGTGGTGTAGTGGTTAAGAGCGGTAGACTCGTAATCTGGGGAACCGGGTTCGTGTCTCCACTCCTCCACATGCAGCTGCTGGGTGACCTTGGGCTAATCACACTTCTTTGAAGTCTCTCAGCCCCACTCACCTCACAGAGTGTTTGTTGTGGGGGAGGAAGGGAAAGGAGAATGTTAGCCGCTTTGAGACTCCTTCGGGTAGTGAAAAGCGGGATATCAAATCCAAACTCTTCTTCTTCTTCTTTAGAAAGCTTTGCCCTACAAGCTCCTTTTTTGCAACACCAGTGAAGGCATTTTAGCGCTCTTTGGTCCTGACAAGTCATTTCAATGAAGGCTTTCTCTGTAGGAGGCAGAGACTACATAAATGGGCACTGAACTCCTTGATGGAGGAAGTGTGCAATTAAATCCTTACCGCCTATGGGTCAGAGGGCTCCATGTGAACTCTTAAATCCTAGTCCTCCCCACTCATTATAATTACTCTACTTCAGCTGCATGAGTTAGCACAACAGCCTTGGCGATTCTAACTTAATTTGCCCCTAAAAGATTAAGAATAATAACAGATGTTTTGCAACATGTAAATAGTTCTGCTTTTAAAAATAATTAAAAATGAAACTGTCATCATGTTTTAATTGATATTTGTATCTTGTTCATCAGTCCTGGGAAGTATTATAGTTATTCTCTATCAATGCAGTGGCTATTGGGGTGTGCCTGCCTACCCTAAGGAAACTATAACATTGAGTTGTCTTAAAAAGCAAACAAACCCTGTATGACCAAGGTGCATTCGGAGTTGTTCAATTGGTTTTGTGTGCTCTTTAGCTCCTTTGCAAATCAAAGAAAAAGATGGGTTGGTATTGTTGGGCATGCTGTTTTTTTATGTCAGTCAATGCCTTTCTCACTGAGGTACAATCAATGTTCTGAAACCCCACTTGGATGCCTTGAAACATAGTTTGAAATCCCCAACCTTGAAGGCCGAGGGGCTGATGATGGGGTGACCTACTGTATATTTGGTATGAATTTGATATCGGTGTTTCACATCACTACCTAGCAGTAATTTTTTTTGGAGCCAACACTACTGTTCTGTTCTAATGCCCTTCATTTGCAGACGGCAGCAATGGATGGATTACTTTTTGATGCTCTAGTTATCTCCCAGCTGGACTACTGCAATGCCCTCTAAGTGGGTCTACCTTTGAAGGTGACCCAGAAACTGCAACTAATCCAGAATGCGAGAGCTAGGTTGGTGACTAGGAGTGGCCACCGAGACCATATAACACCAGTCCTGAAAGACCTACATTGGCTCCCAGTACGTTTCCGGGCACAATTCAAAGTGTTAATGCTGAATTTTAAACCCCTTATGGCCTTGGCCCAGTATACCTGAAGGAGTGCTCCACCCCCATTGTTCAGCCTGGACACTGAGGTCCAGCTCTGAGGGCCTTCTGGCAGTTCCCTCACTGTGAGAAGTGAGGTTACAGGGAACAGGCAGATGGCCTTCTTGGTAGTGGCACCCACGCCTCCCATCAGATGTCAAGGAAATAAACAACTCCTGACTTTTAGAAGACATCTGAAGGCAGCCCTGTTTAGGGAAGTTTTTAATGTTTGATGTTTTATTGTGTTTTTAATATTCTGTTGGGAGCCACCCAGAGTGGCTGGGGAAACCCAGCCAGATGGGTGGGGTATAAATTATTATTATTATTATTATTATTATTATTATTATTATTATTATTATTGAATTCTGGTGAGGTCAGCCTGAAGGCAGTAAAACAAGTCAATCTCTTCCTCTTCAAGCTTTCCTTTTTGGCAGAAACACCAAAATTTGGGTCAGGTTGAAGTTTTGCCTGGAAAATTGGATTTGGACCAAATTATATTCCCCTACCCTACCTGTGCAGTTTCAACAAGTCATAACTCTGCCAAGAATACAAGGATTGGAAACCTGTGGCTCGGCTACAACTCCCAAAACTTCTTAGCCAGGGCTGGTGGCATCTGTAGTCTAATGACAGGTGGAGGCCCACATATTGCTTGCATATTTTAATACGTATGAATTGCTATACTGAAGTCCTTATTTTTGCCCTCATAGCTTGCAAAGCCAGGAGTTTCTCCTCACAATCCTGCCAGTTCTGTCTAAATTTCATACTGGGATGAAAAACTCTGGATCAAAGAGGCAAAAATGCTAAGCTTGAAGACAGTTTTTGAGTGTGCTCAGATGTACATACACACAAAATAACACCCCGTGCTCTCGGTGGCTCTGCTTTACCCCATGATTTGGCCTACTGCATACTAAATGGCCGAGGAAAGGTCTCGATAGTTTGGTTTCTTTTATTTCATGTTCAGTGAATAGCAGCAGAGGGTGTCCCAGTAGGTCCCTGTCAGAAGTGAAAGATGGTAGTAGCTTTCTTTACATCTGCCACTGCAACTGAAGTCATGTAGACTCAGCTGACAGAGATCTTGAATTCGCCTTGAGGATGGAAACTGTGAAGTTGTCATCTAATCATCTTAAAAAAATTTTTATTCCTCGGCTTCCCTGCCTCTTAACGTTACTTTGATGCCAGCACAACTCAGTGGGCCTTGTGTTTGCAATGACTATGATGCAGTTAAATGGACAGTCCGCCTGGCTTGGGTATTTTTCTAAATATAATGCGGTTTGTTAGAACTGTTAGCATGTTAGTGGGCTTGAATACTGAGCTGTTATCACCTTGCATCTTGAGCTGTTTGCACCTGGAAAGCTGCTGGTTGGTGAAGATGTTGATAAGGATAGGGACTTCTGCAGAATAACACAGACCTTGTGATCCTCAAGGCAGCTAATCTGTAAACCTTACACAGCTTGCTTACTGGACAAGCTGGAATGGGTGCAGAGGACGGTGATGAAGATGATCGAGTGTCTGGGTACCACGACGGTTGAAGGAGCTGGGTATGTTTAGACTGGGAAAGGGGACACTGAGAGGAGATATGATAGCCATCTTCAAATATCTTCAAGGGGTGCCACATGGAAGATGGAGCAAGCTTGTTTCTTCCCCTGAAGGGTAGGAGCTGTACCAATGGATTCAAGTTACAAGAAAGGAGATTCCGACTAAATATCAAGAAGAACTTTCTGACAGCTAGAGCTGGTAGACAATGGAACGGATTCCCTAGGAACCCCTATTTCATTGGAGGTTTGGAAGCAGAGGTTGGATGGTCATCTGCCACGGAGGCTTTCAGGTGAGATTCTTGCATGACCCTGAGGGTCCCAGCTCTACAATTTTATGATTCTATGGAAATTAAATGGCTTCTTTAATCACCACAGGGCTCACTTTTGAGGCCCATGGACTATACAAGGTTTTTTTTTGTAAATTTATTTATTTGGGTTTTTCAAATAAATTTTTTACAATAACCTATCAACATACAATATAGAAGCAAGGTTCTACAGAATCTCCTGGACTTCCCTCCTCCCCTTTGTGGGTCCTATTGTTAGTCCTTTCCTCCTGCATCTTTTATAATAATCCAAATCTTTTGCATCTCCATTATGTCCAAAGTTCACCATTAAACTACAAGTGTTATTCCAATCCCACTAATGATTTTAACTGTTTACAATGGTTTTTTAAGATAGATTATAAATTTTACCCATTCCTTATTAAAATTTTGCTCTTCCTGATTTCCGACTCTTCCGGTCATTTTTGCCATTTCGGCATAGTCCATCAACTTGATCTGCCATTCTTCTCTGGTAGGGATTTCTTCTTGCCATCTCTGGGCTAGTAGCAATAGTGCAGCTGTGGTCACGTACATAAATAGAAATCTTCTTCTTCTTCTTCTTCTTCTTCTTCTTCTTCTTCTTCTTCTTCTCCTTCTTTAAAAATATTTATACTTTTCAGATTAATGTTCCCTTAAGATTTCAGCACCTTAAATATCCTAAAAGAAAGGCTTCAGGGTTTTTAAGAAAATGTTATTTTAAAACATTGTTTTCAGTTCATTATATATCATTTCCCAAAATTATAAGAAAGCAGAATGTTAATGTTATTGGGATTCAAGATTATTATTGTGTGTGTGTGTGTGTGTGTGTGACCTGACCCAGGCTGTATTTGAGTTGCAGCATTCCCATAACAGGTACACAACCAGCTCCATTTTCAGAAACAAAAAGATGCAGACATATAATTGTTATCCCCAGCCCTATGTCCCCATCCCTGCTGGCTACACACTAGACATATTGTGTTTGACTTACAGCAATTCTGTAGTAAATACAACATTCATGAGTATCAAAGACTGGGACATTTTGTGGTAAAAATTTCTACCTTTGATGGTACAACTCCAGAAGCCAGCCTGGGATTGGCTATTACAGAGTACAGCCCTGTTCAGGTAGGTGCCACATTGTTCTCAGAATGTGCTGAGGGAGGAGTAGGCTGCACATGCTATTCACAAACGCAGTGCCACCACCAGCTGCAGTTCCTTCAGATCTTTGTGGGAGGTCTGAAGGAGGAACTTTTGTGTGTTCAGTTGAAAGCACTTAGGTTTTCAAGTACTTGGCATATGATTGGGAACGTGGCACAACTGGAGTTCCTGTAGAGGATTCTCAGCTGGTTTGGTTGAATATGCAAAGATTTCCCGCTTTCAGACCTTCCCATTCAAAGTCAGGGGTGACATCAGCAGGGACAACAGTCAGGCTTAGGGGAATCTGATCCCTCCCATGGTAGCAGCCAAGAAGCAGAGAAACAATTACAAGTTCTTGCCACATAATTTATTAATATTCACAGAAAGAGATGAAGGAATGCAGTCTTCCCTAAATAATGGCGTTGCTCAAAATGAAGTCCCGCCCCCCTCTGTCTCTCCTATTCTACGTCATCCCTACATTGATTGATCTGTGTCTTCTGCCTCTGAGCTTTCTGTTCTCCTACTTTCAATGCTCGCCAGGTTTGGGGAGGGAGGGTCAGGAATGCTTTCCAAGGACACTGAGTCTGTCAGCTCTCTCTCCCCTGATGCTTCTTCTTTCTGCTGTCCAATATTTCTCAGCTTCTCCCCTCTGCAGCCTTTCAACTATGCCCTTCTGCAAAACACTATTCTAAATCCATACTCTTCTCCTGTTCACAGGAAGGTTCAGGAGAAGGGGGACGGTCCCCACCAGCAACTGGGACAAAATTGTCCCATACTCCTTGGGAATGCATGGAAATGAACAGCGGAACTAGATATATTGCAAATGAAGAAGCACCATAAGCAATGCAGGAGAGGGAATAGCACACAGTGGATGCGCCAATGTGAAAATCGGAGTGTTACAGTTACTCAGTAGCGCTCTTGTTTCCATCTACAAAATGTTGGAGGGTAAGCAACAGGATGAATATAAACATCCATTCCTATAATCTCAGCTTTTCATTTTTGAAGAAGAACATGAACCTCAAGGGCATGTATTTAAACTTGCATTAATCTAAATGCCAATAGATAGCTTGTATTCATTTGTATTGGAGACGTGTTTTCCTCGAGCTGTGTGCTGCATTTAGACAAGCATTAGCACTCTAAATACCCAGCGTAAATGTCATATACCTTCCTAAATAGGCCTTCTCGGTGCATTTTCTAGATCTGGGCTGCAGCGTCCTCGAGAAACGGGAATATTTTGTGACAGGAAAAAGCTGACCTCTAGCTATGCATTTGGGTTGTTTTTATTCTTAAGGTACCCTCATGGCATAAATAGGCTTTGGCAAGGATATTCTCACCTCTTCTTGCCATAATTGAAACTGGAATTCCACAGGAGCTTCTGCTGTGGAAAGATAAACTAATGACAAGCACACAGCATGTAAATGAGCTCTACACTGGTTCACATGTACCTCAGTCACAAAGCCATTTATCAGCCTGAAGTCTCAGCAAGCAATAGCCAATGATGTATTCTCAGCCCACCAACCAGGCAGCATGAAAATGGTCAGGAGTTATAGTCTAACAACAGCTGTAGGACTCCAGGTTGGCTACTACTGAAGCAAACCGTTGAGCGTACAAGGTCATACTGGGAAATTTGTATGGTGTGCATGTTTTTTGAGGATAGTCCACTGTTTGAAGAACTGTCTACTCATAGTTTCAAGATAAATGATCTTAAGAAGGGGTAATGCTGTAGTTCTGGTCTGCTTCAGTCCTCTCTGCACTTAGTTTAAAAGAAACATTGACATAATAATAATAATTCTTTGACATCTGATGGGAGGGTATTCTACTGGGTGGGTGCCACTACCGAGAAGGCCCTCTGCCTGCTTCCCTGTAACTTTGCTTCTCGCAGTGAAGGAACCACCAGAAGGCCCTCAGAGCTGAATGATGGGGGTGGAGACGCTCCTTCAGGTATACTGGGCTGAGGCTGTTTAGGGCAGGCTTCCTCAAACTTGGCCCTCCAGATGTTTTTGCCTACAACTCCCATGATCCCTAGCTGGCAGGACCAGTGGTCAGGGATGATGGGAAATGTAGTCTCAAAACATCTGGAGAGCTGAGTTTGTGGAAGCCTGGTTTAGAGCTTTAAAGGTCAGCACCAACATTTTGAATGGTGCTCAGAAACATACTGGGAGCCAATGTAGGTCTTTCAGAACCGGTGTTATGTGGTCTCGGCGGCCACTCCCAGTCACCAGTCTAGCTGCATTGCTACATTGGTACATCAAACATTCAGTGTGTTGGGTTTGTGCCCAACTAGAAAATTGGAATTAAGCCTTAAGTCTTTGCAGACTTATTGTGATATTACTGTTTTCTTTTCTCTTTGTGCCCGATTGCATAGGCAGGTAACAATTTCATGCTCAAATCACTATTTTCTCTTTGATATATATCATAAATGGGAATCCATCAGTGAATGAAGATGTGTTCTGAGTCAACAGACAGGTCTCTGTGCTATGTCCCGTAAGCCGCCAGTCTCCTCTCGACCTCATGCGATCTGAAGAGTAGTCAATGAGGGATAAAGAAAAGTTTAATTCCCAGCAGATTTCTATCCATATCAATAGAAATTAGTCATGTGCAAGGCATCCAACACCAATGCGCATACATATAGAGAAAGCAATTTTAAAGTCCTTTTATTGCTGATTGGTATATATAGAGCTCCAGCAATTCTGCCTGTACTCTAACCAAGATAATCATCGGATAAATAGTATACTGTGAAAATGTGTTTTTATATATAGTTAAGACCCTATAAACCTTTGTTCTCTGTATATACTGCTGATTTATTTACAATTTTGGTGAACCACTTTGGACATAATCTGAAAAGAACCAGTGTATAAATAAAGTTGATAGTCGTGCTGCTATGATGTACCTAATGGAGGGATGCAAGACGAAATAATTTTCCATTCTATCCAGAATGTGTCAAATGCAACACTGTTTCTGTTCCCCTGCAGTTGGTCTTCTGCCCCCAAACTATGCTATCCATCTCACTGTCGCTGTGGTGAAATTATGTAATTTACGTAATTTATAAAGTTAATTACGTAATTTGCTCAAATTACATTGTCATCACATTATCCCACTCATGCATTTCAATGCAGGTGGGGGGTGGGGAGCCTAAACAATTATATATTGTTTGTGGACTGACAGAGAATGCCAGTCTCAGTCAGTTGACTGATTTCCATTCTGGACATGGGATCAATAAACAAACACTGGTGATTTCTGTTTCTGCTGGAATTAACAAACATCTCTAACCCAAGGCGGGCATTTTGACAGACAACAGAGAATTAATGCTGATGGTTCTGAGCTGAAAAATATTACCTACTTAAAAATGTACTTTGAGCAGCAGTTAGCTTCACTAACATTTGGAGGTGCAGTGCCATGCAACAAAGTTTATTCTCATAATAAAATTAATAGCATTGTGTTCAGTTGGTTTGACCTAATTAATTGTTAGAGAAAGCCCATGATGCAAAATGTATGTGTATCAGTACGGCTCTTTGGAGCCGCAAAGCCTATAGCCTTAATTCTATTTTCCTTGTAAATCTGTTGCATTTACTAGCCAGTCACATGGATGAACTCAAGTGCACTTCTCAAATATATTGCTTCAACTCTTAGTTCAAAGAATCTCATCACAGTGAAAGGGCACCTGTCATATGACTGGATTATCTGAAAATGGAGCTGTAAGCTTATTCTCATTCCTTGCAGAAATTTGACATTGGCTAGTATTTTCTTAAAGAAGAGCTCTTAAAAAAAAATATGCCTCAGATTTTATGGTAGCTTATAGTAAACTATATTTGGCAATCATGATTTCACAGTAGATAAAGGTCAATAATAAAGGAGGAAGATGTATTTTGCTGGGAGGTAGACAAGGGGAATGTAGCCGTGTTTATTACCCTGGGCTTCTCTCTCTTTTTTCTTTTTTTTTGCATTCTCATTTTTATTGAATTTATCTACATACAATATATTATACATATTATACATATTATTACATCATATCCATTCCAATACTTTGGCTTTTATAGCCCTGACTTCCCTCAATCCCTCCTTCTGGTTTCAGAAATTTTCCCTCCTATCTGTTTTTATACCTCTTAATTTTTATCATTGCTTTACTGTTCATATTTAACATCATTTTTGCTTATTTCATTTTACAACAATATTTCTTCTATAACTACAAAGCCTCTTGTAATCCTATTAACGTATTTAATTGAGTTTTTTCTTTCAGATAATTTGTAAATTTAGTCCAGTCTCTTATGAATTTTTGGTCTCGCTGTTCGAAGTCTTCCTGTCATTTTGTCTAACTCTGCGTACTCTGTTAATTTCATTATCCATTCCTCTTTTGTCGGTAGTATATCTTGCTTCCATTTTTGTGCCACTAGGATTCTGGCTGCCGTCACTGCATATTGAAATAGTTTTAAATCTTCTTTCTTTATTTCTGTACCTGTAATGCCTAATAGAAATGCCTCTGGCTTTTTAACAAAATTATACTTTAACATTTTTCTCATCTCATTATATATTTCATCCCAAAATAATTTAACCTTTTTACACTCCCACCACATGTGATGGAAGGAACCAATATTTTCTTTGCATTTCCAACATTTGTTATTACCTTTGTGCATTTTTGCTAATTTAACCGGTGTAATGTACCACCTATACATCATCTTATAGGCATTTTCCTTTAGAGCATTACATAAATGTAAATTTCATTCCCTCATTCCACATTTTTTCCCAATCTTTCATCATTATATTATGTCCTAGATCTCTTGCCCAATTTACCATTACCGACTTAACCTCCTCATCCTGCAATTCCCATTCCAGCAATATTTTGTACATTTTTGATAATGTTTTGTAGTTATTATTCAGTATTTCAATTTCAAATTTGGATTTTACATCGTTAAAGCCATTTTTCTTCATATCACTTTTGAACATTTCATTTAACTGATAATAATAGTGTAGCCAATCTTTAACATACTCTTTTACTTCTTCATAGGGTTTAAGTTTCCACTTTGTTCCATCTTTTATAAGTAACATTTCATATGTTGCCCAATTCTCCTTCATATTTGTTTTCTTTAAACTTAAAATTTCCAATGGTGACAGCCACCATGGGGTTTTTCTTTCTAATATATTTTTATATCTGTTCCAAACATCATATAGTGATCTTCTGAAAATATGATTACTAAATCCTTTATGTATTTTGGCTTTTTCATGCCTGGGCTTCTCTTGATATCCTTTGGGGCCATCTGCCCATGAACCAAACTAAGCATGGCATTTGTCATGCAATTTGCAATTGCATTGTTTTTCCTTTAACAAACAACAGGTGTGTGCTGGGTGTGGGTCAGATGGAGACCATTTCATGCAGAGAGGGAACATTAATGTTTTTCCCCAGTTGGAATTCCCCACCATCCCTGTTCTCTTCATTAGGAGGAAAATTCTCAGTGTTGATGCCCTCATTAAGGCTCTCCCACCAGAACCGCTTGGTTTGGGATTTTAATAGGTTAGTTAAAACCATATTGAGCATTTAGGAAAAGTTAAGCCTTACAAGTTGGAAAAGATGTGGGAAATTCAGCCCAATATAACCAGCATGTTTAGCACGAGTTAATGAATGAAGGGGTTAAGACCATAGAGTAAGCTGTTTTTGCTAGGTCACGCCCCCTCATCTTGAGTGACAAAGAGGCAGGGAATTCTCTTTGTTTGCTCTCTTCCACCATGTGAATCCAACCGGGGAGCACATATGGGCTGATTACTCCAAGCCTAGACCATGTGCTCAGAAATGTTTTATGTAACTGTGCTTTTCTTGCTGCTGCATGGAACAGCACATTAACCTAACCTTTGGAAGTTTGTAAGTAAATAAACTGTTTTTAGAACGTACCAAATTCTATGGTCTTTTCTATGCTTACGGGGGAGAAAGGGGAAGCTCTGCGGGTGATGTAAAGAAAGATATTTAAAAGGTCTAGCAGTCTATATTCCCATGCTTTACTTTGCTGCATGTATTGTATTTTAAAACCACTGTGGGGCTTTCTCTTACTGGAGAGTATTCTGCCCTGTTTTTAGATCCATGGATCTAGTGAATCCTTCATTCATTAACCAAAACAATCGCAACACCGACATAAGATGAGTCTGTATTAATCGGAATCTGGTGGGCATGAGCTTCAAAGACATTACTCATTGAAACATAGCAGCTCCTGTTTTACTATTGAGGCAATGTGGCTTAGATCGAACTCAAAGTTTAATGCAGAAGAAAACGAAAGAAAACACTCTTGTAATTAACTGGATCATTTATTTGCACTTAATCCACCTAAGCTTTCTCAGAGAACTTAAAGGCCCCATCTGAATTCTACAATAATATCCAGCTAACCTCAATATATGTATTATTGGCTGGGTGGCCACTTGTACATCTGAAGTACAAAGTGCAGCATTCTGACACTTCTTTTAAAAGTGATCAGCAATTGCATCAAGAAGGGTGTGCGTGTTAAAACAAATGCTCTTTTAATTGCTGTTTTATATTTCTCTTCAGCGAAAACAAACCTGTGTCCTCAGCAGTTTCCAAGCAACACATCTTTTTCAATTACTGTACGGCTTAATATTGGTTTCTGTCTGTGTATTGCTGAATACTTTTTCCTTTATTCATACTGTGCTTTCAGATCACTGCAAAGGAAAATACTATTGCAATGACAATGACCAAATGTGATGATGATGATGAAGAAGAAGAAGAAGAAGAAGAAGAAGAGTTTGGATTTGATATCATGCTGTATCACTACCCTAAGGAGTCTCTTTTTTAAAAATAAAATAAAATTTTATTAGTTTTCACAAGTTATAACACTAACAAAAACAAACAGACAAACAAACAAACAGATAACAAACCATAATACAAATATAAAAAAACAACAACACTTAAATCTTAATAAACCTATCTTCCTTCCTTATCGTTGTAGGTTGACTTCCTCACTTCCTTTCTTCTTGCGTTCCTTGAGAATCATCTTTAGTAATTTCTTTACATTATTGAAATCATTTTTAATGACTATTCTTTACATCTCTTCTTATCTATTATCCTTATCCTTTATTCAAACAATTATATACCTTAAGTCTATCTTCTAAATCTACAGCCTATCTTATCTACCCTAAGGAGTCTCAAAGCGGCTAACATTCTCCTTTCCCTTCCTCCCCCACAACAAACACTCTGTGAGGTGAGTGGGGCTGAGAGACTTCAGAGAAGTGTGACTAGCCCAAGGTCACCCAGCAGCTGCATGTGGAGGAGCGGAGACGCAAACCCGGTTCACCAGATTACGAGTCTACCGCTCTTAACCACTACACCACACTGGCTCTCAATGTACATTGTTTGTCAAGGCCTTTCAGCAAACAATGCTAAGAAAATGCATGATCTAAACTCTTCTCATTCTGGGTGTGCTGGCTTTTTTAATTTTTG
The DNA here is from genome assembly GCA_900245905.1 of Lacerta viridis. Taxonomy (NCBI): domain Eukaryota; kingdom Metazoa; phylum Chordata; class Lepidosauria; order Squamata; family Lacertidae; genus Lacerta; species Lacerta viridis. The sequence goes on from OFHU01004419.1 coordinate 1,846,362, forward strand.
AAGAATATATTCATTCTTAACATTTAGAACACTGGGTTTCAGGTTGGATAAAATTCCTGATTCATATGTTCCACTTGCCCAGAAAGGCCAGATTTTACATTTAAAGAAGCCTCCTTAACCACCATAGCAAACTCAGGGACGGACACACACACTGCTTTTTTTCAAAATAATAATAATAATAATAATAATGTATAGAGGTACCCTCATTTTCCTACTCATATTGAAATACTGCCCCTCAATGAGGACAAAGTTAGATTCACAAAATGTTTAGGGGTATGCATCCCCCCAGAAAAAAAGCACTGCATATATATATATATATATATATATATATATATATATCCCTGTATATGGAGTCCCTGGGTTTGCTGTGGTGGTTAAAAAGGCTGCTTTAAATTTTACACACACACAAACACACAAATATTTCCAATTTTACAACAGAACATACAAATTCTGTAACAAAACCAAAAATAACATCAAATCAACTCCTCCTACTCCCCCCATCTGTGGTTTCCTTTCCTTTTCTCTTTACTGGAGCACATCCAATTTAATACCTTGATTATTTATTTTCTCTAATAATTTCCTTGAGTTATCCTTTTATGTGAACCCTTCTAACGTTTTAAGTTGCTTACAATAATAATAATCTATTATTATACAAATAGTACAATAAATACCCAATAATACAATAAATACCCTTACAAATACCCAATAAATTTCCCACATTCTTCATTAAAAGTTCTTCCTTCCTGTTTCCTCATCCTTCCCAAAAGTTAAGTGGGGGCTAGGGGCCAAGTCACAGCCCCTACGGGGACTCCTCGGGGGGGGGGGTTGCCACTATCTGATGTAACTTATAGGGCACCCCCTGTAAGTGGTTTCCCCTTCTGTGGACTCCCTGCAGACGGGCAAGAGTCGAGATATAGCCTGGCTTCACCCCAATGCCTAAGGCAAACCACTCACATCTGTGACCAATAAAGTTGTTGCCTATTTGAACCCATAAACCAAAATACTCCCTGTCAGTTGTGATTTATTGTTCTCCTCTGGGCCGTCTTCAGTATATCCGGCGCCGTGGTGCAAAGATCCCTCTGGCACGCGTGCCCCGTTTCCCAGAGTTGCTGACCCTTTTACAGCACTGCCGGCAGCTTTGCTGGGCTGGACTAGGTGGGCAGCGGTTGGAGGGTGGCTCCTCCAGCTGGGAAGAGGCGGAGCCTCCGGGCGCAGCGCTGCTTCAGCGGGGCAGGCAAGGGTGGCGAGCTGATGCCGGGAGGCACCGCGCCACGCTGCAGCCAGCCTCCGCCTCTTCCCTGGTGCCACGGTGGCCACGGCAGGCAGAGGCTCTGGTGCACGGCGCTGCTTTGGCGCAGCATGGTGGAGGCGAGCGAGGGCAGTGAGCTGATGCCAGGAGGTGCTGCATCCAGCCTCCGCCTCTTCCCTGGCACCCTCCAGAACTTGGCACCCCGGCGCCCCGCACCACTTGCCTCTATGGGCAAGACGCCCCTGGTTCTCCTAGGAACTTTGTGGCTCGGGTGCCTTGGCATGCAATAGGCAACAGAATTTAGCACATCCCCACCAAAGGACCCCCCCCCCGGTGATCTTCAATTCAGCCCACCACTGCAGAGGCAATTGATGTAGAAGGAGGCAGTCTGGCAATAAAACAACGCCAGGAACTTATCCCAATAAGAAATCAGAAACCATGTGTCTGCATTCTGAGCATAGCTTATGACAATGCGTTCTCCTTGAGCCATCCATGCTCATTACCGACAGCAGCTTATAAAGAACCAAAAACCATCTAGCGCTTATATAAGAGGAAATGACTGTATGCCAATGCATCTTAAAAAAACAAAGCACTGGGCTTATACTACCCCCCCCCCCGTGAAACCACACAGCAGATTTCTTCATTGTAGCTAATGCCCAGAGTTGGGTGTATGCCCCCCCCCGAAGGCATAAAGTAAAATGGTTTGTGGAAAGTTTTTATTTTTATTTTATTTTTTATTTTTTTTAAAAAAACAAAACACCAAGGGGATAGAATACTGAGAGAGGCGCAGTGGGTGACTGTGGTCTAATGGGCTGTTAATTAGAGAACAGGTGACTCTAAATAGACGTCATGCAAGCTACATGTGGGGGTATTGTGGATGAAAGAACAGAAAGTACACTCAGCTTTCTTCCAAGCTTATATTATAAGACATTATTAAGTGAAAGGGTGGGGATAGGGAAAAAAGTGCATGTGAAGGGAGGTTCTGATCATCTTCCTTCTAAAAAGGGGGAATCTGATCTGAAAAATGAGATTCTGGTCATCTTCCTTCACAAACAAAACAGACAAACAACAATCAGGTTTTAAACTGCATGCACTGATTTATATTTGGACAGAAGAAAAAGCAAACCAATGCTATACATTTTATTTACTTTAATATGAAAAATAAGGTGTCACTGCTGCCAAATCAGTGGCACAAATCTGAAAAAAAAAAAAACTGCAGCCACCAACAGCACTGTAAGATATTTCCCTTTACACACACACACACACACACACTACAAAACTGGTGAATCACATATGCAAGTGTCTCTGTGTCCAGTCCCTGTGTCCGTGGGATTGCGCTACTGCGCATGTGCCCCACGGACAGCCGTTGGGACTTGGAGCGCAGAGACTTCGGGCGCCGCGTGCCGCTCAGCGACCCCGAGAGCAACTACGGTGCCTACCAGGTGGGAGCAAGGGAGCGCAGGGGCCCCGGGATCTCCGAGGGATCGAGCAGAAACCCCCAGGCGGCTCTTTCCTGGGGGCGGCCCAGCCACGAAGCATGGCAGACGAGGCAAAGAGGGAGCCGGCGGGCGGAATGGAAAGGCTGCGCGGCGAGGGAGCCGGAGGGACCCATGGCGGGAGTGAGCGGGGCCGGGTGGAAGACCAGAAGGTAGCCAAGGGAGCATGGTCGGAAGCGAAGCGGCGGAGGAGAGAGAATGACGGAAGAGACGCCGGAAGGAATGTTCTAGCGCCTGTTAATTTAACGGGTTTAAAGCACTAGTATATATATATAAACAAGTCGGGAACCATCATTTCAAATGGCGCTGCAGCAATAAAACTGCTAGCAAATTTGCAGAGTTAAGCAGGATCCAGTACGGTTTCAAATTGGATGGGGGACTGTGTGTTGAGATTCCTGCATTGCAGGGGGTTGGAGTAGATGACCCGTGAGGTCCCTTACAATTCTACAACTCTGATTCTAATGCAATATCAGATCTATTTGCACCCTCAAAATAACAGAGGAGGGAGGCTGCCATATAGGAAGGTGCAGTGCTTTTTTCTGGGGGTGGGGGCGCAGGGGTACCAAAACCCTAAATATTTTGCGAATCTAATGGGAGAAGATGCTTTGATGCTTTTGAATTATGGTGCTGGAGGAGACTCTTGAGAGTCCCATGGACTGCAAGAAGATCAAACCTATCCATTCTTAAAGAAATCAGCCCTGAGTGCTCACTGGAAGGACAGATCCTGAAGTTGAGGCTCCAGTACTTTGGCCACCTCATGAGAAGAGAAGACTCCCTGGAAAAGACCCTGATGTTGGGAAAGATGGAGGGCACAAGGAGAAGGGGACGACAGAGGATGAGATGGTTGGACAGTGTTCTCGAAGCGACTGGCATGAGTTTGGCCAAACTGCGGGAGGCAGTGGAGGATAGGGGTGCCTGGTGTGCTCTGGTCCATGGGGTCACAAAGAGTCGGACACGACTGAACAACTGAACAACAACAACAATGGGAGAAAAAACAATTTTTTTTTTAAAAAAAGTTTCCTTCTCTAGCATGGTGAATTGTCAGTTCTGCTGCTACCCCCAATGGCGGCCTTATTTCCTGTCAAAGTGTTTCCCCGAGTCTCAGACAGAAGTGAGCATTTAATGTGTGATGTAGGAGTTGGAATCTAGCACGGTGATTGGTCAGTTTTGTTGTTTCCACCTCCGATGGCGGCTTCATTTACTTTTCTTGTATTTATTTTTCCCAATTTGAACTATACAATGGTGGTTCTCTTGAGTCAAAATGAGAGTACCCCTAAACATTTTTTTAAAAATAGAAAAAAACACTGAGAAGCTTTATTATAGTGAATGGGACAATTGGCCCCTCTTGCTCAGCACTGGAAGCAGTGATTGGCAGCAGCTCTCCAGGATTTTCAGACTGGGGTCTCTCCCAGCCCTGCCTGGAAAGGACAGAGGTTGAAACTGAGGACTTCCCACAGCAAGGAGGTCATGACGTCTTTGTGGTGCAAAACACACTTACTGTCCCACTGAGCAGAACTGTTCAACTGAACAGAATAGTGAATATCCATAGGGATAAGGAATCCGTAGTCCTGAAGATGTGGCTGGATTCCAACTCTCCTCAGCCCCAGCCAGCATGTCCAATGGCCAGGGGTGATGTGAACTGTAGTTCAGCAATCTCTGGAAGGACACAGGTTCCCCATTACAGCCATTAAAAATGACAACAACATGCCTCTTGTTTTCAAAGGGAAGATGCTCAGATACAGCGGTAGAAAAGAAGCCTTTAAAATCATGTGAGGGTATTGATAGACTAGAACAGCACAAAACACACCGAAGCATTTCTAATTTTAATCATGCCAACTTGGAAACCATCCAAGGGAGCGAAATCCAGCCCAAATTATGCATTATTAAATTACACTGAACTCAGTGGCTGAGTAAGAAGCACATGCTTAAATCATTTCACTTGGACTTAAAAGCATTGGAGGACCAGGCATCAGACTTCCCATATCCCAACCCATATAAATTAGAGACCAATAAGACTATCAGAAAGGGCACTGTAGTTTGAATTCCAGTGAAGCCTCTTCCGTCCAGCAATGACGACGCACCAAAAGAGGTGAGTGGACTTCTTTGACTGGATTGTGCTCCTTTCTCTCCTTCGGAGGCTGGGGGGAGGGGAAGTAACCCTAAATATTGATCCGTCAGAGATCAGCAGGAGACAGTATGGGGCGATGGTGGTGCTCACCTGACCTCCTCCTGACAGCTGAGTCGCTGCTCCTCACTAGGAAGGAGAGGGTGAGGTGGGTGTAGTGTCAAAACTAGCAGAACCAATCTGATGTTCCTGCCAGGGTGTTTGCACGACACTGACCTGCCACTCCTGGTCAACAGCAGTGACCCAGGTTCCAGGAAGTCAGGTGAGTGCTGCTGCCCCACTAGGGTGTCCGTTGCTGCAGAGATCAGATTTGCACTCACTGATAATAATTGATTCAGCCAATGCAAAAAGTTAGAGAAACTTACTTTTCCGACAGATGGGGGTCTAACTGACAGCTCCACTCTCTCTAGCTACCAACTGCCATGGCTGCAGGCATCAGATGGAGAGGAAGCAACACGTGGGCACTTCTCCATTGCGTCTCAGTACGGCTCTAGCTGGAGTCCCTGCTATGCATATGAAGGAAAATTACCCTGTTATGTACACAAAACTAATTATCTTTTGCAAGCTGCCATGGGAGGGCATTGCCCTGGAAGGCAGCATATATGTACTTGGAATGAATGAATAAATGAATGAATATGGCTGCATTTCCGTTCGCAAAATTGTAGTTAAAATGTTCTCAGTGTGGGTTCCCTGAAACCGAAGCCTTTTTCACTCCTTTCCTGCTCTCCCTGTTTGAAATGGGCTTGGATTCAGTGTTATTTCGTGGAATCAAAGAATTGTAGAGTTGGAAGGGACTATGGGGACCATCTAGTCCAACCCCCTGAAATGCAGAAATATTTCACCCAATGCGGGGCTTGAACCCATGACCCTGAGATTAAGAGTTCCACCCTCTACCAAGTGAGCTATTGTGCAAGCAGAACTTGGCTCATGCAATGGGGTCTTTCTGCTCCCTTCTTCCCATTGTAACCACTCTGGGAAAGATGGAACTGGGATGCGGGGGTACGCTCTACATTGACTCAGCTAAGAGAGCAGAAACTTTTGGGACCTTTCTCGGATTCTCTATTAACTCTCTATTCCAGCAGATATTACAATAATAATGTAACTAAAAACTAGTGTCTGAGCCTTTCTTCCTCCCTCCTCCCCTCAATGCCTTTTCCTTTTGTGACATGCCTTCTGGAGCATAAAACTGAGGGCAGGTACTATTTTATAACCTATGTTTGTAAGCTGATCCAGGGACCCCTTTTCAGCTGAACAGCAGGCTTAAATGATCTTCCAATCAAATACAGAGCTCCCTGCTTTTTAAGGTCAAAATAAAAACACCAAGAGGCATCTAACTATGGATCTCACACATTAGCAGATGGCAGAATAAAATCAAAGTCATTGGACAATGGAGGAGGAGGAGATTCGATTTGATATCCCGCTTTATCACTACCCGAAGGAGTCTCAAAGCAGCTAACATTCTCCTTTCCCTTCCTCCCCCACAACAAACACTCTGTGAGGTGAGTGGGGCTGAGAGACTTCAGAGAAGTGTGACTAGCCCAAGGTCACCCAGCAGCTGCATGTGGAGGAGCGGAGATGCGAACCCGGTTCACCAGATTACGAGTCCACCGCTCTTAACCACTACACCACACAGTAGAATTTCACTCTGATGTTTTCCTATCAGCCCTTGGTCTAACCGCTTCAGAAGTACCTGACAACGTGGAACCAAGAGCTGAGTTCAAATTCCTTGAAATAAGGGTATAGCATATCTAGTTTGTTTGGAGATCTACACCACAAATTTTGCCCTATACATAATGACATGCACCCTTAACGGATGGCTTTCATTTTCACTATCAATGTATAAGCTGATTTCCCATCAGGTTTATAACAATTAAAGCTAATATGTATGCCAGTGTGAATATTGATTCTTTTATTACAGTAGTAAATTACCATGCACCCTAGAGAGTTATGAAGCAAATTATTAGTCTAGATAGATGCCTATGGATCTATACTATGGATCTGAATGTTATAAATTCATGAAGTAATATTCAGTTCAAAGTTATTTCCACCAAATGCTCCAGAGGCGTTTATGTCCTTTGCTACAGTTATGATGTATGCACACTAATTTAAGATGGTTAAATTGTGTTCTCGAGTTTTGGGCAGGTCTGCAAAGTCTTAGTGGCACAAATTGAAAGCAGCTAATGATGTTGAGTAACATACAGCTTGGTCCTGCGAATGTTCGCTTGGAATAAGTTCCACTGAATTCAATGGGACTTCACCCTCAATTAAGGGCACATAGAATGAAGGCTTCCTCCATCTTTTCTCAGTATCATTTTACCAATCTGAAATCCTGTTGTAGAAAAAGAAGTAGGAGATGTGTCGAGGAGCAAATGTTTCTGCTGAATCTTTGTCAGTTCTGTGGGTCATCGTGTTTGATTCGTCTGCTTGTTTGCCATCCAGAATTGAGGGAGACTCCTTTAGACTGGAAAGATATGGTCGGAAATTGCTTCCAGCCCACTCACAGGTCATGGAAGTTGCTACTCTTCTGCAGTGAACTGCTTTGGTGAATTGCTGTGCCACTGTGGACCATAAATTGCTCACAAATTGCATGGGCTTCGATATTTCTAATACATGGATATAAAATGCATGTAGGCATTTGCGCATGCAGATACAGAAAATAGAAATAAAAATGCATTGTTTGAGAAGGAAACTCAACAGACTATACATTATTTTGTCTCAGTGTGTTTTATTGATTTTGTTATTCAAATCATGTATTCCTTATTGAGGACTACAAACACCCAAGGATCAGAGCTTTAAAAATGAACCTGTTCTTGTGGTATCTCAGTAAGGAAAAAAATATAGTTTTTTTTCATTAAAGTGTGACAGGCAATTTTTTATGCTCAGATAACTCCAGGGTAGCAAAACCTTAAAGTCTCTCTCTTATATATATATTCTCACCTTTTTTGGGGGGGGAAGAGCATGAACATTTTTAACTCATAAGTTTTGGACGGTTTTGGTTTCCCAAGCAGCTGCTAGTATCAAAATCACTCTGAGGCTGATCTTGGGGGCATTTCTAAGAATATGTTTGCTGTATCTGCAGAGGCTGTGTTTACTTATGCACAAATTTCAGTAGTGAAAATAAATATGTTTGTTACACCACCAATGCATTAAAAAATGGCATTGACAGCTGTGGCACTATTTGAAAGAGGGAGTGTGGATTATGGAAGAGTGCAGGGCATGAGCTGCATGGGGCATAGGAGCAGATATGCCTTTCCTGACTGAGCTGAAATCCTTGACTCATTCATATTCCTTAGCAATATTAGGCACATGCCATCAAGAAGATGTTATGTGAGCCACACAAAATGAATGGGAATGCTTTTCATATCCTCCTCACAGTGAATGTAAGCAGGCAGCTAAGGGCTTGATTCAAAGCATGCTGTCACTACACAGAGACTATGTGAATCATTTCTGTATTTAGCCCTCAGACAGATTTTCCCATTTATTTACAGGTCCCCTTGGAAACTAGAATGAACCTGTCCATCCTCAGTGACTACATTTTAGATGGTTACATAAGGCTTGTTTTACCTGTAGGTTACACTTTATGACCCCTCTTTTTTTGCTGCGTCCCTCTCCTGTTCTGATATTCTGCCAAAATGGATGCTTGACTTCTGTAAACTTTGGTGTAGTTGTCAATATGTATTTATTTCTCACCCTTTCATTGACCCACCCCGTCTTCCTAAGAGTACCAAGCAGAGTCGGGAAACACTGGCCTGCGAGCGCTCCAATTGGAGAATAGCCTCTACTGAAGGCATCATGGATTTTGAAGGAACATGAATACAGGACAAAATTCCATCAACAGTGTCTCTGAAGCATTTTACACATCACTTGTGAAGATAGGCAAACTAATGCCAATGTACTGGAAGAAGCAAGGATCATCAGTGTTGAAGCAATGATTCTTCAACATCAACTTCATTGGACTTGTCATGTTGTGTGGATGCCTGATTATCGTCTTCCAAAGCAATTACTCTAGTATTTTTTATACTTATACTTATTATTATTATTATTATTATCTATAATTACTACTAAAAATGTAGTATAAACACTGACAACTAGAAAACACTGGCCTATGAGCTCTCCAATTGGAGAACAGCCTCTACCAAAGGCATCATGGATTTAGAAAAAGCAGGAATACAGGACAAAAGGCAGAAACAAGCTAAGAGGAAGGCACGTTTGGCAAATCCTCACTGTGATCAAGTCCCGCCGGGAAACCTATGTCCCCACTGTGGAAGAATGTGTGGATCCAGAACTGGCCTCCACAGTCTCTTACAGACACACCACTAAGACTGCATTCATGGAAGACAATCTTAAATCTGCCATGAGTGATTGCCAAGAGAGAAAGACCAAGGAATGCATGTATAGATGGATGAGGCTTTATCCTATCTTATCCTCGAAATAATAATTTTGTTAGGTAGATTATGCTGAGATAGTGAATGACCCAAACTTACCGTATGTAGGGGCACAAACCTAAGTCTCATTGATCCATGTAGGGCACTGCAGCCCAACCCTCTGCAACCTGGTGCCCTCAAGTAGTTTTAGATTACAACTGTCATTATCCCTGCCCATTGGCCATGCCCATTGGGGCTGATGGGATTTACAAACAAGTGATGTCTGGAAGACACCAGATTGGGGAAGGCTATTCTAGCTCATTATGCTGCTCTCAATAAAAAATAATAATCCCATTTTCATAGAACTAATTTTGAGGTCTACTAATGCTGCCAAGAGATAGATTGTTATGTATTGAAGTTCTCACCCTAGGGGTGTGTGTATATAGTTCATTCTGCTGCAGTTTTCACTCAGGTCCGCATATGCAAAAGAGGGATTGTAAAGTGACGTTCAGGGATTGGTTAACTACAGAAAGTTGTTACTGTTGCTTTGTAGCTGAGTTCTATATAAGCAGGCTGCTGAGCCCTTCAGCTCACTTCTGTTCCAGCCTGAGAATAAACAAGAGCTGCTTGGAAATCACTGTGTCGTCTGCTGTGTCCACCCACAACTTAACAAAGATAGATAGATAGATAGATAGATAGATAGATAGATAGATAGATAGATAGATAGATAGAGATGATAGATAGATTCTGAAATCCTGCTGCAGAAAGATCTTCTAGTTGGTTTCTTCTCTCTTTCAATTTAGCTGTAACTTTTGGCAATTAACTTCTGAACCTACATGCACAGGCTGGCACCATAATCAAATTATTTTAAAACTTCCTTCTTTTTCTGCTACTTCCCACACCTACCATCTAATATAAAGCACACCACTGTTGAATGTCACCTCTTTACAACCAGGAGATTTAACCAAACACAAAAGTGATAACAAGGTGCAATGTCATACATTTAGCAAGATTATGTTACAAAATGCCTCTTGTGTTTGGAAATTAGATTGAAGCTCTCCGCCAATACTTTAGACCAGTCGCTGCTGTATTTAATGGAAAGCTAATATAAGCGCAGCTGTAAAATATTTCTCTCCTGAATTCTGCTTTACGTTCAACTTCTCCACTCCTGTTTATCTATTCCTCCGCCCCCACACAAAAATATTGATAATACTTGCAAGATTTTATATTTGCAGAGAAAACTGCCAGCAGGAATCCAGCTAGAAGACTCCCTGATAGATATATGAGACTATTTAAATGCTGCATTGGAAATACAAAATAATCGTTTTCTCTTGAGGTCCCATTTTTTGTTTTATTGCGGCAATAATGAGATTGTTGGAGCACCCTCCCAATGTTATGAATTCTGCAAGCAACTCACAGGATGCTAAATATTCCCTATGGTTTGCACTGGAAATTGAAGCTACTCATTGTCAAAGAACTTACTCCTGACTTTCTAAGGGTGCATGCATCAAAATCTATGTCCTCTTCCCTTAAACAGAAACCTTATCTTTAACAACTTGAAATAAAGTGGACCAAGATTTCAAGGGAGGGGGTCCTTTTATTATCTGTAGATGGTGACAGACATTCGGCAATAAATATTTTAAAGTCTATAAAATTGAGGCGAAAAATAAGGAGCAGTTAAGATGGTAAAGGATAAAAAGACAGAGGTCTGGCTCTCTGATAAAAAGTGAAAGCTAGGGACAGGCTGACAACGGTCTATGCTGCTGGCATTATATAACTGCTAAAGCTATTTTTCTCAACTAAAATATAATCCTCCACATCCGCTAGCCTTTACAGATTGGCTCATAGAATCAAGATTATAATATTTCGCAGTGACAGTCAAAAGTAAAAGCCAGAAAGATGCCAGGGAACCCAAGGATGTTAAAAATGGGATTACGGTCTACTTAAAAAGTCACTAACAATGCTTTGAGAATTATGCTGAATGATGTGGCAGATGTGAATAATAAAAAGTGTATATGAACAGAAGTACATAGGAAGAGCCTGCTGGACCAGGCCAATGGCCCATCTAGTCCAACATCATCTTCTCCTAGATGTTTCTCCAACCAGATGTTTGTGGGGCCTGAGCAAAAATCCCAGCAAGTGTCATTCGGAGGCAGTGGAGGTGGAAAAACCCATTAGGCTTAGTAGCCATGGATGTATACCCTCCAACATTTCTCTGATGAGAATAGGGACGTCCGAAGGGAAAGCAGGGCATTCCAGGATGAAATCAGAAACTGGGGCAGCTTCTGTAAATCAGGGACTGTCCCGGGATAACAGAGACACTTGGAGGGTCTGTTATCCTCCATTAACTTGTCTAAGCCTTCCACGTTGGTGGCCAACATTGCCTCCTTTGGGAGCGAGCTCTATCATTCAACCTCGCACTGCGTGGAAAAGTACTTTTCCCTGAAACTTCCAAGATTCAGCGTCAATGGATGTCAACGAGTCTTCATGTTATGACAGAGGGAGAACTTTTCTCAATCCACTTTTCTCAATCCACACCATGCACAATGTATTAGAAACGTCTCTCGTGTCACCTCTTACTGTCAGATTCATGCCCTGTCGCCAAGGATCAGTCAGAAGTGATGAAGCAATCCTTCTGATTTCCAGTGAGTGTGGATCTATGGGAAAGCGCCTCAGATGTGGATGGCTTTTTCCCCGTTTTATTATGTATTTTGTATTCTTATTTTGTATTTTTCTGTTGTGAACCACGCTGCGCTCTTTGGCTGAAGGGTGGTATAGAAATTTAATGTATCATCATCATGTCAGGTGACTGGCAGGTGGGGAGACCCACCACCTTTGGATGTGTGACCGCTTTTGGATTTGACACCCCTACTCCACCCTGTTAAATCTAACCCACTGATTTTAACTCAACCCTCCAAGTCTGCAATTACCCACTCCACTAAGAGAAAGTCCCATTGAACTCAGTGGGATTTCCTTCTGGGCAGATATGCATCAGATCAAGCTATTAATTGTTCTTCTATTGTTTAGCTAAAGACTAGCCAATCTAAAGAAGGAAAGTGATTTAAGGATCTCAAAAATGATATGTTAAGCTAAATATATAGATAAACAGGAAAGTGTTTCGGAGCCTATATTTTTGCTAGTGCTGGCCTGAAGTTTTCACCTGAGCTCTTTGCGTTGCTGCTCAACAATGAGACTATGACACCAACCATACGGGCAGTTGAATCTAACTGCAAAAGTGGTGACAGGATAGAATCCTCCATTCCATTTGTGGTAGCAGATCAGATAAGGGAGCCAGAACAAGCAGAGCGGAATAACTCTGGGTGCTCAGTATCAGCTGATCTGGGTGCTGCTTCCAACCCTCAGCATCTGCCTCACTCTGCCTGATTGTGGAGGTGACCCCAGCCCCACTCGATTGAACTAATTTTAACTCAAATACGAGAGAGACATTGCACACACTTTTGTACATCAAGAAAATCTTAATAATAATAATAATAATAATAATAATAATAATAATAATAATAATAATAATAATCTATCCCCAGCTTTCACAGGAAATGGATGTCATCACAAAAATGGAAGAAGCATTATTTTGGACCAGCATCTGGACTTTGTGCAATTCACTTATCATTCCTTGCTTCTAACATGCACATCTGTCAAACAGATGACTCTTCTATGAAAAAATGTTTCATCCATGGGACTAACCTTTTATTAAAGGATCACCAGGTAAGGTGAAGTTTCTTCTTGCCCTTTCATGTGTTCATTCTCGGAGGCAATCTCTCACATGGCAAATGTCTGAGGCTGAGAATACATTATTTATATCTGCATATCTTTGACCCACAGGGCTAAATGGCAGGTAAAAGTTTGAAATGGAGGTGTCTTCTATGTCAGTCAGCTTCAGTTGGTCAAACATTACCACACACTTTCCAGGGCATTTCCCCATCACTTTCTTTTTTTTGCAAAATGTAGTATTATTGGGAGAAGTGTGGTTGTTGCACAAGACCTCGCCACCAGCTTTCATTGAACAACTTGAATTTTCCAGTGTATCCTTGCATCCTACCTGAAAATGGTGATAATCTGGAAACACCCTGTGTCCAACATGCTCTAGAGGAAAATGGGGACACTGTATTCCAAGCCCATGCTCCTGCAGGAGCCAGGTGACTTGCATGAGAGCACCCCCCCCAAAAAAGCAAAAAACAAAACAAAATTGGGCATCTTTCGGGGCCTCACTCTTGCGGGAGCCCAAATGGACATCCTGAGATCCAGTCCGAAGCTGGGATTGCTTCTGTAATTCTGGGATATCCTGCTCAAATAGGGACAGTTGGACAGTTGATGGGTCTGTTAGTGTTGTTAATCCAGATTATAGAGAGTGTTCTGTTCACCAACATTCTGTCTGATGAGGTAGGAAGGTCCAGGACTGCTCCCTTTTCTTGCTTCCTCAGATTCTCACTCATCTGGAATGAATAAATAAGTGAGAAAACAAGCAGTGCCGCTGTGAGTTTAAGAGTCAGCAGTAAAGCAGAGTAACGTCTGCTTTTTAAAATCCAGTTTGCCGTTCAACATTTTAAGCAATGTTGATCAGTAAAGATGGAGGAGGGTGGGCTTCTTTCTTCCTCCTTAGCATTACAAAATGGAGTCTGCAGATAGCAATCTTTTATGAAAGGGATGGTGGGGAAAGATAATTGGAGACTTACCTCTAACTTTCTCCATTCATTTTTATCTGTTACTGGAGATAAACTGGATATGTTTTTATTTCATTTCCTTACCCCCAAGGGCCCCACAATTCTTAGCCACAAGGTTTCCCTTTTGGTGTGCTGTTTCAAAAGAAGCTGCAGAAAAGATATACAAAGGGAAGGGGAGCACGGGGTTTCTTACAGGAGAGTCAAGAACATGCCTTTGAAAAGGAGACAGATGCATCTATGGGGAAAGGAGAGTTCTGTAAAAGAGTAAAGCGGCTTTAAAGGAAAAGACCTTCTACAATGGATATCATGGGAAAACAGAAATGTGTGTGCACACTTTCAGCACCAGTTTCCAAACAAGCTGAACACTATTTTAAACACAGCCTTTCAGAGTTGTTACAAGGCTGGGCTATGAGCTTGTTCAGAGCTCAGCCCTGAAGCCACTACAAGTATCCCTATTTCCCAGGGACAGTCCCAGATTTACAGAAGCCGTGCCAGTTTCTGATTTGATCCCATAATGTCCCACTTTTCCTTGGGGTGTCCCTATTTTCATTGGAGAAATGTTGGAGGGTATGGAATAGGACGTCCCAAGGGCTTCTTTTCATCTGGAAGTTGGTGGGACTCAGTTGTGGCACCTCTCAGGTAGGCGCCATTGCCATTCTAAGAGAATGAGGGAGGTGTTCACGGTGACCACCATTTTTCTAGAAAGAAATAGCACTGGACACCCCTATTTTCATCAGAGAATTGTTAGAGGGGGTGGTTTTACTTATATTTATAATTGGGTCCTGATACCAAAGGGCAGGTGAGAAGTCTTATCCCTGAAGGAGCGTCTCCACCTCCATCGCTCAGCCCAGACACTGAGGTCCAGTTCCGAGGGTCTTCTTGTGGTTCCCGTACTGCAAGAAGTGAAGTTACAAGAAACCAGGCAGAGGGCCTTCTTGGTGGTGGTGCCCGCCCTGTGGAACACCCTCCCATCAGATGTCAAGGAAATAAACAACTATCTGACTCTTAGAAGACATCTGAAGGCAACCCTGTTTAGGGAATTTTTTAATGTTTGATGTTTTATTGATTTTAATATTCTGTTGGGAACCACCCAGGGTGACTGGGGAAACCCAGCCAGATGGGTGGGGTATAACTAATAAAACAACAACAACAAAACATATATACAGTGGTGCCTCGCAAGATGAAATTAATTCGTTCCGCGAGTCGTTTCGTATTGCGAAAATTTCGTCTTGCGAAGCACGGTTTCCCATAGGAATGCATTGAAATTTAATTCCCATAGGAATGCATTGAAATTTTCGTCTTGCGAAGCACAACCATAGAAAAATTTGTCTTGCGAGTCACCTAAAAAAATCACAAAACCCTTTCGTTTAGCGAGCTTTTCGTTGTGCGAGGCATTCGCCTTGCGAGGTACCACTGTGTGTGTGTGTGTGTGTGTGTGTGTATCTATATCTCATACACACGCACAAGATCCATTGTTTATTTTTGCCAGAAGTTTTTTTCTGTTTGCAGAGCATGACTCACCCATTCATAAGTAATCTGTGCATAGGTGCCGTGCAAAGTGTGGAAGAGCTGTTCAGTTCTACAGTGAGACAAAGAACCCCAGGGAAGGGGAGCAACATGCTGTTTCCAGGAAAGTGTTTGTCAAATAGCCTTGCAAAAGGGACAATTCAGCAATGGTAGGAGACATAACAGGGTGGTGAAATTTTCCTCGGGCGATAGAGCCAAGTCTCCATAAATAGCACCGGCTACTGTTGTCAACATTGTTTTACCATGGACATAAAAGAAAAAGGTTTATGTGCATATTTCCACTCACCTCAGCTTCAGCCTACTGGATAAACTGTAGCTTTTGTAAATTATGTTTTTGCAGAAGCCAAACATAACCCTTTCCCTCTTTTCCCTCTATAATCGCCCTCCTCTGCCAGCCAACTAGTCAGCAAACAATAAATTGTTGTAGACTTCAAAGCTTGCTGTTTTAAAGTTTTCATGTTTACCTGAAAGTCAATACTTCTCCCCTTGCCGGGGTATGTTGATTTCCCCTCCCAATGAAATAATGCTTGCTCACTGCTATTCTTTTGAAGTGAAGGTTGGAGTTAGGGACTCGAGGACAAAAAATTTCAGCTTGTTCTGCTCAGCACAAGTATGAGAGAAAGTTTTGGAGAGAAACAGACAATTTGTTAAGACTCTCTGAAGCGCTAGTTAAATATGCAATTAATGAGATTTCTGTGGCCCCTAAGGCTTCCAAGCCTAGTTAATAGGAAGATTCCTGTACTGCTTTAAAAACAAGATAAAAAATTATATACATGCTTTATTGCGTCAGTTCTTCCTGTAGCCACATAGGTTCACATGTGGACACTTGCACAGCTCAGAGCTTTTTGAGCAAAACAATTTGAGGAGGCGCATAAACATCATTTTTAAGGTTTTGAAAGTGATTCGTTTGTACTTAGATACCATTAATGGGGTTGGAAACTAAACAAGTGCAAACTATTCTACATGCCACCAGGATGCTTGAAGTTCTGACACTTCTGTTAGCAACTGTCATTACATGTTTTAACATTAAAAATTGGCTAAGTTCTGCTCTGAAGGCTTAATTGTGTTTCTCTCGGGAATCAACTTAGACATGTAAGGCTTTGGAAGGTTGATACTAGCAAAGCAGCTTAACTACAAACTTTTTCTGGAAATAAATACTCAGTATTTATTCTGGTTATAATATGCAGTTAGGTCAGAAAGTTGTAACCACTGCAGAACAGGCAAATACCTCAAATCAGGGGCGTAGCAAGGGGGGCGGGTCGCCCCGGGTTCCATAATGGAGGGGGTGACAAATTATCAAGGAGCAATTTTTTTTGATTAATTTTTTTTTGGAAAATGCCTGCTCTGAAGGTCTTATCTTACCTATACTAGGGATTATATAGCTATATATGAAATTTCATGCATATCGGTTAATATCTTGACCCTCCTCCACCAAAATAGCTGTTCACTTGGCTGTTTTCCTATGTCATGAAGGCTGAAATTTCAGTTCAGTGGAGCACTTACTGTTCCCAACCCTAACCCTGTGGAAAGCCATCTAATTAGACTTTAATTTGATTTTGAGATGTTTTTAGGAGGTAATTTAATTATTGTTTGATTTTATACCAATGTTATGTATCTGATGTTAGCCACCCTGAGCCCGACTTTGGCCGGGGAGGGTGGGATATAAATAAAAGTTTTTTATTATTATTACTTGTTATTATTCCTTTGTAAGAAAATATGAAATAACGTAAAACCATTTTTGGGGGGGGAATCAATGGGGGGGTTGACAAGAAATTTTCTGCACCGGGTACCACCTGACCTTCCCATGCCTGGGGGGGGGGACATTTTTTTTTTTTGCCCCCGGGTACCAATTTACCTTGCTACGCCCCTGCCTCAAATTCAGTTCTCTTGACCACTGTTAGCAGGGCCTCTCCAATGCATTTTGCCGCCTAAGGCAGAACAGCAAATGTGCCCATCCTAAGTGAAGATACATCATATCCGAGACCAACAAAGTTATTTGGCACCTGAGACTGAAAATATCACAAGTCTCTCTCCTTCTCCCTGGCAGTAAAGATACACTTGGTAAAGGTAAAGGGACCCCTGACCATTAGGTCCAGTTGTGTCCAACTCTGGGGTTGCAGCGCTCATCTTGCATTACTGGCTGAGGGAGCTGGCGTACAGCTTCCAGGTCATGTGGCCAGCATGACAAAGCCGCTTCTGGCGAACCAGAGCAGCACGGAAACGCCGTTTACCTTCCCACCAGAGCGGTACCTATTTATCTACTTGCACTTTGATGTGCTTTCAAACTGCTAGGTGGGCAGGAGCAGGGACCGAGCAACGGGAGCTCACCCCGTCATGGGGATTCGAACCACCGACCTTCGGATCAGCAAGCCCTAGGCTCTGTGGTTTTTAACCCACAGCGCCACCCACATCCCTGCTAAAGATACAATACCAACCGACTAAATAATTAGCCATGCAACACCCAATTGTTCTCTAAAATGGTTGGATTAGTCGGGCCCTACTTAAAGATGTGATTAAAATCTGTGTGGGTAGCCGCACACTGTTTGTGTTGGATTATAGATTCGTTTCGTTCTATGAAACATAAGATTTTCAAGAACATAATGTGCTTTTCACAAACTTCTCTGAAGCGATTCTTTCCCTCTTTTTTAATCAGCACTGGGAAACTGCCTGAAGGTTACAATAATTCTTTAAAATATATACCAACATATCGTGTAATGCAGATTGCTGCAGCTTTGCATGGTATATGGCTCATGATGGAGACTTTTTGAAATGGGCTAAATGACAGGTTATCTGTCTTTCAATTCTTCTATGTGTACAATATATTTTCTTGCTTGATTAATTGGTTGTCCCTAGTGCCTCACTTTTTGCTTTATGATGGCTGCACTGGACATTGTATCAGATGGAAGAGAGGCAAAATTTACTTCTTCAATTGCAGCGTTATGTGGACAAAAACAGTAAATCAGACATTTTGACAGCTGTGTTTATCTTCTGCACCTCCCTTCGTTTTTTCTTTTATTTCCCCAGGTTAAAAGTTAAGCTTTGGAAGTTTTATTGTTGCCCCAGAGTAGACATCGTTCAAGGGTACAAATCAAAAGATACAAATCTATCAAGGGAAGATAGCACAGACTACTCAAAATACTTACCTCGCCAAACCTTTATTAGGCATCACAAATATAGGCCATACTCAAAATACTCATATGTATAGGTTGATGTGTGATGATTACCCACAAATGTGATGATGTACAGTTACAATTACAATTTTTAAAAAAAGTTATAATCAGTAATCACAAGGGGTTTTGGCTGATAAACTATACCCATACATTTTGGGGAGAGCAGAATCGGCCAATGAGTGTTGAAGCAATACAGGATGGGATTCATAAATGTAATATCTAAACACTGAGGGGGGTGCAGATGTGGAAAGAGAGAGAGAAAGTACTGCAGAGACTATTACGCAACACTGACAAATTTACAGATATGTGGTATTTGAGAAATGACTATAACATTCTAATTAAAATACATCAGTGAATAGTTTCCTTCTCCAAAATCATATAGACTATACTAAAAATGCTACTCCACTAAGGGTGGGATTTTAAGCCTGGGAGAGTGCTTCCAGGGGCGTAGGAAGGGGGGTGGGGGGTGCAGACTGGGTGTCATCCCTGAGGGGGTGAAAAATGGGATACCACAAGGGATGGCACGACATGCCACAGGGCCTGGCCTGCAGCGCACCCGAGCCATGGGTCTCTCCTGGAAGTGACGCGGTGGCTCAGGGCCCCACACTGCCCAAAACAGCTGCGTGGGGCTTGTATCCACCAGGCGGACTCCATGGGCAGCTCGCCATGGCGCCCCCATGGGCAGATTGCCCCGCCCCCACCACTCTGGGTGCCGGAGCAGCTAGCTACGCCCCTGAGTGCTTTCAATAACCAGCTTCATATTTTAATATTCTGCATTAACACTCTCTGTGGGTGGGGGGTATTGTTTTTATTTGTTTTTATGGTGTAAGGTTCGTGTGATGGTGCCTCACGAGTAACAGAGCAGGAGCCCAAACAGTCTTTTGCAGTTTTATTGTGCAAACTATTTACAGTGCAGAGCTACAAAAAGCATGTCTGTCTCAGTCGCTGGCAGAATCCGGGAGTGGCCCCTTCCTGGCTTCTCCCCCAGCATAATAACTTCGGCACCCCAAGTCTCCTCCTACCCTCCTTGCGTTTCACCCCTCTGCACAACTGGGGTGCCGGAAATGGCGTGCCTCCCTCCTGACCAGCCGGGTGAGGTGAGCGCAGGGTCTCAGCAACATCCCCAAGCCCTCTCCCCACCAGGCTCCCTGTTTGTGGCTCCTGGCTAGAAGAGGCACTGGGGCTCTCAGTGGCATCCCTAAGCCCTCTCCCCGCCAGGCTGGTTCCTTCCCTCTCCTCCCCACTGGAGGTGTGGCGGCTTTCCCTGCTGGAAGAGGTGCTGCTCCTCATTTGGCGTTGGGGCTCTCTGTATGCTAACGGAACCTCCGTTCCCCTCAATGGGCCAGGAGGCAGTTCCCTGACATCCGGTATATATTTTTGGTGGTTTTGTATTACAAGCCACCCTGTGATCTTTGGATGAAGAGAAGTATAGAAATTTAAATCATCATCACTTGGGATGACCCCATGGAAGCAGAGTGGTGCTTCCTAAAGCTCATGGCTCATGCACACTTTAATAGTTTTGTAGAAATGTTGTGAAGTAAAGCCTAGCATGTAGTAGTAAACACACACACACACACACACACGTGTGAAATTTCATGCTCTATATAATAATAAATTCATATGGTAATGCCCCTCCTTTGTATCTTGTCACCCTACAGAAGCATCTTGTGCATTTTTAGAAGAAATTAAGCTCTATTCTCATTCTAGAAGTCTAGTGTTCAGTGCTGAACTCAAGCTTCTGCAGCTCATTGTTTTGTTTCCTCGAATATCTTTCACCATCAAGACCAATCCTTCTTTCACCTGTTGGTTCAGTATGTCTGCCTGTTCCATTGCTATACCAGAAAATCTAAGGGCTTTTGTGGCAGCTGCTGCTGTTTTACCTAAGGAAGCCTCTAGCTTGTGGTAATATCTTGAATTCTAGGGCTAACCCAAAAGACTTTGCTCTCAGAGACAGGATGGCATCTCTTCCTTATTCCATGCTAGCTGGACTGGTGGGTTGTTGTTGTTGTTGTTGTTGTTGTTGTTGTTGTTGTTGTTAATTTGTATACCGCTCTTCATCTGAAGATTTCAGAGCAGCTTGAGACTTGCTTCAGCACTGGAGGAAGGGTAATGTCCTCCCCTGCCCCTAGGTAGTTTAGGGGAGGGTTAGATCAGGCTGCAAAGCATGCACAGCTCTGTACTCCAACAGGAGATTGGGATAGTCATATAGGACAAACAGCAAGGAGACTTTCATTGCTGTCTTCCAGCATTTGCCACCTTGAGACAGTTGCTTCACTTTGCCAGACAGGCTTGGACCTATCAGGATGACCTGTAAAGATTTCTTCAAACTAATGAAAGAAACTTCCAGAAGCAGATTTCACAAGGAAATAAACATATTTGTCATTTGCTTCATATCTCGTCTCTCCCTCTTCTACCCACACATTATTATTATTATTATTTTGAGGATTTAATATGGTTGGAAGCAGTGTGTGTGGATGTGGATATGTGTGGGTGGGTGAGCAAGTGATTGATGTCTTTGTGAGGCTATTTCGTTCTCATATCAGAGAGCGAGATGGGGAGGCATATGTGATAAAGCAACAATTAATGTATTAATCCCCAAAAAAGAAAGCAGAGACAGAAATATATATCTTAAAAGATAAGTGCACCCTTTATGTCACTGGTGGCTTTGACAAGGAACCGCATGAGCACATTTCAGAGAATATCTAACTGCAGCAATTTATGAAGCCTCCAAGGAATGAGATGCCAAGTAAGTGATTTTGGAGATTTAACTTCCCATAATCCTCTCTTAGAACAAAACAAGAAGAAAGCAAATAACTCTCTTTGCAAAACCTGCAAAACTTTCTGAACTAATGGTGGATACTAGCAAACCTATATTTATCTCTCATTAGTGGGTAGAGGATGGCCCAAGCGGTTTGCTTAGAATAATTCCTTTCTGAGAAACAAAATCTCTCTCTCTCTCCCCCCCCCCTTTCTTTCTTTTTTAGTCTCATAGTTATTTCACGGCAATGATGCAGGAGGACATGGCTAACAATATGCCGTCAGATATCTTCAGGCTAATGGGGTAGGATGGAGATAGAGAGTGGGTGCAAACTCAGTGGAGGCATTCACTTCCATTCCAAACCACAATAATTTAGCTAAACCTACCAGATGTGAGAGTCAGAGTGTTGTGTTTTGGATTTCCAGTGCTGCAAAGTTAAATAATAAACCAAAACAAACCACCACAAACTGGCTAATAAATGTAAAAAGGAATTTACTAGGATAATAGCTGGAGGAGACTCTTGAGAGTCCCATGGACTGCAAAAAGATCAAACTTATCCATCCTTAAAGAAATCAGCCCTGAGTGCTCACTGGAAGGGCAGATCCTGAAGTTGAGGCTCCAGTACTTTGGCCACCTCATGAGAAGAGAAGACTCCCTGGAAAAGACCCTGATGTTGGGAAAGATGGAGGGCACAAGGAGAAGGGGACGACAGAGGATGAGATGGTTGGACAGTGTTCTCGAAGTGACTGGCATGAGTTTGGCCAAACTGCGGGAGGCAGTGGAGGATAGGGGTGCCTGGCGTGCTCTGGTCCATGGGGTCACGAAGAGTCGGACACGACTGAATGACTGAACGACTGAACAACAACAACAACAATTATCCTAGTAAATTCCTTTTTACATTTATTAGCCAGTTTGTGGTGGTTTGTTTTGGTTTATTGTTACATTATTATCACCACTTTGATAATTTGTTTAGTTTGGCTGCAAAGTTAAAAACATCACGGTGTCCCCATGTTTAGCTCTCCGTTGCACTCATCACGCAGAAAGCCAATATTCTCACAGTGAATATTCCTGGTGTGGAAACAACTGAGAAATGGTAGAGACCTGCTCCATGGACACTGATTTAGCTTTATTTCATAATTATCCCAGATAGAACATGACTGGAGTCCGCCCCCAACATAGAGAACAATATGGAGGAATCTCCTGGGGTAAGTTGTATAATACCATATTTATTATCTTATGCAGCGCTTTTTTCTGGGAGGATGCAGGGGTACACATACCCCTACACATGTTGTGAATCTAAGTTTGGCCTCATTGAGGGGTAGTATTTCAATATAAGTAGGAAAATCAGAGTACCCCTAAACAATTTTTCTATTATTATAATAAAAAAGCACTGATCTTATGAACCTTACTTAATTATATCACAACTGGAACTTATTGGACCAATAACATATGTTACTGATACGTGTTCTATGACAGCTTTGTGTTGTGTTGTGCATTTTGTACCATTGCTTAATGTTATTGTAAAATCTATAATGCAAACATCTGTTAAACAAAAGCAACTTTCAAACTATTGGTTGGGCTTGCATTTCTAGCAACCGGTTGCCACAGTTGGCTTGGTGGGGACTGCAAGTTGTGCAGGCCTGCTGGTATCCGGTAGCTTTGCTCTGCTGCTTCTGAGATTTCATTGGCCTGCTATTTGTATGTAATTGGGAATTTGCAGTGTTTCTCAAGGGTCTTCTTGCTTTAGTTCTTGGATCTTGCTTCATTTGTAAATCGCTTTGTCCATCTTGAATCAAAAGCTGGTCTCAAAGGCTACTCTCTTATACCCACTTACTTCAGAGTTCAATTTAACTGGGCTTACTTCTGAATAGGCACATGCTGTAGAAGTTTAAAAATGAACATAAAAACTCTGTATTCTAGTTAGGGAAAGGATTTTTAGTTCTAAGTTTGCTATGGGTTGTAAAGTATAATTGGTTTAATTGACACTGAAATGAAAAATTATGTGTAGTAATTAAAGTTTTCAAGTGAAAAATGACTAAATGTGTATTACTAACAATTGGGGTTTGTCCAAAATAGTTTTTCTATGGACTCTGAGTGCTTGCTGAGTTAACTACTAACAGATTGTTGTTCTCTGGTAGCTAACATGTGAGTGTTGTAACCTTTGTTCATGTGATGAAGGTACTGAGTTGCAAATCTCCAAGAGTCTTTTTTCCCCAACCCCCAGGGAGTGAGGATTTAAATGAAAATATCTTGAAGGGAGAATAAACAGTCTATGGCCAATGGAGGCTGGAATGCAGGCTGTGGGGAGAGACCTTTGCTTCTAGGTCTGTTTGGATTATTTCATATTTTCTAAGATGCTGAGCCTGTGCTGGACAGCACAAGATACTGTATGGGAATTTTTGGATGTATTGCTTGACTCTTCTGTTTTGAAGAGTTCTGCCAGTGAAAGTTTGAATAATATTTTTATGGGCCTGGACAATGATTCATTTCCAAAAGGAGTAAGTTCTTATGCCACCAGTCACCTCAAACTGTGCAATATTAATATATGCAATGTGGGGTACAGTACAAACTTTATTTGTTTATATTTTATGTGCATTTTTTTTGCTTACCTTTTTAAAATTGAGATAAACACCTAAACTCTTTTAATGTCAATTAATTAGCATGATCACTTGGGGGGCAAGCAGAACTTGTCTTGTCTGTGTCTTTCCTACAGGAATTAGAATTTTTCTCTAAATGAGGTGCTGACTGTGATTGGAATGACTCTCCTAGCCTAGCCGTGCCTCCCATACCACAAATGCAACATTCATAGGGCTCCTGAGAGAATTACAGAAAATGTGAATAGCTTGCAGTGAAATTACGGAATGCACTGCCAAAGAAACGAAATAGAATCCGTATTTAGCATGTTCCTAAAGTTCACTATATTCAAGGCTGCGTTCATTGCTGTAGGCCACAAGCTAAAATCCACTAAGCCAAAGATAATGCTGTCTGATTAATTTCTTCTTCTTCTTCTCTACTTTATCTTCTAAAATATGTGTTGAAACAATTTTAAAACTTGCTCAGTGTGCTATATTTTGGGTTCATAGCTCTCAGCCTTTCTGCCAACAGCTGCTTACGTAGATAGATTCAACTTCTCTTTTAAAAATGGAATTTATATTGGCTGAAATAGTTAATAAAAGATAGTTTTTGCAGCACTCAGGCTAAAGGACACTTACTGTAAAAGAAGCTAGCAGAGTAGCATAATCAAAAACTCAAATTTGAAATCACGGCATACAGCACACCCTACTATTCTTGACTGCACAGAAGCTCTGTTCAATTATCCTGTACAATTTGGGATTATTATTTATCATGTTTTACATCTCATCCTTTAATTTGGGGTGGTATATATAGGATTATTCCATTTTATCCTCGCCGCCCTATGGGGTGGCTTCTGTTGTGGGGTAGCTTCTTTTGAGAAATTGTGACTTACCAACACAATCCAGTGAGCTGTACAGTTGAGTGAGCAATGGTTGGAACTCAAAATTTCTTCATTAGAAAGTACAGTTGTGGCTTCAATTCATTAGAATGGCAGATGGAATTGCTCATTCCCTGTTATAGTATGCATTTCAGAATTAAACTGCTTCTCAATTCTACGTCTAAATTTAGGTCAATTAATGAATATCCCAGTATTTAAAACATCAATTACATTTAGGAAAATATGGTAAATGTGTAATACCTCAGATCCATTCAGTTCTATGTAATTTGCACTCACCTATGCATATAACTATGAGTAATGGGCAGTACTGAGTAGATGGTGAAACAGTGAAGTGTGCAGGTTTGATTCCCATATGGGAGAGCTGCATATTCCTGCATTGCAGGGGGTTGGACTAGATGATCCTCTTGGTCCCTTCCAACTCTTGTTGTTGTTCAGTCGTTCAGTCATGTCCGACTCTTCGTGACCCCATGGACCAGAGCACGCCAGGCACGCCTATCTTTCACTGCCTCCCGCAGTTTGGCCAAACTCATGCTAGTTGCTTCGAGAACACTGTCCAACCATCTCATCCTCTGTCGTCCCCTTCTCCTTGTGCCCTCCATCTTTCCCAACATCAGGGTCTTTTCCAGGGAGTCTTCTCTTCTCATGAGGTGGCCAAAGTACTGGAGCCTCAACTTCAGGATCTGACCTTCTATTATTCTGTGACCTTTTCTTGCAGCAGTTGACTGCCATTGCTAATGAGAGAAGCCATTCACTGAAAAAGTTGCTCAACTCTTTGACTGCATTTGGAACTGCACTCGAACAAAACAAATTTCTATATACAACTGCAACTTTCTCCAGTATGCAAACCTTGTATTTTAAAAAATGAATTTTAGCTACCAGTAGGGACATCACAAATTTTCATTATACATCTCAGTAATCAAACAGGTATTTCAGATTGGTTTATTTCCTTAGATTTGTTTTTGAAAGAAGACATTTCATAAACAGTCGTACCTTGGAAGTCAAACAGCTTATTTCCCGAATGTTTTGGCTCCCGAACGTTGCAAACCCGGAAGTGACTGTTCCGATTTGTGAACTATTTTTGGAAACTGAATGACCGATGGGGCTTCTGTGGCTTCTGATTGGCTGCAGGAGCTTCCTGCAGCCAATTAGAAGCCACACTTTGGTTTTCGAATGTTTTGGAAGTCCAACGGTCTTCCAGAATGGATTCCGTTCCACTTCCAAGGTATGACTGTACTATTCCTTGGACCTGAGGTAGCAGTAAGGAGGAGTTCAAAGTAATAATAGTAGTGCCAGACTCATACATTTGGGGACATTGAATTTGTCTGCAACAGAACATTGTCCAGAATTAGGAAAATTATAAAACTTAGTAGTTTTGATCATTGATGTTGAAGTAGTTTATAGACCTATGGACAATGTGTGATAAATATCCAACTTACGTTATTCTCAAAGTAGACCCCTTGAAATCAGTAAAGTTAAGGTATTCTACTGAGTCTACTGAGTCTGTGACTAATGTTTGTTATTTCCCAATGTGAGATTTAGGGAGAAAATATATGTATTATATGTATAAGAAGCTGGCATCAGTGGCGTGGTGTGGGTAGGGCCACAGGGGCAGTTGCCCTGTGTGCAAAATTCTTAGAGGCACAAAATTTCAAAAGGAACAAAAGGAAAGTAATAATAAAAAAAATAAAAAATAGCTCACCCTTCTCCTGACACAGAAAATCTCCTTATGTTCATGTGAGTGGACTGAGGGGCAGATTTGGGCGACGGCTGGTTGCTAGGATTTAGAAAGAGTCCCACTCCCAATCAATCCCTCATCTCACTCTCCGTCATGCTTGACACTCACAGGACGCCATGTCTGCCACTCGGGTAGGTCTCCAAGCTATTGTCCTTTCATTCCAGACTATTGATGGGCAGTGCCAAGGATACTTGCCTTGCCCCGGTCACTGGCAACCCATGCTATGACACTGTCTGACATAAAGCAAGCTAGTGTAAATTGAGGCTGCATAAATTTACACCAGCTCCAAACTGTGTTCAGAAGCAAGGCTGCCACTGCGCTTTGGCTAAGCTTGGCAGAGGGAAAACAAGCATTTAAAATAGTGCTGTGTGCTGGGTTGCCATGTCATGCTACCAAGCTAAATGGGAGTAGGATCCAGCCTAAATCCTGCTTTCTGGTCATACCACCATTTGGAGACTTACACTGGCTTCGGCTCAGCTGATTGTGCCCTTTCTGAGCTGGGATGAGCAAGTTAAAATAGCATATCTTTGGCTGAGCTGGGGTTGGAGATTTAGCAATAAGTTGAAGATCTGTTTCATCCTAAGCTGCTCACCCTGGAGGATCTTGTCATAGGTTTTCCCCTTATTCCTCACAAAAATTGGAAAACTCGAGCTACTTTCACAGAGGCAGCTTAATCAGAAAGTTTAACCCTCCATGTACTTCCAGTTGAAATTTCCCCATGATGGCTGTTTTGTGAGTGGGTCATTTCCCAATTTAAAAGTGGGTCATTATTTTGACTACTGTAAAGGTAACATAATTAAATGGAAGCAGATAAAAGTCAGCCATTTTTCCAGAAAAGGGGAATTCCTGTTCCGCTATGCTGGAAAAATCTGATTAACAGAATGTCACAGGATTATCCCGACATAACATTCATGTTGTTGTTGTTTAGTCATTCAGTCATGTCTGACTCTTCTTGACCCCATGGACCAGAGCATGCCAGGCACTCCTGTCTTCCACTGCCTCCCGCAGTTTGGTCAAACTCATGTTAGTAGCTTCAAGAACACTGTCCAACCATCTCATCCTCTGTTGTCCCCTTCTCCTTGTGCCCTCCATCTTTCCCAACATCAGGGTCTTTTCCAGGGAGTCTTCTCTTCTCATGAGGTGGCCAAAGTATTGGAGCCTCAGCTTCAGGATCTGTCCTTCCAGTGAGCACTCAGGGCTGATTTCCTTCAGAATGGATAGGTTTGATCTTCTTGCAGTCCATGGGACTCTCAAGAGCCTCCACCAGAACCATAATTCAAAAGCGATCAGCCTTCTTTATGGTCCAGCTTTCACTTCCATACATCACTACTGGGAAAACCATAGCTTTAACTATACAGACCTTTGTCGGCAAGGTGATGTCTCTGCTTTTTAAGATGCTGTCTAGGTTTGTCATTGCTTTTCTTTATACAAGCCCCTATCTTTCTTTAGAAAAAACAGTGACATACAAAGGAGAAAGAGGGCACTTTGGGGGGTTTATCAGAGAGCCGATTGGTTTGGTAATGAGCCCAGTTAGAGCTGAACAGGTTCTCATAAATTTAAGACCCCTGGCTTTATCCTCAAAAAAAAGGCCAGCAAAGTGAATTATGCTAAGATAATGACATTGGAATATAAGAGAGTGAGAAGGGTTAAAATTAAGCACAATTACATCCCAAGTATGAGCATGCAGTATGTTAATAACCACATTTAAAAAATGAGGTTAATGTAGATGAAGAGTATCAAGGAAAAAAATGGCTATTATGTGAGAGGTATGACACATCAAGCCCAAGGAAGAGCTAGGAAGATTACAGAATGAAGTGGAGTGTAAAAAAAAAAAAAAAGATAAGAAAAGCAAAGGTGGAGAGTGAAAGGAAGATTACACAAGAGGTTGTGATTAATAAGAACATTTTCAAGTACATGAAGAACAAAAGGTCAGCAGAAGAAACTCTAGACTTCTAATAATGGCCAGCAAAATTTATTGGCACCTAAGGCAGATATGTTAAAAAGAAAACTGAACTGGGGTTTAAAAAAAAAATGATGAAGGAAAAAGCATGAAACTGTCCAAAATGGAGGCAGAAAGGATATTTTGGGTAACTAGGCATGGTGTGGAGCATCAATGGAAGGTTACAAAATAATTGGATAAGAAAAAGTAGTTTGGACCAAATTTCAGGTAACGACCACCATGCAGATCTTATCTTCCAGCTAGGAATGAAGGAATTCCAGCTAGGAATGAAATTCCTCAGGCCAGAATTTAGAAGGCAAAATACATATCTGAAAAGTTGTTCATTTGAAGTCTTCCTAATGTAGGCTGAATAGTTGTGTGCAATATCACAATCTGTTCTGGCAGTGGAGCCAACAAACCCATCTCTACTCTTCCCCTTAAGGGATGTTTACTTTGTGAGCTGAGAACAACTAACACCGCTCACTCTTAAGAAACTTGTTAACATGCTCGACAGAATAAGCTTAATGCCACTACAGTGGAACCTTGGTTTTCGAACATAATCCGTTCCGGAAGACCGTTTGGCTTCCGAAACATTCGAAAACCAAAGCAGGCATTTCCGGAAGCATTTACGTCTGGAAAACTCAATATGGAAGCCGCGTGGCACACTCGGCTTCCGAAAAGCATTCGAAAACCGAAGCAGTTACTTCTGGGTTTTTGGCGTTCAAAAGCCAAAATGTTCAACTTCCAAGACGTTTGGAAACTGAGGTTCCACTGTAAATGTTATAAGAGAGCAAGAGAATTTACTAGACTGTACTGGATATTTTTTCATACTGGTTGGCAGATAAAAAGCAATACCAAACTGATAAGACTAGGCAGTGAATCTGATTTTGTGTGTGTGTGATACTGCTTTTATCACCATCTCTCTCGTTCTTCTTTCATGCTAACCGCAACTAGGGAATGCAGTTCCTTTCCCATTTACCCTGTTTCTTGTCCTGTTTTATTTTCTCTCTACCTCATATTGTTAAATTGGGCTGTGAACTTTTCACTGCTGACATGACTGTATTTTAGGATTTGAGCAGTGTCTGGGGGGGGGGACAGTGCTTGTCATACAAATAAATGTGCACAGTAAATCTATATGTGACAGATAAAGAAAATTAAGGGCTGAAACTCTGTACTACTCCCTATAGAATTCGTACCAGCAGGAGTCTCTCACACTCACCCTAATACAGAACAGAGGCATCTAATTCCATTTATTATTGAAAAACCAATTACAGCTATTGTAATATAACCCTCATGCATATGTTTTCTTATTCAGCACAAATGCTCACAACTGCAGCATAATGGATGCTTTTTATCTCTGCATTTTTAGGAAAGTTAATTGAAGCTGGCTGCATTAGTCAGAGCCATACCTAGTCCTTTGTTGTTACAAGTAAAGCATCTGACATAATTGAAACACTGACAAATCTAACTCCTTCGTGCCTTTTACTCAATTGGAGCTGCAAAGCCCACCTTTTTTTTTAAGCAAATGTTGAATTCCTAAGCATATGCTAAGAAACTCCACCCCCTCCTCTGAAAACAGTCATGGCCGTACAAGAACAATATGGGTTAATTTGAATATTGAGAAGTTACAAAGGGTGGCGGCAGAATAGGGCAGTTCCGTTCTTAATGATAAAGTAAAGATTGTGCTGGCGATATACACAAATGAATATGTGCGAAGTGATGTGATCAAAAAATGGGTCCTCCATTAAAGAGCGCACGTGTTGCGGTGTGACCTGGCCACCTGACCCAGTGTTGTGGGTGGGTAATCCCGGAAGAGCCACAACCCCTGATAGGTGGGTCCCGCATTGTTTGGGCTCAATCTGACCAATGGGGTGCTCTAGAAAAGGAGCAACACGGGACCTATATAACCCATGTGTGCTGGCCCCAGGGGTTTGTCTGTGAAGTGAGGTCCAAGTCCAGTCCTGGGTCTAGGGGTCCAAAGGAGGTCAGTCCAGCGGGGAGCGAGGCAGGGAGCAGGTCAAGGTCCAAGGCAGGTGCAGGCACGAGGTTGCAGGTCAAGCATACGTTTGCAGCTAAGTTGCTCACGCAACTTGGGCTGGGGCTGGCTGGCTTTTATCTGGCCCTATGCTTAGGGCGGCCCCGATCCTCTGGAGACTCTGGAGCACTCCTCCTGTAAGCACTTAGCTCTCTTTGCCTCTCTGCCCTGAGCCTCTGCAGCTCAGGAGAGGCTGGTGGGTTACTGGACCCAGGGGCCGCCTCAGCTTCCTCTGATGAGGCTGGGAGTGGAGCACCTGCAGGCAATGGGTCCTCCCTCCCATCAGGAGCCAGAGCAGACTCTGCTGATGCCTGCACCTGGGGATCCAGCACAGGTGGGGATCCTTCAGGCTCAAGCCCTGGCCCTGGCTCAGCTGGTTCTGGAGGCGGGGAATCCTGTGCAGGCTGGGATCCCTCAGGTTCAGCATCTGAGTCTGACTCCCAGGCCATCACACCATGCGAGGCTTACGAGCTTCCTCTTTGGGGCTATTACATCGGAACACCCTCCCACCTCTCCCTATATTTAGGGCTTGCGCTTGACCTTGCTATGCCGTCATGTGTCGCCTGTCGTTGGGGCAGGGGCACGGTAGGAATTTTCCCCACTTGGCTGATTGGCTGGTGCCATTTGGGTTTCGCCTGCCGTGTAGCAACTAGTCACAACTTGTAAGTTGTGGATAGGCTCTGGTTCAGGTGATAGGCGTGGCACGTGACGTGGCCACGCCTATGCAACTGAAGAATATTCTGGTAAAGGAATCCAGGGACTCATTGATTTGGCGAACCCTGAAAGGGGTTCGGCCCATGCCCGAGTTTAGGGGACATCAGGGCGGCTGTTTGGTGCTCCCTCCAGCAGCTGTCCCTGGTGTTCATTCTTGGCTATCCTACAAATGTGGCTGCCTGCATGGGTGCAGGGAGATAGTCAAACCAGAACCTATGCAACCACTCACTTGATTGTAATCAATAAAGTTGTGGCCTAAATTTCTGCCAAAAACCAAACCAAATATCTGACTCCTATGTGAATTTTTTTATGGAGAAAGGTAAAAGGTCTAAACACACGGAGAAGCGGATCAGAAAGAAAGGCATTGCCCTTAGGATGCAATCTGTTCCAAAACAGGTATTCTTCTTCCACACATTTTGGTATGAAAGGGAGAGTGGTACAAGGCCCCTTGGACGCAACCCCAGCATCACGTGCCCGCCCAGCCTACTCTATTCCAACACCTGTGCATTGCTTTAAAGGGAAGTCTGAATGCATAGAGTTGTAGCATCGTAGGACCCCTTTTATAGATTTTCTCAAAAATGTGCAGATGCCAGAAGTATGCAGAAATAGGTAGAATATTCACATAGTGCACAAACCATACAACATGTCACTTGCTTTGCAAATACTGCCTGGACAATGTGACTTAACGAGACTCGTCCACATCCTTGGACTCAGCAATACTGCTAAAGAAAAAGCGATTTGTATGCGTTGTATCACTGTTTCTATAGGAGATAAAAGACCTGTTGTACTTTATATAGTACATCTGAACCAGGTAAAGGCCCAATGGGCTCTGGCTGTTATGCTGTCATGCAGGCAAAACCCAGGCGACCCAGAAAAATACACTGTAGAAATTATGCATGAGACCTATCAGATTGAATGAATGTGGCCAGTGATTTGCCTTCACAGACTGGCAATTTGGAATGGAGTTTAGAAAGGATTACATTTTAACAGGTCACTCAGTTGCAACCAATTTGATCCAAATAGACTCACTTGTGGCATGAATTAAAATATCGGAGAATGCAGTCCTAGCTATCTTTAGAGGCCGAGATGCTGATTTTCTCCAAGCTTATTTATTTTTGCATTAAGCAAATGTTGGGGTTTTTGTTGTTGTTGTTAGTTTGTTTATACAGACACTGGAAAAAATTATAATTGCTTGATCCAGGGATTTGCAACAGCCAATATTTTTCTGCTTTTCACATAAAATGTCTTATAAATGAATCATTCATCAGATTGGGTTTCCATAGCATACTATTTTAATGAAGGTCCATCAACTGGAAGCCAAGATTATTACTCATTTAAGAAGTCATTCTAACCATAACCCAATAGGAGCCTTTTAAAAACTGATTATATTCTGCAATAAAGCACTTCATAATTTTTAACTGAAAAATATTACTGCAATAATTTTTACAAGCATTTCATATTTGTCATTTGCACTGCCCTTGTCATTGCAATTATCCATTTCTTCATCCTGCTTCCCAGCACACACATAAAAAATAAGAAATTAAATATTTTGTACAAAACAATTGTTTAACTGATTATTTCTTTAAGATGATAAGTGGTCAGTGTGATGGGGAAAGCATTCTCACTGTCATTTCCATTCATTTGCTTAACTAAATTTATAAAACCTGGGTTGTCTGATTATCCTATGGAAGGGAAACAGGTTTACAATGCTATGGCAGTGGTTTGTACAAATTAGGGTTGCCATATTTCAAGAAGTAAAAATCTAGACACAGATGCTCAGCATTTGTGTGTGTGTGTGTGTGTGTGTGTGTGTTTGGGGGGGGGTGATAATCGTCCAAAAAGTGAGATGATTATTATTATTATTATATTATTATTATTATTATTATTTGCAATCGTCCAAAGTTTTGAGATTTTTTGGGGGCGATCAGGATGGCGGATGGTGGGGTGACATCCCAAAATCCTGTACATTTTCTGTTAAATGAAAAATTCCCACCAGGCACCAATTTTGTCCCCACCCCTGGACATTACCAGAATTTTTTGGTTTATATGGCAACCCAATACAAATAGATGCTAATGGGTGTAAACTGTATTAGAGTTGTCGGAAATCCACTACGTGGAGTACCGTAGGCTTTTCACATCTGCCGGGTTAAATGTGCTGGAATCGGCGGTTTTGTTGGGAAGGTACAGGGGAGTCCCATATGCCCAGAGATTTTGTCCCTGTGCCTTGGGAGTGGTTGAGTCAACTGAACATATTCTTCTGATCTGCCCATTTTATGTAGACCTTAGACAAAAATTTATAGCTCCACTGCTATCCCAACCTAGTCCTGTAGACAGAGAAAAACAGGTTTTGTTTTTGCTGAATAACTTTACTGGACCAACAGCATCCTTGGTGGCCAAATTCCTTTTTTTTGGCCCTTAAGCGCCGTAAGGTTAAAATTGACAGCATTGACATGGGTCTAAATGTATAATCTACTTTTATTGCTGGCTTAAGTGTCATGTTTCTTTAGATGCTTAGTCATTTTAATTTTTGTATGGATAAATCCTTGTTTTCTGACTGACGGTCAAATAAAATTTTGATGATGGTATTAGAGTTGCTCAACAGTATCCCTGATCTGGACCTTGTGTAGAAATCATAAAGGAGCTTTCCACCCCAAAAAATGAGTTTCAAAGCTTTACTGCAGAACAGTCTTAAAACTACCGGTAGTTACATATAAAGTTAAGTATTACAAAATAAGAAAGTAACAAATTGCAAACAAGTAATGTGGTTCATTCCTTTATGCAGTTCAGTAAACTTTGCTATCTCTGGTCCCAGAGAGTGATCCTAAGCTTGCTCACCATTGCAGAGCTTCTCTGCTACAACTTCTTCTGCTACCCATATCTGACTTATCAAGCTTCCTCTCCTGCTGTGAGAGCTACATATCAGTTTCCCTTGATAAGTATTCAGGTAGTTTAGTTCACTGCAATGGAAAAACACCAGCCATCCGCTTTCACCCAGCACAACCTCTTGCTTGAGGCAAACTTCTCTTTACAGCATTCCAAATACAATGCGTTCAAACACAGAATGTTATGTACATTATACATCTTTAGAAGTATAATTTCTAACTGTACAATATTTTCAGCCTCTCTTGAAAGTTCCTGGCAAATGCTTAGTTTTTTTGGATATGTATTATCTTAACCCATAATTAACAGGTGACTACCTCAAGTCACCAAGAATTGATGCTTTTGAATTATGGTGCTGGAGGAGACTCTTGAGAGTCCCATGGACTGCAAAAAGATCAAACTTATCCATCCTTAAAGAAATCAGCCCTGAGTGCTCACTGGAAGGGCAGATCCTGAAGTTGAGGCTCCAGTACTTTGGCCACCTCATGAGAAGAGAAGACTCCCTGGAAAAGACCCTGATGTTGGGAAAGATGGAGGGCACAAGGAGAAGGGGACGACAGAGGATGAGATGGTTGGACAGTGTTCTCGAAGCGACTAGCATGAGTTTGGCCAAACTGTGGGAGGCAGTGAAAGATAGGCGTGCCTGGCGTGCTCTGGTCCATGGGGTCACGAAGAGTCGGACACGACTGAACGACTGAAGAACAACAACCTCAAGTCTTCTCAGCCATCATTAATTCTAATCGAATTCTGAATTCTCAGAATGTTATGTACACTTAACAGAGCACAGTGAGAAGAGGGCTATTGCCATCAAAGTCTGTTTTGGACTTCTTGAAGGCATGTGGCTGGTCACTGTGGGAAGTGTGATGCTGGACTAAGGGACTTTTAGTTCAATTCAGCAGGGCTCTACTTATGTTATTTTATGCTGTTCATATGCATATCTAATACACAGGTCTAGTTTATTGTACCAGTAGCCACTCATCTTATGAATCAGCAAAAAGAGGTGTTTCTGAGGCATAATCATATGTGCTCAGAATTGTGAATGGAGATGGGGATGACTGGATGAATCCCACCCACCACCTTCCATAAATGGAAACGCCCTCTGATCTGATGATCTTACAGGCCTCTGGGGAATGAACGCAGTGGAACATCTATCTCTGCAGTAGCCTTTTCCACATCTCTTCAACTGCAAAATCAATTTGTCACAGTGTCTCTGACAATGTTATTACTCAACATCTAACATTTATTTACCACATTCTCTTTATTCACTACGAAGGAATAGTATAGCTGCATGCATAAACCAAGACATTTGTCTTACTCTAATTAAACACTCGCTGAAGAGATTTTAGGCAAAAGAATGGCAACCTATGATAATTCATTTCAAATCTTTGAAAACATTTCGAATTAATGAATGCTGAGAGGACTTGAGGTAGGCACCCGTTAATTATGGGTTAAGATAATACATATCCAAAAACTAAGCATTTGCCAGGAACTTCCGATAGAGGCTGAAATATGATACAGTTAAAAGAAGTACAAGTCAAATTATACTTATAAAGGTAGCTTCTAAGAGCTAGAAGCTAGGTTACATAATAAAATATGTTAAATCAATTGTCAATGGGGTTCTGGAAAGTTGCTTCTTCAAGTTTGCTAGCCAGTTGAATACTAAGAGAAAGCACAGCATCTTGTTAAATTTTGACAACCTTTTGGTGCCGTCACCTGGCATAAATTTCTTCAGTAGGCATATAATGACTTGCTAAGTTGGATATACATATAGGACCCTTCTATGGTTCCCTCAGTAGCATGGAAGCCAATCTTACTCTCATTTCTCCAGGAACATCCGAACTCCAAGATCGTATGGAAAGTTTCTCATTTCTCAGGCTTACATTGGCCCAGTTTTTAGGCGGGTGATAAAAGGAGCAGCATCACCGGTTTCCCTCCACATAATCTGGTGTCTGACATTATCAAAGCACTATTGGAAGAACGGATGCTCTCACATGGCTAAAGTAATGTCGGGAAAGCCCCTCTAACCCGCCAAGTAGTGGGGAGAAATTTACTATATTTTACTAAAGAAGAATTTCACAGAGCAGGTAACCGGTAACATTTGCCAAACCAACTAACAGGACAATAATGACAAATGGCTTAGCATGACGTTCCCATTTGTTAGATTGTCACATGTGTTCATTCATAAACCACATCCCCCTCCTCCCATTTGTTTGAAGAATGACAGATATATCCATCAAAGCTGTAACTGTATACAGTTATCACTCATTCTGCCAGTATTGGACAGCATGGTGGGTCTTCACCACGCAGTGCTATTTTTCTATGCTGGAACTCACTATGAATGCCTCCCTCGTTTTCTTCTAATGGCATTGGCAGCCACCTGAGAGGTGCCTGAAATGAGTTCCTGCTGAAAAAAAAAGTCCTGGTTGTGAGGATAATGTGGAAAGAAGGTAAAAGCTCTGTCACCACTCATCTGAACTCCCTCTGACTGAGTCGCTGCTACATACTGGAACACACACGCAGAGAGAGGCATTAGCATGGCTGGTGTGGTGCAAACACATTAGCGGAGCCAATCTGATATTCCAGTCTGTGTTTGCATTGTACTGACCTCACAACATCTCTCCGACTCCATCTGTCCTGCAGTGTAGTAGCGACTCAGATGGAGGGAGGTCAGGTGAGCCCCACCATGCCTCTCACGACTGCACTCTGCCTTCTTACATTGAATTGCTGGATTTATGTGTGATGTCATGCTGCCTTCATTTTTATATAACACCAGTCAGCATCGGCTTTTCGCTATCTTTCAGTGGACAGATGCTGCTATTTTAAATACAACCATCGGAAGCTTGCAGGCTAGTTGTTTGTGATGACCGTATCAAATGGAAATGGATAAGCTGTCCAAATGGCTAGCAATTGCTCTTCTTTGTCCAGGCTGAAAATTTAGAGGCTGCTACTGCTACTCTTGCCATGGCTGTTTCTTGGGAAACTGGCCTTAGCTGATATCAATGGAATCAGGTTTTATGCTGCAGGAAATCGTTGGCCTCACAAGCACTGCAATTTCTGGGAAACACAGACTTTTGGCTGTGAATATCCAGCTGCCAAGTTGTCATGCCTATATGCTGCCTCATGCAAATGCACACATTTATATTCTCACATGCATCTATATCACTCAAAGTCTCATCACTTGAACACTTGAAACTGTGCCCCAAATCCATAAGTTACTGGAAGAGACTATGAGATGATTTTTCCATTCTTGTTTCATTCCAGTAGCATCTGGCTGATGGAAGCATGTGTTCAGGGCAAGTGACATGGCTTCTCTCTTGGCAACCATCTTCCAACCTTCAGCCTCGGGCATGAATTGCACAATTATGCACCGATAATTGACAGAACCATTACAGAAATTATCAACCACCTTGCAAATTAGGACAGCATTAAGCAGGATACACAATTAATAGTTATAATGACCTGCTTAAATGGTAATAAATTAATGATGTAGTTAGCTTCAGAATGAATACATTCATTAACTGAGCATTGAGAAACTGTGCAAAGCAACACACATTGGCTTACAAAACATCTGTCAAAATAAAAGTGCTGATCATTAACATCAAGAGATATTGCATTGATGAGGCAAATGTTTTCTCCGTAGATATATATTAAGCTGCATAACCCAGTCCATGTTTAAAATATGGAGGTTATAGAGCTAAGGTTGCCTTATTTAAATTTTGGGCCATCTTAAGGATCAGAACACACCAAGTGACAATGAAATATGGAAGGAAAACAGTTTCTAAGTCCAACTGAATGAACTGCATGACCCATAAAATTCTACAGTAATATACGTTTCAGCTAAATAATAGTTGTTGCTGGTCTGCCTGCAGGAAAGAACCTAAGTGATCTGGGTGTAAATATATTCCAGGAAAAAATACTTATTTTCCACTATGAATATGAATTATCTATGGATGTCTCTTGTTGGTACATCTCGTTTTATTCTGCAGTACCAAACCAGAAACCTGTGAAAGATGTACCTGAAAAAAGAAAGTCTCACATGGCATGGGGGTTTACTGAGATGTCAAACTGAAGAAAAGATACACACACACACACACACACACACACACACACCTTGGAGGTACAGCACTAAGAATATTACTTAACATGAAATATCAGTCAAAATAATTCAACAAGAACTAATATCATTAAAATAGTAATAATAACCCATGAAGCTTTTGAGCCACATATTTGCCCTTGGTTGACACGCAAAGATGTTCTAGTGAAATAAATTATGGCAGTGACACTATTCCATGTACATTTTGTCCATGGGCTTGTGGAAGGCATTCTGTGATTGTGTGCAAGATCTTATGTGCCTGAATCCTTGTGCAAGAGATGGTGCAACGCCCCATGCATCTTGAAATGTTGTGCAAGAGAACATAAACAAGACCTTCTGGATCAGGTCAATGTCCCTTCCAGTCCAGCATCCTGTTCTCACAATGGTCAGCCAAATGCCCATGGCAAGTTCACAAGCAGGACCTGAGTGCAGTAGCACACTCTCCACTGTAATCTCCAGCAGCTGGTAACAGAAGCATATGGTCTCCAACCGTGATGGGAGTACATAACTGCCATGATGAGTATTCATTGAGTTATCTTGGCCACAAAATTAATGCAAGAAACTTGAACCTGACCTGGTAACATGGGCAGGCACAGGGCAAGCTTTTAAGCATCAGAATTATGTGCTGACAGTAGTCAGTTGCCACCAACCATCTAGCTGAAGCTGATATAGGCTGCATCAACAGTAGCGTCCAGATAAAGGGAAGTAATAGTAGCATTTTATTCTGCCTTGGTCAGACCACACGTGGAATACTGTGTCCAATTCTGGGCACCACAATTTAAGAAGGATGTTGACAAGCTGGAACGTGTGCAGAGGAGGTCAACCAAAATGATAAAGGTTCTGGAAATGAAGCCTTACGAGGAATAGTTGAGAGAGAGTTGGATAAGTTTAGCCTGGAAAAGAGGAGACTAAGAGGAGTTATGACAGACATCTTCAAATCTCTGAAGGGCTATGCTATCATGTGGAAAAGGGAACAAGCTTGCTTTCTCCTGCTCCAGAGGGTAGGACTCAAACCAGTGGCTTCAAGTTACAAGAAAGGAGATTCCGACTAAATATCAGGAAGAACTTTCTGACAGTAAGAGCTGTGTCCAATTCTGGGCACCACAATTTAAGGATGTTGACAAGCTGGATTATAAAGGGTCTGGAATTATAAAGGGTCTGGAAACCAAGTCTTATGAGGAAACCAAGTCTTATGAGGAATGGTTGAAGGAGCTGGGTATATTTAGCCTGGAAAAGAGGAGAGAAGATATGATAGCCATCTTCAAATATTGAAAGGGCTGTCACAATAGAAGAGGGAACAACATCATTTATCCTGCTTTAGAGAGTAAGAGGTGAATCAATGGCTTCAAGTTAGAAGAAAGAAGATTCCAATTAAACATCAGGGAAAACTTTTTGACAATAAGAGCTGTTTGACAGTGAAACAGTCTCCTTTGGGAGTTTGTGGACTCTACAGGTTGGATGGCCATCTCTCATGGATGCTTTAGTTGAGATTTCTGCATTGAGAGGGTTGGATTAGATGATACTCGGGATCCCATCCAACACTACAATTCTATGATTCTATGATCTACCTCATTTACTTGTACAATCCATCAATCTGTTTCCCTTAGCAGTTAGATACCAATGAAGGGACATGAGGATAATAGGTTTCTCCCACTGTTGTTGTTGTTCCACAGCAACTGCTGCTGTTGAGAGAGCTGTTGCCTCTGATCCTAGAGGTAGAATGCAGCCTCCAGGAATGTGCCTAATCCTCTTTTCAAACCATCCAAGTTGGTGGCCATCACTACAATGATTATGAAGTGCCTGGGAAAAGTGAAGACCTTTGGATTTCAGTTCTCATTTCAGGACCAAAAAGGGCCTTCTGCAAACGGAAAATGCCAACACACAATGTTGTTTGAGCCCCACACAATTTTCAGGGGAAATAGTTTCCCTTCTTTGTCCAGGCATCTGAATGCAGATAGCTGACAACACTATGAACAAAACCGACTCATTTTGGCAGTGCTATCCATGCTGATGCACTGGCACATTTGAAAAAGAAGGGACCAGCTCTTGGTATATCACAGTCCCCCGCTGGCCAGTGGGTGTCAGGCAGCTGAACTGGATTTTAGATCCAACACATAAAATCCCTCCATCTGGAAGCATCTAACTGGTACCGCAGTTAAAATTTCCCCAGATCATCTAAATCAGTGTTCCTCAAACTTGGGTCTCCAGCTGTTTTTGGACTACAACTCCTGTCATTCCTAGTTAGCAGGACCAGTGGTGAGGAATAATGGAAATTGTAGTCCAAAAACAACTGGAGACCCAAGTTTGGGAAACACTGATCTAAATTATCTTTGATATTTTACTTGGCTGGTTTTGATTTTTATCCTGGCTACTATTTCCACTCTTACTGCATAATTTTATTGTACTGTGGATTTATTGTTTGGTTTTTGCTTTCTTTTTTGTATGCCACCTAGAGAATTAATTTTAGGAGGAGTCTCATAAGTGCAAGTGATAAATAACTGAATACCTTTTTTTTGGGACCCTTTAGCTTTTTTCACATGACTGCCATTTTTCTGTACATTTCCTGAATTCCCTGTCTCCTTTGACTGGCCAGTGTTCCTATCTGCTTACTCTTTCAGCAGAATCCTGTATTCCAGTCCACTGGTCCTTTGTCACTTGCCACTCCTCAGCTTCTCCAACAACCAGAACCTCTTCTTGCTTAGTTTGCCTTTCTTGCTACACAACTTATCCTAGTTCTCTAGCCACTGTGACATTTACTTCTAGCCCAGTGAACAGTCTGCTTGTTTATTGCATTTATATATTGCCTTTTTGCCAAGGCCCTCAAGATGACGTGTAATTTCCATTGGAGAAGACTGCCTCCTAACATTCAGTGTCATTCATTCTTGAGCACCTGAAATGTTTGTGAATATTCTAAGGTATCACATTAGCTCAGCTGGTAGAAGTTTCATTGCCAACAGAGCAATTGAAACAAAATCCTTAATGCAGTACAATATAGGTACAATTTTGTGGAAGCACCAATGTCCATTATACAACATAGGCATGTGTGCAAAACAAAATAAGCAATGCACTCTATTTCCAAAATACCATAGTAATTTACGTTAATATTTTATTGAAAGTAGGGCAGTCTTGACAGCTATTATTCTGTTCAGTAATTAACACTAGCCTTGCAATTGGAAGATAATGTAAGAGGTTATGCCATACTAATAAATTGTTTCAATGGAATGTAATTCATGAATAACTTTAGTTTATAGTTCATCTTTCAGTTTATTGTTCATCCTTCCTTTGTTTTTATTATTTTAGGAACTGCATCTAATTATTCTAAATAAATATAAATTTGTGATACATTGGACTATAGACCAGATCTTTTGAGATTATCAAAAAAAAATTTACCCTGGTGTATTTTTGAGGGAAGCATTCTTATTTCATGGATGATGGAACAGTTATTATGATGTATTTTTATAACTCTGCATGATCTTAAATATTAGATAACTGAATGAGGAATAGGCTACTTTAGGTATTACTTACTGCAAACATTGTGCCTTAGCTTCTACCAGTCGATGCAGTCTTGCTTTAACACTGTACTGTGAAATCCCCCATTATATACTTGTAAAGAAGCTGGTAAAATGTGGACTGGACAGGGTAACAATTAGGTGGATTTATAGTTGGTTGACTGACCAAACCCAAAGAGTGCTCACTAAAAGTTCCTTGTCATCCTGAAAAAAAAGTGGAAAGTGGGGTGCTGCAGGGTCAGAACCCATGGTTGTTTGACATTTTTATAAACAACTTGGATGAAATAATTGAGGGGATGCTTATCAAATTTGCAGATGACACCAAAGTGGGAGGGGTGGCTAAGGTTGCAGAAGACAGACTCGGGATTCAAGATGACTTTAACAGATTGGAGAACTGGGCTAAAACTAACAAAATCAATTTGAACAGAGACAAATGTAAGGTCCTACACATAGGCAGGAAGAACAAACTGCACAAATATAGGATGGGGAACACCTGGATTGTCAGTAGTATATGTGAAAAGAATATCGGGGTCTTAGTAGATAACAAGC
Organism: Lacerta viridis; assembly: GCA_900245905.1. Classification (NCBI taxonomy): domain Eukaryota; kingdom Metazoa; phylum Chordata; class Lepidosauria; order Squamata; family Lacertidae; genus Lacerta; species Lacerta viridis. The sequence continues at coordinate 1,888,656 of OFHU01004419.1, forward strand.
TTAACATGAGTCAACAGTATGGTGCAGCAACAGAAAAAGTCAATGCTATTCTAGGTTGCATCAACAGAAGTATAGCATCCCAATCAAGGGAGGTCATAGCCTATCAAGGGAGGTCTCTTTTGTACTGTATCCAGTTCTGGGCACCACAATTTAAGAAGGATATTGACAAGATGGAACGTATGCAGAGGTGGGCAACCAAGATGATAAAGTGTCTGGAAACCAAGCCTTATGGGGAATTGTTGAGGGAATTGAGGATATTTAGCCTTGATGGCAGAAAGTGAGGAGGAATTAAAGAACCTTTTAATGATGGTGAAAGAGGAGAGCGCAAAATATGGTCTGAAGCTCAACATCAAAAAAACTAAGATCATGGCCACTGGTCCCATCACCTCTTGAGAGTCCCATGGACTGCAGGAAGATCAAATCTATCCATTCTGAAGAGATTTTATTGCATTTCAAAAATAACTAAAAGAAAAAAGGAAAGAAAAAAAAGAAAAAAAAAAAAAAAAGAAAAAACAAAATACAAAAATACAAAATACGAACACTACAAAATCAAAAAATACAAACTACACTTAACAACAATTAACAACACCAAAAATACAACAACAAAAAATAAATCCTAGGCATCCTTATACTTATTTAGTCTTACTTAATGGACTTCCTCCCATCTTCTATGCTGCGTTCATTACAAATCTAATTTTAGTAACTTTATAACAGTTTAAAATCATCATTCACGACTAATCTGTACCTTATTTATCTATCATCTTATTTCTAACTATAACAACTTATATCATTCCAATTCACCTTAACAATTCTAACAATTATATCCTACTTTTCCTAATATACTTTATGCTGTTGCCATTAGTTCAGCTGATTTCCAGTTCAAATCTCTATATTATCACATTTTTTCAAATAGTCTCTGAATTTCTTCCAATCTTCTTGCACCGCTTCCTCCCTCTGGTCTCGGAGTCTCGCAGTCAGTTCAGCGAGTTCCATATACTCAATCAACTTCATCTTCCATTCTTCCACTGTCGGTAAAATCTCACTTTTCCAGTTTTTAGCTATTAAAATCCTAGCTGCTGTTGTGGCATACATAAAAAAGGTTTTATCTCTATTGGGAATCTCCTGGTTGACCATGCCCAGCAGAAAGGACTCTGGTTTCTTACTAAATGTGTTTTTCAACACTTTTTTAAGCTCATTATAGATTTTCTCCCAGAATTCCTTTACCTTTGGGCACGTCCACCACATATGATAAAAGGTACCTTCTACTTTTTTACATTTCCAACATTCATTACTCACTCCATGATACATCTTAGCTAGTTTCACAGGTGTCAAATACCATCTATACATCATTTTCATAATATTTTCTCTCAAAGTATTACATGCAGTGAATCTAATACCTTGCTTCCAAAGTCTTTCCCAATCCTCCAACATAATATTATGTCCCACATCTTTTGCCCAACCAATCATAACTGATTTAACCATTTCATCCTTTGTATGCCACTCTAGCAACAAATTATACATTCTGGAAAGATTCTTACTATTCGGTTCAATAAGTTCTGTTTCCAACTTGGACTTCTCAATTGAAAAACCTAATTTTCTATCTATCTTAAAAACTTCATTAATCTGATAGTACTGCAACCAGTCTGTCATAGCCTCCTTCAATTGTTCATAACTTTTCAGTTTAAAGTTCTGGCCCTCTTGTTCCAAAATATCAGCATACTTTGGCCAATTCGCAGACATATTAGGTCTCTTATACGCCTTCGCTTCTACTGGAGACAACCATCTGGGGGTTTTTCTCTCTAACAAATCTTTATTTCGTGTCCAAACCTGATACAAGGCATTCCTAATAATATGATTTTTAAAAGCTTTGTGGGCCTTCACCTTATCATACCACAAGTAAGCGTGCCAGCCAAATACATTGTCATGTCCTTCCAGATCTAAAACATCAGTGTCCTCCAACTTAAACCAATCCTTTAACCAACAAAAGGCGGCCGCTTCGAAATAAATTCTCAAGTCCGGCAGGGAGAATCCGCCTCTTTCTTTTGAATCAGTCAAGTATTTTATATTTAATTCTAGGTTTCTTCCCCTGCCAAATAAATTTCGATAAGTCTTTTTGCCACCTTTTGAAACAGTCCATTTTATCTATAATTGGAAGCACTTGAAATAAAAACAAAATCTTTGGTAATACATTCATCTTAATGGCTGCTATTCTGCCCATCAAAGTTAACTTTAATCTTGTCCATATCTCCAAATCCTTCTTGATCTCTTTCCACAATTTTTCATAATTGTCCTTGAACAGGTTTAGATTCTTTGAAGTTAAATTCACTCCCAGATACTTTACCTTGTTAACAAAGCTAAGTCCAATTTCTGCGTCTGCAATGGTAGCATATTTTTTGTCAAAACTTTTGTCTTTGTTTTATTCAACTTAAATCCTGCTACTCTTCCAAAAGAGTCAATTATCTCCAATGCTTTAGGTACACTGCTTTCCGGATCTTGTAGGGATAGAACCAAATCATCAGCATAGGCCTTTAATTTATATTCTTTCTCTCCCACCCTAATTCCTTTTATTTGCTTTTCCTTTCTGATCATTTCCAACAGTACCTCCAGGACCGTAATGAAAAGTAATGGGGAGATAGGGCACCCTTGTCTTGTACCTTTTTCAATCCTAATTTCCTCGCACATCACATTATTAATAAGAATCTTTGCTCTTTGCTCTTTATAAATGGCATTTATGCCATTTAAAAAATTTTGACCAATCTCCATCTTTTCCAAATTCTTCTTCATAAAAGTCCAAGATATATTGTCAAAGGCCTTTTCAGCATCAATAAACATCAAACTGCTTCAGTGTTTATCTTCTTTTCTAATCTTTCCAATATATCCACAATAGTTCTTGTATTTCTATTAATGTATCTTCCAGGTAAAAAACCTGCTTGATCCTTGTGGATATACTCTTTCAACACCCTTTTTAACCGTGTGGCCATGACATTTGCAAAAATTTTATAATCCGTATTTAAAAGCGAAATAGGTCTATAGTTCTTCATTTGTGTTTTATCTGAATCTGGTTTTAATATCAATGTGATGTACGCATCCTTCCACGAATCTGGTGCCCTACCTCCTTCCAGTAATCCATTGCAAATATCTTTCAGTGGCTGTATTAGCCAATCTTTCAAAGTCTTATAATATTTTGCAGTTAGTCCATCCGGTCCTGGAGCCTTTCCAATCTTCATATTGCTTATAGCATCTTCCAACTCTTGAGTCGTAATAGGGTGGTTGAGAATTGTCAATTTTTCTTCTGGGACCTTCTGCAAACCATTTTTCTCCAAGAATTGCTTAATAACTTCCTCCTCTACTTTTTCCTCCTTGTACAAATGCTTATAAAATTTCTGAAAATATTTTCTGATCTCTTCCGGGTTCTCTACATTTTTATCATCAACCTTTATATTGGTGATGGTATTCAATTTTTGTCTCTTCTTCAATTGCCACGCTAACAGTTTTCCACATTTATTCGCTGATTCAAAAGTCCTTTGTTTCATCATTTTAATTTTCCATTCAATTTCCTGATTTAATAACTTAGCATATTGGGACTGCAAAATTTTTATTTCTTTCTGAAGTTGTTGATTTTTAGGGTGTCCTCTCAATTTTTTCTCTTATAAATTAATTTGTTTCAATATTTTCTCTTTTTCCTGATTTTGTTCCTTCTTTTTCTTAGCTTTTTCGCTTATGAGGAACCCTCTCATCACTGCTTTACTTGCGTCCCATACAATTCTTTTTTCCACTTGAGTATTCACATTAAACTGAAAATATTCTTTCATTTTTACAACAGCTTTTTGTACAACCTTAGAATCTCTCAACAGTCCATCATCCATTCTCCATCTAAAAGAACCCTTAGATGAGATCATCAAGTCCAATTGTACCGCATTATGATCCGAGCAAGACTTGGGACAAATCACGGCCTTCTGTATTTTTGGGGCCAACCCTCTGGAAATCCAGATGTAATCCAAACGGGACCACGACAATTGAGAATCAGAATAATATGTTGCCTCAGTCTCCATAGGATTCTTTAATCTCCATGAATCCACCAAATCCAAATTGTCCACCATCTGAAAGAAAGTTTTTGGCAGTTTCCCTTCATTAGTAATTTTAGACCTTTGAGATCTGTCCATAAGAGTGGAAACTGCACCATTAAACTCCCCGAGGCAAACAATATTATAATCCAAATAGTCCAATAATATATCATGTATTCTTTTGTAAAAGTTGGCCTTCGCATCATTTGGTGCATAGAGTCCCAGAATTAAAGTTTTTTCGCCTTGAATGTTAATTTCAATTGCAATATATCTCCCTTCTTCATCTTTAAACAATTGCCTTGGGTTGTATTTTTCCTTAGCATAAATTACTACTCCTCTCTTCTTGACTTTGTCTGACGAAATAAATTCTTGGCCTAATCTTTTATTTTGTAAAATCCGTCTATGTTGTCGCACTACATGGGTCTCTTGTAAACATACAATGTCCAATTTTTTCTGCTCCAATGCATGGTATACTCTGCGTCTCTTCGGCCTCTGGTTCAGGCCATGAACATTCCAAGTTAACAATTTCAACGCCATCTTATTTCCCAACACCTCCTACTGCACCTTGTTCTTCTTCCGACGATTCTGCTGAGTCCGAACCTCCTCCACCAGCTGGCAGCGCTCTTGCAGGGTCCAATGACAATCCTTTAAAATCAGCTGCGTATTTATCCAAGAACTTTTTTTTGTCTTCAACCGATTTTATTCTCACTCTTCTCCCTTTGTATGTAAATGTCAGGCCCTGTGGGAACTCCCAACTGAATGGAATTTTTCTGGAACGTAGTTCTGTTGATAAACCGTTGTAATTAAGTCTCAAATTTAAAAAGTACCTTGGGATATCTTTAAAAATGACCACAAACTTCTCTTGTACCACCAGGTTCTTCTTGTAATGTAGATCCAGGATCTGGTCTCTCTGCGAACGGTTCTGGAACACCACCATACAGTCGTTGACTCTTTTCGGACTCTTTTTCCCTTTGGTTCCAAATCTGTAGGCTTTCACAATAGAAGTTTCCAAATTTCCTTCCTCTAGCTGCCAGAAAGTGGAAAATTCCTTAACAATATAGTCTTTCAAATTTTCTTTCTCCAACTCTGGCAAATTTCTCAATCTCAGGTTAGCCTCCCTCGCTTGAAGTTGTAAAAAGGCGAGAGATTCTTGGACATCTCTTTGTTGTGTTTCAATCCTTTGAATTCTATCAGGGTCTAGATTCTCCAATCTATATTCCACAGTCTTAATTTTTTCTTTAAAATCTTCTGAATCTTTCTTAAGTTTCTTCACCTCCTGTCCAATCTTTCCAATCGCTGCAGAATTTTCCTTAACCGTTCTATCAATAGCCAGAATTGATTTTTCCAGCCGGTCTGAGGAGTCTCTCACTTCCAATTGCAATTTTTCTACAGTGGCCTGTAAGACTGCTTGGCTGGCATTAAATTTCTCTATCGCAGCAATCATTTGCTCCTCAATCGGTTTTGAAGTGGATGTTTTCCTCTTAATTTCCCCTTGCTCCCCTGCTTTTTTTGCTCTAGTAGTGACAGAGGGTGTTGAATCTGTCATTTCCAAAACAATCTGCAGCTGAGGTTTCAAGGTCACCTCAGTTACAGTACTTCTTGAATAAGCCAGTTCCAAAATATACCAAAACAATTCCTACAGTCAACACCAGGTGGCTAACCACAGTCCAAGGCCAGAGAGCAGAGCCAGCCAAGCTAATCCCACCAATACAAAAGTTCCCAAGTAGCGACGAAAAAGTTTTTAAGTTTTAAAAAGTCCTCCAAAGTCAAGAAAAGTCTTGCAAATAAGTCAATCCAGGCAATATTATAATCCAATCCACAGTGTAACTTTAGGCAGTTTAAACAGTAGCAGAAAATATCAGTTAAAAGTATCCAGTCGGAGACACAAAGAAAGAAAGAAACAAAGTCGCCATTTGTATCCGCCGCCTGCTTACTGACCCGGTTCTCCTTAATCCAGAGGGTGAAGCGGTGTCTTCCTAAACCAATTAATCCACATTGGAAGCATTAAAAGTCACAAAAGCCTCCAACTTGAAGGCCCAAGATCTTTAGAAAGACTTTGGAAACAGCGTGAAAGTTTTAAAAAGTCTAGCGGCTGCAGCTCCAAGCTCGTTACTTCGACTGTTGCAACTAGGGGAGATGGGCTTCCTCACTTTAATCTCTCCCCGCAAGCCAAATCTTAGAAATTTAAGCTAAATTAAGCTCCTTTACTCACGGACTTTCCTTTTTTCAGTCCTGATCGAGGAAAATGCAGGCGCTCCAAACTGGCAGTTCCCGCTGCTTTGTGTCTTCGGTCTGTCACGGTTCTTCAGCGCCGTGCCGTTGCCCGGTTCACTCAAGCCTCCCTCTTACGAGGGTGCCTGAGAACCGGGGCGACACGTCTGGTGCCCGCTAGAACCCCTGTCCACTGGACGCTCCTCCAGTGGCTTTAGGGAGCCTGCAACGCGGTTGCGGTAGCTCCAAAACCCGAAAAACACCGGGGACGTCTCTCCGTGGAAACGTCCCCCGACTACTCAGAATGGCGCCGGCACCGGAAGAAGACTGATCGCTTTTGAATTATGGTTCTGGAGGAGACTCTTGAGAGTCCCATGGACTGCAAGTAGATCAAACCTATCCATTCTGAAGGAAATCAGCCCTGAGTGCTCACTGGAAGGACAGATCCTGAAGCTGAGGCTCCAATACTTTGGCCACCTCATGAGAAGAGAAGACTCCCTGGAAAAGACCCTGATGTTGGGAAAGATTGAGGGCACAAGGAGAAGGGGACGACAGAGGATGAGATGGTTGGACAGTGTTCTTGAAGCTACCAACATGAGTCTGACCAAACCGCGGGATGCAGTGGATGACAGGAGTGCCTGGTGTGCTCTGGTCCATGGGGTTATGAAGAGTCGGACATGACTAAATGACTAAACAACAACAAGAAGCATGGAAAAGAGGAGTTATGATTGCTGTCTTCAAATATCTAAAGGGCTGTCACACGGAGGATGGAAGAAGCTTATTTTCTCCTTCTCTGGAGGCTAGGACCAGAACCAATTGATCCAAGTTACAAGAAAGGAGATTCCATCTAGACAGCATGATGAACTTTCAACAGTGGAGCAGACTTCCACGACAGGTGGTGGAATCATCTCCTTTGGAGGTTCTGAAGCAGAGATTGAATGGTCATCTGTCATGTATGATTTAATTGAGATTCCTGCACTGCAGGGAGTACGACTAGATACCCCTTTGGGGTCCCTTCTACTGCCACTGCTGGGAAGATTAGCGAAGTCCTGCTCTGCTTCCCCTCCCCCTTTGGGGCCTTCAATTCTCCTTTGCCACTCCTGGCTGATGCCATGTATGGAAAACACTCTCTCACCCCCTTGCAGTATCTCTCTCTGTAGACCAAATTAGGGGTCTTCTCTAATGCCCGTCCCCACTCCTATAAGGAAGACATTGCTGACTTGATTGGAGAAATCACCTCTCATTCCTCTTGTTTTCTTCTTTCTCCTCCATCATCCCTTCTCTCATCTGATTCCACTGCTGAGGAAGATTCTCAGCCACAACTGGGATGAGTGGCTTATGGTCATTGCGAGCAAAGCAAGAAAAGGCTTTCATATTGTTGCTTCCAGTTACCTGCCACTTTGGTACTTAGCAAGGGCTGATGGAAAAGGCTTTGATGACCACATGTTGATTTGATGACGACATGCTGGACCACCCTGCTTTAGATTGTGGCCATTCTCTCTGAAGAAGTCCTCCAGAGGGCTCTACTGATCTCTTTCATGCAAATATTATTTCTGTTAAAAGAATATATCCAAAAATAAGGCTTAGCCCCTGCTGCAGCATTAAAAGTTGTCAAGGAAATATACATTGTCAAATGGAAAGACTGTAATTTACACAGTAGGGGTGCTGACTACCCTTCTTTATTATGTCTCTCAGCTTTCAGACCAAAGATAGAGAAGCTGGCTATTTTTTACCTTCCTCCATTACCACAGTAAAATAAAACCATCTTCATCTCTGAGGGTAAACACTGTTCTTTCCCTGGGAGTAATGAAACCAGAAGGATATTTTTGGGTGGATTGGGGGGGAGAATCACACTGGAAGTGTTAGTCTTCTATTCAGAATCAATGTGGCCACTCTCATTGGAGTTCCCCAAACCAAAACCTCTATCAATTTATTATATACTTTGACCCTATTTCTTTTCTTTAAAAAATTGCAGCAGACCACAAGAACTGTAAAGTTCCTGTTATGTCAAGTACCACTCCACCTCAATATTCTCAGTTGTTCAGTTTGTGCATAACTCTAAGCCAAACTATGGCCTATAATGAAGGATCCAATATGCTTGTGCACATTTATATTTTTTCTCCCACTTTGCCCCTCCCTATTGTTGTGTTCCTGGGAGCTAAGCCATGGTTTGTCTTAGTGTTCTGTGTGAATGGCTTGCATGTAAAGCTAAATGAAACCATGACTTTGCTCCCTGTCATGTCTTGCCAGCAGGAGTGGGGGATTTTGAAAATGTGCGTTAGCACATTTCTTTGCTCATAATAATAAATAATAAATTATTATTATTACTTATACCCTGCCCATCTGGCTGAGTTTCCCCAGCCACTCTGGGTGGCTCCCAACAGAATATTAAAAACACGATAAAACACCAAAAGCTTCCCTAAACAGATCTGCCTTCAGATGTCCTATAAAAGTCAGATAGTTGTTTATTTACTTGACATCTGATAGGGCATTCCACAGGGCAGGCGCCACTACCGAAAGGCCCTCTGCCTGGTTGCCTGTAATTTTGCTTCTCACAGTGAGGGAACCACTAGAAGGCCCTCGGAGCTGGACCTCAGTATCTGGGCTGAACTATGGGGGTGCAGACGCTCCTTCAGGTATACTGGGCTGAGGCCGTTATGCTATAGTTGGGTTTTGTGTCATGTGCAAACCAGACCATTAACCCACACGAGCTCTAGTCATCTCATGTTGCGCCCATGTGGGGGTACTGTATGGAGAAGCATGAGATGGACCTCACCACTGTCTGCAGCACTGATTCTCATTGTCCCTATTCCCAGTGGGTGAGGTTAAGCCAGGCACCCCCAAACTGTGGCCCTCCAGATGTTTTGGCCTACAACACCCATGATCCCTAGCTAACAGGACCAGTGGTCAGGGATGATGGGAATTGTAGGTCAAAACATCTGGAAGGCTGAAGATTGGGGGTGCCTGGGTTAAACCTTTGTGACCTCTGTGCAGTTGGATGTATCAATTACATGGAATGCCTCTGCATCCAGATGCTAGAGTTCACTGTGTGAGCATTACAACACAGAGCTAGCAGAATGTGTGATGTCAGAGCCAGGATGTGCAACTTATCGATCTTCCACGTATTAGCCCTTTGTATGGAAGAATGTGCGAAAATGATGTGTGATGTTTAGTTTTCCAGTTCTGTTCCTTAAAGAAGTTGTGGTGAAACACCCTAGTCTGGATCTTTGGGACTCTGAGGTTTCTAGTGCTGAAATCTGGCAAGAGAGGTAGACAACATTCCAATCATATACTGGTTATTTGTGTTAATTAGCCACCATCATGTTGCCAATAAGCATGGGGGGAACTCATGGCAAATCTACTATTTTAGCCAAAGTTAAGTTGCCTGATTGTTGAATAAGAGGCAGTCATTTGCTAAATAATAACTTACCATGCATGTAAAACCTCTTAGGGGACCCAGGTGGCGCTGTGGGTTAAACCACAGAGTCTAGGGCTTGCTGATCAGAAGGTCGGCGGTTCGAATCCCTGCGATGGGGTGAGCTCCCGTTGTCGGTCCCAGCTCCTGCCCACCTAGCAGTTCGAAAGCACATCAAAGTGCAAGTAGATAAATAGGTACCGCTCCAGCGGGAAGGTAAACGGCGTTTCCGTGCGCTGCTCTGGTTCGCCAGAAGCGGCTTTGTCATGCTGGCCACATGACCTGGAAGCTGTCTGTGGACAAACGGCGGCTCCCTTGGCCTATAGAGCGAGATGAGCCGCAACCCCAGAGTCGGACATGACTGGACCTAATGGTCAGGGGTCCCTTTACCTTTACCTTTTAAAACCTCTTAACAAATTTTACTTCTGCGACTTCATCCAATTTCTGAAGACATGGAAGGAGAAAAACACATGAAAGCTTAGTGGGGTTTGCGTTGAAATATTGTGGAATAACAAATGTTTTGGAGCTGCCATAAACCCTACTCAGGAAACAGACAGAAATATAAAATTCCTCCATATAACACAATTCTAAGCACCATGAAATCAAAGCTGAACAAAATTGTTGTGTAAGACCCATTTGATTCTTTGTCTTAGAAATACTTTCCTTGTGTTAATAATTTATGCCAAGTTACATTCTTTATTTACGAATTGTTCATAAGTGATGGGATTTTATCTTTGTTTGCACTTTGTTTTTGTTATAGCCTATGGTTATCCAGATGGATTTTTGTGTGTGTGTGTATCTCTGCAAAATTGTGACACTAATAATTATTGCCAAGATCACTTCTTCCAGAATATAAGATTTCTCCTTTTAAACACCAGTGCTACTGATGTCTTGTTACTATCTTCTACTTTCTGTTTTATAGGCTTTTGGCCCTTATTAGTTATAACACTCAGTAACCCATTTGTAAGCAATTTTTTCTTAATTGCTTCTTTTCGAAGGGCTAAAGTTAACAGTTATGCAAAAGGTCAAAAATGAAAATTATTTTCAAACTTGAGCAACTGAAATATACAGAGAGGCAATTAAGACAAGACCTTAAGCTTTTGTAATGAGTTACTCTGCTGGGAAAGTGTCTAAAACCATAATTGCATCTTGATGAATATGTAATCGGTTATATGGGGTCTGATGGAGTGTGAATTCCTGCACATAGATAACCGGGAGAAGCCTATTGCTTAGCCTTTTTTTGGGGGGGGTGTTATTAAATAAGCACACTAATTGTCTGAGCTCAAATCACACCTTGGTCTTTAACCGGGCAATTCCACGCCATTATGCTTCCATGCTCTGAGTGGGTGTTATAAAAGCAACTGCCGAGTTGCGAATGCCGTGATTGTGTTTGAAAGATGTTTTGTGTCCTGGAATCATACTAGCTGCATTCAGATGTAACAGTGACAGTGTGAGAAGGTCAGTCGCAGGGCCCCTTTAAATCCAGGGAGTGGACCCCAAAGAAGCCAGCGGGCCCAGCCAAGCCCACCCCCTGGGTGTGGCCCACCCCAAGCCTGCCTGCGATTGGCCTATTGTACGAGCAATCTGAATCCACTTCCTGGATGGTAAGCTTGGTCCTGGAACATCCTTTGATGCCTGGGAAGTGGCCCAGAGGCAGGGTCTCTGCCACCAGGAACATGATGGGCGGGAGGACTGCTGGCCTGCAATGGCATCCAATTATGAAGTTGAGCGGACTCCTATGGCAACATAGGAAGCTTCCTTTTTTGGGGGGGGGTAACATCTTTTTTATTCAGTTTCACACTCTACATTTAAATTCAAACATTGATCACAATCATCAACCTTTTGGATTCCCCGAATCCCTACACTTCCCACCACCCCTCTGTGGTTTCCATTATCAAACTTTTTTTCCCTACTGCATCACATAATTTCTCTATTTTTCTTAAAGTAATCCATTTTTCTTAGTTTTTAATATATTACAAACGCTACTCAAATCCTGCCAATGTTTTTACTTGTTTACAGTGTTCTCGTAAGTAAATTGTAAAGTTTTCTCATTCCTTCTTAAAGTTCCTCTCTTCCTGGTTTCTGATTTTCCCTTTCAATTTCGCCATTTCGGCGTAGTCCATCATCTTCATCAGCCATTCGTCTCTTGTCGGGACTTTATCTTCATTCTATCTCTGAGCCAGTAGTATCCGCGCTTCTGTTGTCGCATACATAAATAATCATTTCTACTCCTTTGGTATGTCTATGTCTATACCTAGTAAAAAAAAACTTCTGTTTTTTCCACAAACGTTATTTTAAACATTTTATCAACTCATTATATATCTTTTCCCAGAATGCTTTTGTTATCTTGCACGTCCACCACATGTGCTAGAATCCTTCTCCTTACACTTCCAATATACATTTGAAGCAGTTCTATACATCTTTGCTCGTTTTATAAGTGTTAAGTACCAACGATACATCATAGGAAACTTCCTTATACTGACTTTGACCAATTGGATTATTCTAGCTCAATATTGTCTACTTTGACTGGCAGCAGCTTTCCAGGGTTTCAGGCAGGAATCTTTCCCAGCTATACCTGGAGGTGCTGCTGGGGTTGAACTTGGGACCTTTTGTATTCAGAGTATGTGTTCTGGCACTGAGCTTCCCATTATCTTGTCTTTTGGGAGGGGCCCTTAATTAAACTATAGGTTTTGCAGATGGACAGTTTGAAGGCACAGGCATCAAACTCTACTCAAGAAAACCACCTTGCTTCCTCTAGCAGGGAGATGAGGGAAGACTCCAAAGATGTGTGTATTACTGTTGCAGATACTGTAGGGTATTAAAAATAATGTACCTGACTAGTAGGTAGTATCATTCTCGGTTCCAATACCTACCTGCTGTTTATTTACCCCATGCTATGGAAAAACACATTTATGGAAAACCAATGAATTAAGCAGCAACTCAGGTTTTCCACTTAATAAGGTAACATCCTAATTTCCTACCTCCTTTGGCTTTCAGACAAAATATGCACAACAATCACTGCGGTCATTTCCCATAGGCGTGCTGCACTGCTGCATGACACGCCATATTCATTGGACTTCCTCTTCAGACCATTGCCATCACAGCCTCATTGTATTCCGTGGGCTTCACATAATGGGAGGAACATCATTGTGTGACCTTAATGGTCACACCTAATAGGCCATGGAAACTGACTGATAGGAACACATTGTGAACTCATCTCTTTTCGATTGTTGGTGCATAATGGACTATCCATAATTTGCATTAGGAAGGGTAGGCTAGAAGACACTGAGGTTATTGCCAGGTCTAACAGTCTTTTTTTGGGTTGGGCTGGGAGGAGATTTTCTCTTTGGCAGCACAGCCACTTTTCAAAGTTTGTTTTTTCAAGTGTCTCTCACGGTGGCAACCTATTTGTCTTTCTCACTGATACTGATGTGGTTTTGAGTCACTTACCCTGCAGTCCTATGCATATTTACTGAAAAGTCCCACAATGAGCCTTACTACCAGTTGGGGGGGGGAGCAAAACTATAGGTAGATCTGCTGGATCCTAACCTGCTCATCCAGTTGGATCTCTGACTGACCTGGGAGGTTCTGCTTCCATTGTTGGAGGCAGTAATGCGTCTGAAGATCTGCAGCTGGTACCCGCAGGACAGGAGAGTGCTGTTATGCTCAGGTGCTGTTTGTGGGCATCTATTGAGAACAGGGTGCTGGAGTAGATGGGCTACTGGCCTGATCCTGCAGGCTATTCTTTTGTTCTGAAGTGCGTATGCAATCGCAGCCTGAGCATTCCAGGAGCTTCTCTCCTGCTCCCTTCCAAAGATTGTGTCAAGCATCAGCTCTCTCAACAGAGAACAATTTTGGAAAAAAGTTATTATATTTACAGGAAGCACATGGCCTCATTTTAACTGCTTTAGTTTGCTTCCAGGCATCTGCAATGACAGTTGTGGATGTTCATTTCATATCGTTCCTCTGTGTAACCATTACGCTGTAACGGATAGGAAAAATTACCAGGGTACAACTTCATCCTTGATTATGTATCCATTCCTTAGGCTTCAAATTTCTCTTCCAGTTATTTTGTGTGTGTGTGTGTGTGTGTGTGTGTTTAGTGCAATCACCTCAGGTATGGAAACTGCCCTGCTCTCTCAGTGCAGGGATGGAAGTTAATATAGACATATACGATATTTGCTTGCAGCTAAGTACAATATACATTCTCAATGGAACTGGGAAACTGAAGTTGACGGCATTAATCAAAGCCTTAAACTATCCTTGCTCTTTACATAACGTGTTTTGAAGTTCTCAAGTTTGATAAATGTTGAAGAGGTTGCAGAATGACAAGTAAATACTATTCTGCCTGCCACATTGTGAAATTGTCTTGGTGCCTCCAAACTAATGGTTGTGTTTGGAGCTGCAAGACAGTCACATTTGTTTAAGGAGATGAAGAATCTCCCCTGGCTTTCTTGTTCTAACAAATATAAATTGCCTGAATGACTTTGATGAGGACAGAAAAAAAGGGTTATAGAAAAGAAGGGGGGGGAAACAAGCCTAGCATGTGGCTCTCAATTACCAAACATTTAAAAAATTAAAATAATCAGTAATGAAGCATGGTGTGCTATAAAAAGTAACTAGCACCCACCTACAGTGCATTTTGTGTGTGAATCTTTTCATATCAGGTAATCAAGACTGGATTATTGCAATGTGCTCTAAGTTTATTCATTTATTTCATTTATACAGTGCTTATTCTGGGGGTATGCAGGGGTACGCATACCCCTAAACATTTTGCGAACCTTTGTACTTTTGCCCATTTACTGTATTTATTTTCCCCGATTTTAACTCTAAAATGGCGATTTTCTTGAGTCAAAATGAGAGTACCCCCAAGGGACCTTGATAGATGTGGATAGGCTCCCCACACCAGGTTTTTAGAGATGCAGTCCCTTCCTACACCCCTCAGTGGAGACAACAGGCAGCTATAGCAGATAACAAAACTGCTTTCGCTCCTCTGAAATGTTTCTGTAGCCTCATTTCCACTGCTTGCCGTGAACTTGTCTTCTGATCTTTGGTGCCCCAAAACAATGCACTGTTGCAAAATAGTTACATACTATTTTTGCGACAGAAGCCCTGATTTTTGTCGGGATAACCAGTTTCTGGGATAACCAGTCGTCTGGGAGCCTGCTCCAGCTGGTTATGAAGGTCCGCTGGTTATGAGGGTTCTTGAAGGTCGTGAGGAGTTTTTGGAAGTTGCAAAGGTCTGAAGAGGATAGGATAGGCCGCAAGAAGCAAAGCAAAAGGTGTGGCCGAAGAAGCAGGAAGGAGGCCAAATAAAAAGACTGCAGTCGGTGGTTTCAAGTGCACTCAGTGCGAGCGAGCTCTCTGTCTCTCTGTCACTCTGCTCTTCTTGTCGCCAAGCCAACAGGAGCAGGGCTATTTATTAGCAAATTATACAGCGTCATCAAATAAGCATTAACCAATAATAATACAGCAATAGCGAGTGTTTCCGGGCGGGAAACCAGCCTTGTGACCGTTACCAGGAGGCTTCCTGGTGCGCTTTCGGGGAGGCGCGGAGGGATCCAGGCTCCAATCTCCGGCCGGATCTTCTTTCCTTCTGCGCAGTAGCGCGGAAGGATTTGTAAAGCGGCTATCGCGCGGGAAAACCCAAAAACGTATTCCCACAGATTTTGTATCTGCCATCCTACCAACATGCATTGATCATCTGCTTTTTTTAATATCTGAAGATAGTCAAAGTCGTGACCATTCATCAAAAATAGTTCAAAGAAGCTGTTTGTTCTGGATATTTTCCAACAAACCTCCAACGAAAGTCATTTCTATTTTTTCAGAAACTTTCTAGCTTGTCTACGGTCATGTAGCGAAAGAGGAATCAAGTGTTTCAGTAAAGATTGGCTAAGTGGAGATGAAAATCACTCTTACTATGGCTGTAGCCCTTAAATAAACCCTTGCATGGGCTAGAGAGGTCAAGGTAGGAATTTAGGAATCTCCCTTATATCTGTACACTGTACTGCCATCTACTCTATCTGGCAGAGACTTTCCATGGTCTTAGGAAGAAAATGTTTTTCATCACTTGCTATGTGATCCTTTCCAAAGTGCAGATGCTTCTTCTTGTTCTCGAGACCTTCTACATGAAAACCACATGCTCTTGCAGTTGAGCTATGATTCCCGCCAGTCACTGGTGCTGCTTGCACATATCTCCAATGCAAGTCCCCCGGCTAGACATGATTAGGGGATCACAGAAAATGGAGATCACTATTGATTCCATTTGTCAGCTGGAGCTGCTCTGATTCCATGGGGAATATAGAACACGAAACTAGACAGACCAGCTCAAGGTCTTCATACAATGCAGCTTTCAGCATTTCCTCCTCTTTCCTATAACATTAATATTACATTAGCTACATTTATTGTTTGAAATAAATGCTTGTAAATGGCTTTATTGCTAAAAACAATTGCTTCCTGTTACCCTAAGGTACACAAAAGACAAATCCTGATCAATATTAAAGATCTCTTCTCTTGTTCTGGCCCATTATCAGCTAAATCATTACATTTCTGAGTAATCACAAAACAGTGACCATTTATTAAATTTGCCCAGATAGTAGCAATAATAGAGATATTTAAATTCCTAAACAAGCAGAGCAAAATGAACTGAAATGGTAATAGCCAAGGGGAAAATAAAGCACATTTTACTAATGTAAAAGAGGAAGACGACTGCTTTAGCATCTTCCATAATGAATAATAAAAAAGCGAGACTATTAAGCCAGCCATTAAGCATCTAAACCAATTAGTCAAATAAACATTTAAGTACTTACAGGCAAAAGTGTTGTTCTCATATAATGTATAAAACCCGAAGTGCACAGCAGTGGCCAACGGCTTTGCCAAGTGTGCCCCAAGTCGAGCTCAAAGAGCAAAGTTGTGCTACTCTACTGCCACTTAAATACAGCAATTTATTTGAGTCGAATTACATGTGGAAGGCCACAAGTTCTCCATCCCAGCCATAAAGTCTCATGTGCGCTAGTTATTTGTGATGCAAAACTGAACATGTGATGCGAAACTGAACATTAGTTTTATTTTCCCCTCCCTTCTAATGACTCTGGTGT
This sequence comes from Lacerta viridis, assembly GCA_900245905.1. NCBI lineage: Eukaryota > Metazoa > Chordata > Lepidosauria > Squamata > Lacertidae > Lacerta > Lacerta viridis. Next base: position 1,905,443 of record OFHU01004419.1, read on the forward strand.
TTATAGAGCTAATACTCCAAAAATGCTCTCAAGAAATCAGTTGACTACAGTGGTACCTCGGGTTAAGAGCTTAATTCGTTATGGAGGTCCATTCTTAACCTGAAACTGTTCTTAACCTGAAGCACCACTTTAGCTAATGGGGCCTCCTGCTGCCGCTGCGCCGCCAGAGCACGATTTTCTGTTCTTATCCTGAAGCAAAGTTCTTAACCTGAAGCGTTATTTCTGGGTTAGCGGAGTCTGTAACCTGAAGCATCTGTAAGCTGAAGTGTCTGTAACCTGAGGTACCACTGTATTTGCAAGTCTCAGCTGCAGTGTATATGTAGATTTATCCCACAGACTGGTATGGGTTTGCCTATAGCCTACTAAGCTCAAAAAGAGGCATATCCTTCTCCATATACAACAGTGACTCAGCCAGAGGGAGGTCAGTGCATCACCAATGCCTTCTCCTCTTCAGGTGTGCCATTGCTACATCACCTTTCATATCTGTGCCACACACTGACCAGCCATGTTCCAAAAGTAGGTTGTTGTTGTTTAGTTGTTTCCGACTCTTTGTGACCCCATTGACCAGAGCATGCCAGGCACTCCTGTTTTCCACTGCCTCCCGCAGTTTGGTCAAACTCATGTTGGTAGCTTCGAGTAGGTAAAGGTAGGTAAAGGGACCCCTAACCATTAGGTCCAGTCACGAACGACTCTGGGGTTGTGGCACTCATCTTGCTTTACTGGCCAAGGGAGCCAGTGTACAGCTTCTGGGTCATGTGGCCAGCTAAGGTGCTTCTGGCGAACCAGAGCAGCGCACATAAACGCCGTTTACCTTCCCACCGGAGAGGTACCTATTTATCTACTTGCACTTTGATGTGCTTTCGAACTGCTAGGTTGGCAGGAGCTGGGACCAAGCAACGGGAGCTCACCCCGTCGTGGTGATTCAAACCCTCCGACCTTCTGATTGGCAAGCCCTAGGCTCTGTGGTTTAGACCACAGCGCCACCCACCAAATCATGGACTGAAGCCATATGAGGCCACATGGTTCCGGAAAGTAGTTAGATGTGGGTCTAGTCAGAGCCTGGATGAGAAATTGCTTGTATATCATAGAGTGCCAATGTGGTTAGGGTGTTAGATTAGAACTGAGGAAAGCTGTCCTGCTCTGGCCCATGGAAAACCCTAATGGCAAGTTTGCCAAACAGGTTGGTTGCCACAGTGCTAGGAAGGCACTTCTAGTGAGCAACTTTCTCTGACGAGGGTTGGAAGTAAACCAAGGCCTTTTGAGTCTCCTCCTTCAGTGCACCTCTCAGAAGCTCCTGCTACATTTGGAGAACGAGTGTGGTAGTTGTACTCAGAGTAGACGCACTGAAATTGAGACACAAGATTACCCTAGGTCCATTGATTCCGGTGGGTCTATTCTGAGAGGACTTGGGTGAATACAGCCATCTCTGGTCTGACAACAGGCCTGGTGAGCCTTCTGTGCCATTGGAAGCACTTAGGTCCAGGAAAAGGTGCTCACAAGAATCTAACTCTGGTTCTAGAGGCCATGGAGCTGAGGGATCTGATTCCCTGGCCTCCTGAGCACCAGCGTCGGGTTAAATAACCTCCTGATCACCAGCATGTGACACTGTAGCCTCTGACTCATGTTCCGGTCACTGCTGGATCATGATAAAATCCAAGTTCAAATTCCCATTCAGACATGAAACTCACTGGGTGACCTTGGGTCAGTCACTCTCTGCTTTCTCTACCCCATAGGATTGATCTGTTTTACTAATGTATTTACTACATTTAAAATGGATCACTGAAGACCTGGGATAGCTCAATTGGCAGAACATGAAACTCTTAATCTCAGGGTCGTGGGTTCAAGCACCACATTGGAAAAAAGATTTTTGCATTGCAGGGGGTTGGACTAGATGATGCTTGTGGTCCCTTCCAATTCTACGATTCTATGATCACAGCCAACCTCTCCTCCAAGAAGTTCAAAGCACCCTATATGATGCTTCCTCGCTTCCTCCATTTTGTCTTCACAATATTGTTGGTTAGGTTGAGAGAAAGTGGCTGGCCCAAGGTTACTCAGTGAGTTTCATTGCTGAGTGGGAATTTGAAACTTGGATTGTTGTGAGCAGTGCTATTTTACTAGAAACAGAGGTGGTGGAACTCACCATGAACACCTCCCTTGTTCCCTGGGAGGTGCTGGAATTGAGTTCCTGCTGGAAAAAAAAGGATTATGAGGATTGTGAGGATAATGTGGAAAGAAGGTAATCCTTGAAGGAAAGTTTGTTACAACTTGTTTAAATATGTAATAATAATAATTGTTATTGTTGTTATTGTTACTTTAATTAGTTATACCCCGCCCATCTGGCTGGGTTCCCCCAGCTACTCTGAGTAGCTTACAGCATATCTAAAAACTTAACAAAAACATCAAGCATTAAAAACTTCCCAATACAGGACAGCCTTCACTTCCCAAGCTTCCCTAAACAGGCTGCCTTCAGATGTCTTCTAAAAGTCTGGTAGTTGTTTTTCTCTTTGACATCTGGTGGGAGGGAGTTCCACAGGGTGGGTGCCACTACCGAGAAGGCCCTCTGCCTGGTCCCCTGTAACTTTGCTTCTCACAGTGAGGGAATCAGCAGAAGACCCTTGGAGGAGGACCTTGGTGTATGGGCTGAACAATGGGAGTGGAGAGGCTCCTTCAAGTATACTGGACCAAGGCCATTATAGGGCTTTAAAGGTCAGCACCAACACTTTGAATTGTGCTTGGAAACATACTGGGAGCCAGTGAAGAATTTTGTTTACTATAAGCTTAGTTAGCAATGCCCCTTTGTGGGGGACTGAGACAGCCTTTAGATGTTATCCTCATAGGCATCAGGATTCACAGAGAGACATTAAATATAGCTTTCCCCCTCTTCAAATTTGTGATAACCCAAAAGTATTCCCATATCAAATCATGTGCTAAGCTATTCCTAGATGCTGAACTTTTCTTAAATGTTAACTGATGCTTTATTGAAGATCTAACCCAGATAACTGGATTGTACAACTTAGGAATTCACAAAATATTTCCCTGGTGATGGAAGCTAAACAAGACTGTTAAATATCAGATGGGTCAATAGAGAATCCCATGGTTCCAAACATAGATGTAAAAAAATATATATCAATCTCTTTTCTTTACACTAAATTATATTGCATCTATAAAAAAGACACATCACATTTCCTTACAAAGGAAATACAGATTTGCTGAGTGCAAAGAGAAGATTCAAAATACACAGAGGATGGTTTCTGAGGCAGCAAGAGCTAAGAGCTCTGAATACTGTTGACACTGAAATTTTTGAAAGGCTATTTTGCCAAGTGAAGAAATTGCCAGCTTTTGTTCAGCTTGATTATATTACTAATGAGTGCTATCTGTCGTCCACACTCACTACATTATTGTCAGCTGATGTTTCTGGAGAGCTAGCTTAGGATGTTTGTTCAGTGGCTTTTGATGGAGAGAGATTTCTTCCATGATCACCAATAGATGGTTCCTACTGAAATAAAGCTTAGATGCTTAGGTAGGGACTGCAACAGCCCTAGCCGACAGCTGTCTGGAAGTAAACAGCCTTAGATGGATGCCATTTGGCTTTGTATGAAATAATGCTTTGCAAATGCCTTTGTGTGCTTGCTTCCTGTATCATGTCCAGTGTCTATATATAGATCAATAGCTATGAAAGCAATGACAAGTCTCCTATGGAATTAACATGCTTCCTATGGAGATTGCTTAGGGAACTAGTGAAGCCACACTTAAGGTGGAACCTGGATTTCACCTAAAAGAGGGGTGGAGGGATTGAGAGAGAGGGAGAGAGATTTGAGAGTAATTTCACAAAAATAATAAGTGATCTATCTATGTTTACATGTGTCCTTGACTATTCTAGCCCATATGCTCCAAGGATGACTAGTTGTGCTAGGAAGGCACTATAACAACTTTTTATTCTTAAAAATGTTCATTTAACTACTGGAACAATACGTTTCAGACTATGAAAGATCAGTCTATTTTTGCTGCAAGCCTTTGAACTCAGTGAGACTTTCATTTGACTTTTATTTTTTATGGTGATTGAATTGTATGCAATAATTATTTTTGAATAACTTACCTTTTATATTAGGGACCCAGGTGGCGCTGTGGGTTAAACCACAGAGTCTAGGGCTTGCTGATCAGAAGGTTGGCGGTTCGAATCCCTGCCACGGGGTGAGCTCCCGTTGCTCGGTCCCAGCTCCTGCCCACCTAGCAGTTCGAAAGCACATCAAAGTGCAAGTAGATAAATAGGTACCGCTCCAGCGGGAAGGTAAACGGCGTTTCCATGTGCTGCTCTGGTTCGCCAGAAGCGGCTTTGTCATGCTGGCCACATGACCCGGAAGCTGTCTGCGGACAAACGCCGGCTCCCTCGGCCTATAGAGCGAGATGAGCGCCGCAACCCCAGAGTCGGACACGACTGGACCTGATGGTCAGGGGTCCCTTTACCTTTACCTTTTATATTACATGATTTCAATAATTTAATAATGAAGTTACATTTCTTAAAAACTTCCTACCAATAGAATAGATTGGTTCAAAATTGGGAAAGGAGTACGACAAGGCAATATATTGTCTCCTGCTTATTTAACTTATATGCAGAATTCATCATGCGAAAGGCTGGACTGGATGAATCCCAAACCGGAATTAAGATTGCCGGAAGAAATATCAACAACCTCAGATATGCTGATGACACAACCTTGATGGCAGAAAGTGAGGAGGAATTAAAGAACCTCTTAATGAGGGTGAAAGAGGAGAGTGCAAAATATGGTCTGAAGCTGTTTCCTGCTTGGCAGGGGGTTGGACTGGATGGCCCTTGTGGTCTCTTCCAACTCTATGATTCTATGATTCTATGATTCTAAGCTCAACATAAAAAACTAAGATCATGGCCACTGGTCCCATCACCTCCTGGCAAATAGAAGGGGAAGAAATGGAGGCAGTGAGAGATTTTACTTTCTTGGGCTCCATGATCACTGCAGATGGTGACAGCAGTCACGAAATTAAAAGACGCCTGCTTCTTGGGAGAAAAGCAATGACAAACCTAGACAGCATCTTAAAAAGCAGAGACATCACCTTGCCGACAAAGGTCCGTATAGTTAAAGCTATGGTTTTCCCAGTAGTAATGTATGGAAGTGAGAGCTGGACCATAAAGAAGACTGATCACCGAAGAATTGATGCTTTTGAATTATGGTGCTGGAGGAGACTCTTGAGAGTCCCATGGACTGCAAGAAGATCAAACCTATCCATTCTTAAGGAAATCAGCCCTGAGTGCTCACTGGAAGGACAGATCCTGAAGCTGAGGCTCCAATACTTTGGCCACCTCATGAGAAGAGAAGACTCCCTGGAAAAGACCCTGATGTTGGGAAAGATGGAGGGCACAAGGAGAAGGGGATGACAGAGGATGAGATGGTTGGACAGTGTTCTCAAAGCTACCAACATGAGTCTGACCAAACTGCGGGAGGCAGTGGAAGACAGGAGTGCCTGGCGTTGCTCTGGTCCATAGGGTCACGAAGAGTCGGACACGACTAAACGACTAAACAACAACAACCAATAGAACACGGATGTGTATGTTCTGAAGTGTGTTTTTCTCCTGTGCAAGTAGATAAATAGGTGCTGCTGCGGTGGGAAGGTAAATGGCATTTCCGTGTGCTCTGGCAGAAGAAAATTGTTTTCATATTTTGGTTGTAGCTAACTAAAGTTACGCACTTTTAATTCATATTGAATTAAAATGAAAAGTTATTCATGAACTTCAGTCTCCCTCACTTATATCAACAGTATGTAAACATGCTTAACTTTGGCTGGTTCTTGCCCAGTTAAATCAATGATGAAATTATTCATTGAATGGGCTTTTGAAATATATTGATAGCTAGAATATATGCATTAGCACTGTACTCCTTTTTAAATAGCTTGCTACCTCTTCTCAGTGTTCAGTTCTATGTGCATTCAATTACCAGAATCTCTTATTATTCCTGCCCCCTAGAACTTTTAACATTTCAGCAAATTTCCATTTAAAAGCATAGAACTTCAGAAATGCAAGACAAGGAAGAATTTGACAATGTTCTAATTTCACCTACAGCAATAAATCAGACTAATCGACATATATCAGCTGATAAAACTTTTCACTTGTATCTAAAATTGGCACACCTATCAGTTCTTTTTCTATAATAGGCAGTCCAGATATGTTGATGGGAAGTTCATATCACACTTTATTGTAAAAGCTGAAGGTCACAGCAAGTAGGAGAAGGAATGAAATGTGCAGGCATCAAGCCCTTGTCTGATAATGTCCTGGAGAGACAAGAAGTCTACATTTCTTCTTTAGAATCCAGAAATGTTGCATCTATGAGTTGTTTTGTTTAAGCAGCACTTTAGCACTGATCTCTACTCCTGCACATTTACTAGTTTGCCTTCCTCCCAATTTCTTTATACGTGCTCATTAACCACCCACCCCAATGATTTCCTTGTCTGTAAGAGCAATCTTATACACAAGAAGCTGGTAGAAGTGAAGCCTGGCTAAAGTTACATCTTTATAAACAACTTGGATGAAGGAATTGAGGGGATGCTCATGAAATTTGCAGAAGACAGAATCTGTATTCAAGATGACTTTCACTGATGGGAGAACTCGGCCAAAGTTAACCAAATAAATCTGAATTTGCATCTTGAACTCAAATAGAAGTGTTTTCTATTCGCTTACTGTAACTCTGTAGAACAAGTTACTCAGATTGGGGAACCAAGCAAATGTATGCAGCTAGCCAGGCTCCAATACTTTGGCCACCTCATGAGAAGAGAAGACTCCCTGGAAAAGACCCTGATGCTGGGAAAGATTGAGGGCACAAGGAGAAGGGGACAACAGAAGACGAGATGGTTGGATGGTGTTCTCGAGGCTACCAACATGAGTCTGACCAAACTGTGGGAGGCAGTGAAAGACAGGCGTGCTCTGGTCCATGGGGTCATGAAGAGTCGGACACGACTGAACAACAACAACAACAACAACAACAACAACAACAACAAGCAAAGCTTCTATTGGTTCCTTAAGTCACCTGGTCTGGCTAAGGTGATGAGCCATAGTACATACACAAGTGGTGCTTCAGTGTAGAAAATACCATATGAAGGATTCCTTTAGTCTGAGAGGTGTTCCAGTGGTGTAAGGAATAAGGCAACCGAGTCCTGCTCCCAGTATCCTTGGTTCAATCCCCTGGTGTCCTGTAATATTATACATATAACCTACTCTTCCTCTGAATATATGGTCCATAGGCAACAGACAAGATCACATCTGCTAGCTTCAGCACATATACATCATGGATCTTAACTGCTATTAATCCAATGCAGCAGGTATTCAGAATGAGGTCAAGAAAAATGGGGCTGAGTGTTGTTCCAGATCTCATGATTTAGGGTTGCAATATGTCCAGGATTTGGCCGTCGGAAACTGTTGGGCAGAAATCACTGGAAAAGCTCAAGAACTTTGCCTCCCACCTCAGCTGAACAACTTTGCCCCCCTCCAAAAAAGCTAAGCAACTTTTAAAATATGGCAATGCTGCCTTATCTTAACATTATTATTTTTATCATTAACCATAAGCATGGTGCAAGAGTCAGCTGGTGAGACTAGACATGCCTTCCATCAATGAGCCAGCATGCACAGCATTCTTGAAAGTTGTGTTAAACTGCAGATTGGCCTAGCATACAGAACAACTGGAGTTCTGTGGCCTTCAGCAACATCTTATGGGAGATCTATTACATTTGTTTCTGTTATGCACCAGACCACTATATTATTAAGACGGTTGTTTCCTGTGTATTTGTTTGAGATTCAATTCTGGTAAATTCATTGGATCTTACTTACAAGTAAGCAGTTTAAAGATCTGGGCGCAAGGTATATTTAATAAGCAAATAAAGAATGCCTAGGGACCCAGGTGGCGCTGTGGGTTAAACCACAGAGCCTAGGGCTTGCTGATCAGAAGGTCAGTGGTTCAAATCCCTGCGATGGGGTGAGCTCCCATTGCTCGGTCCCAGCTCCTGCCACCTAGCAGTTCAAAAGCACGTCAAAGTGCAAGTAGATAAATAGGTACCACTCCGGCGGGAAGGTAAACGGCGTTTCCGTGTGCTGCTCTGGTTCACCAGAAGTGGCTTAGTCATGCTGGCCACATGACCCGGAAGCTGTACACCGGCTCCCTCGGCCAGTAAACGCGAGATGAGCACTGCAACCCCAGAGTCGGACACGACTGGACCTAATGGTCAGGGATCCCTTTACCTTTAAAGAATGCCTGGAGGGAGATTTTCCTTTTGCTGTGACTTTTGTTGTCGTTCTTCAATAAAGCTTTGATGATAGAAAAGGGGCCTTTGGATGAATTATGTTTTTTTAAAACAACAACAACAACAAAACAGAATTTTAAGTACTCTGGAATGGCAGCTTGGCATGTGGTAAAACCACCTTTCCCTCTTTTTCCAGTTAGTTTCAACATTCTGGGAAAGTATTGTTTCCAAAGTTTGCTTGTTTTTCTATCTGTGACAAAGAGAAATGGTTTGTTCGTTTGCTTTAAACAGAAGCTGTAATGTTTTGTGTCTGCACAATCAATCTCATTATAAAAGAAGCACAGCAGCCATAAAGCATAGTGTAACAACCTGGGAATAAATGTCTTTCGAATTATATGCCTTTCCCATTGGATTAGATTTTGCACTGTACTGATTGCATTTCCCTCTCCTCCACCCCGTTTCCCCCACCATGAAACAGAATATATACATATTTGAAAAGTAATCATGAAGCTTTATTTTTTTAGGAGGGGGGGAAATGGGGATGCTGAACAGGCAGATAAAGAAGAAAATGTAAATGGATGCCTATATCTCAGTTTCCTCAGAGGCCACACATGCTATGGCATGCACACATTTGATTCCACTGTATTATGGATGATGCAGTTCCCATGTGCAATGTGACTTATTTGAAAGTTTATGCACATACATTTCTAGGGCTGGGGTCTTACACTCAAGCAATAAGGAAGGGGAAACTTCCAAACCTGCAGATGTCTTGGAACCATGTAAACAACTTTTCCTGGCAAAATAGCAGGTCTGCCTAACTTGAAACCTAATGTCCATGGTTACCACTGTATGATATAATGACCTGCTACGTCACTAATGTTGGGTATCCTTCAGTCATCTTTTGAGCATACCTTTTCGCAAGGCTTTCCCTGATGATTAAAGCTGAATCCTCTCTTCTGTATTTTTGCTGTGATTTTTATTGCCATTTTTAGTCATTTGTGTTGGTGGTTTTATTGTATAATTTTGTAATATCTGTGGCTTTTAAATTTTCTCTTGTATATTAACTGGCAAGAAATTGTCTTAAATAGCCCTGAAAATGATGGTATGTATGTATGTATGTATGTATGTATGTATGTATACCCCGCCCATCTTGCTGGGTTTCCCCAGCCACTCTGGGTGGCTTCCAACAAAATATTAAAAAAACAATAGTCCTTCAGATATTAAAAGCTTTCCTAAACAGGGCTGTCTTCAGATGTCTCCTAAAATTCTGTTTTTTTTTAATATATAAAAATTTATTGGTTTTTCCACACAAAAAGAAAAACAACAAATAATAACAGTCATTCTACATATGAAAACAAACACAACAAACAACACAAATAACAATCGAATAAAAACTAATACATACCTCACACACAGGAACACACCAATCTATTAATTATGGTCTTATTTCAAATCTTATTTGGGGGGACTTCCCCCGTTCTCTCTCCTGCGTTCAATTCTAATTTACTTTAGTAACTTTGTAACTAGTTTAACAAATCATTCACCATTGTTCTTAATCTTCAAATAAACATCTTATATCATTCAACTTATAATATCAAATAAAACATCATATTGCAAATCTTAACTTCTTATATCCTTTTTTCTCTTAACTCAATAAACTATTGCTCTTATTACTTCTAATTCCTACCTTAAAAATATTAAATCAACACATTATCATAAAAGACCTAGATATTTCTTCCCTTCTCCAAATCGGTTATTACCCTCTGACGTCGGAGTACCATGGTTAGCCTTCCTGATGAATCTCATAAATTCTTTTACCCCACCCCCCTCCTTACCATCTTCCCTCTTCCCATCTCAGTCTCCCACCAGTCTTCCCCCCAGCCTTTTTCCAGTCCAAATCTTCCTTGTCCCACACCCATTTCTTCTTTCAGGATATCACATTTTCCATGGTCCAGAATGTCCCCTTTTCCTTGATACCTAAAAACCAAAACATTGTCACTAAGTATCTTTGCTGAACTCTTCAAAAGAAATTGTACATTGCCACCAAGCATCTCTGCTCCACTCTTCAAATCAAATTGTAATTCCCAGGGTTGTTGTTCCTGCTTTTCTGGGCTCCCACCCCAGAAAGCCGTTGTACAGTCTCGATAACCAGTCTCGGACCTCTCACGTCCATGAGACCCTTCTTCTTGTTGTACTTGTGTCTTCTCTGCTTCAGATGAAATCTCTGGAAGATAACTCTCTCTAATTGTTTCTTTGAGTTCCTCAGCAAAGTTCTTACAAGCAGTTCCAATCTCAGAAAATTTGTCAAAGACATTCTGTTGCAAAAGTTGTAATTGCAGTAAAAAATTTCCTTTGTCCTTGAGTCATTGCTGGGTCTGGAATGTCTCCTAAAATTCTGGTAGTTGTTTTCCCCCCTTTGACATCTGGTGGGAGGGTGTCCCACAGGGTGGGTGCCACTACCGAGAAGGCCCTCTGCCTGGTTCCCTGTAACTTTGCTTCTCACAGTGAGGGAACCACCAGAAGGGCCTTGGTGCTGGACCTCAGTGTCTGGGCAGAACAATGGGAGTGGAGACGCTCCTTCAGGTACAATCCTTTCCCAAATTGTACCTGTTTGGCTAAGCCCTAGATTGAAAACATATTTGCATTCTACCATCTTCCTTTGCAATTTAAGCTTGATAAGTATTTCTCAAGCCTTTCAAACTCTGAAGAAGAGGCTGAAATGTTTCAATACATTATATCTGTGGGGTTTGGCTTGTTTCCTTTGATTTTTTTTTCTGAACTAAAGTTCACAAAAATATTACAGAAATTTCAAAAAGCATGAAGGAGTATCTATTCTACCTGTAGACTCTGGAAGGGGCAAATAAGATTCCTTGCCACAATCTAGAGCCTTTAACAATGCAGAGATAAGATCGCAGTTGAAGCTGGGGGCTTCTTGGAATGTATGAGCCCTCCTTATCCTAGCAATAAGAAAACTTCCTTAGGACAGAACAACAGTGGCGATGAGAGCCTGGTGTCACACGTTGCAGGTCAAATCTTTGAAAAGATCACAAGTATTTCCATGGGCTAATGATGTCATCAGCCAGGACTAGTGTTTGAGCACTCTTGCGTAGGTTTATCACGAGGAGAGACAAATAAAAATCATTGAAGCAGATACCAGGAAGCGGCCACAAAATGCATCAAGGCAGAACCCAAAATTCACTCCATTTCTGAGTAGGTTGCAACAATGACCGCTCCCCACATCAAATGGGGGGCACCTTTTGTGTGGTCATGCACTGCCCTCTGGATCCCAGTTTGGCTCCTGGTAGTTCGGCTGGCTTCATCCTCCCCAGGCTGCATACCTGGAGGTCTCCGCCTATCTTAGACAATCGCCCAATCCTGCCTGGGGAGGTGTTGCCAGGGGATCAGCCAGGTAAGGGGAGGGACCACTCTGCCCACACAACAGAAGGTGAATCTTACCTATGAAGCAGCAGTTGCCTCCAGAGCTTCTCCCACCCTGCCCTCCCTCAGTTAAGTCTTCTTTTGCAGGTTAACCTCTTCTCCACAAGTACACAGGGTGCTGCTACATCAGGGTCGCTGTTGAAGGGCTGGAAAGGAATTTTCCTGCATTGGCAGGTTTTGCCTTTCCCGTAGCAAAACGTCACAACTTTGGCGGTTTCAGGCCTTGGGCGGAATCCTTTAGTCTATCTTCCTAAATGGGGGGGGGGGGAGTGACCCACGCCTCCCTTGAGGTGGGGATCCCAGGGTTCCCCGTTAAATGGGTTTTGAGAGGAGGCATTGGCCATACGCCGAGAGGTTGTTATTGCTCTCCCCTCCAATGGCGGTGAAACGGGGGGAGAGGTCTCTGCTTGAACATACGTTATCCAGAGCCAGCCCAATCCCTACGCATTCTGGATAACCCTGAAGTCTCCCAGATCGCCGGCTGGGGACTGGGAAGGATAAACGCCCAAGGTCTCCCTACATCTGAAACTGAATAAAGTTGTGGCCAATTTTAATCCCATAGCACATTGTCTTGAGTCATTACTCCGCTCGGGGGTCGCCTGGGGTTGGCACTCTGAATTACATTCAGCAATTTCAACAAGGCTTCACAATGTTTAAGCAAAGCACCCCAAGACTTATATATTAAGTTTCTATTAATAAAACTTAACAATGTTCTCTTCTGCAAGTTCTCTAGGTCTGAATGAGTTCAGCTGGTTGACTTCCCAGAAGGTTACAATGAGCCAAAGCATCACCTTTTTAAAAATAGTTAAATCCAAATGAAGTGTAGAAAAGAGCAATCTTTTCCTCTCTTTTTTTAAAGCAAATTTGGAGATTTTTCAAAATAATAAATAAGTGGTGCTTAACAACAAACACCCCCCCATCATTACTTAAAGGTTTCTAGAACCTCCAAATGTAGCAAACTAAACATGAATGTTGCCTGTAGAAGTAAAAGAGTCAATTGTCAGGCCAATTAATAATATATCTTACATTCCAAAGCCAATTAAAGCATGCATGTTTTAAAAATGAAGGGCCACAGTTCGACAGTGAACTTGATCATGCTGGTATGTCAACTGAATCCTATCCTGTATCTTATAATTGGCAATAGGAGAAAGAGCTGTACTTTAATTACAGTGAACTACCACTAAATGCTTTGTTTTTGTTTTTTTAAAAAATGTCATTTAAATCAGTGGGTAAATTTAAATATCCTTTGTTAAAACTGGCTATTAACTTTCCTCCTAGTCCAATCATGACAAGGGCAGTTGCGTGCTATTTTAAATTCCATGGGGAATGCAACTTGGACTTCTGTGTGATCGTTTACCCACCTGAGATTGGAATACCTTGCTTACTTTAAAAGGCACAAGCCAAATGTCTTCCTTTAATCATATTACTGAGGTGCCCTCTCTTGTTATATTCAATTCAGAGTGATATCACATGACATGAGGGGGGTAGAACCTCAGCTGTCGGATTCTTTTATGGTGCCTGACAGGCTATAAATCCAATATCGTTCTGTCCTTGATGATACCAATGTCATCCCTTGCTAGACATTCTTTCCAACAGAATATTCATGGCTTTAGACATGGTATGCTTCAACTCCACTATAACTGCATAATGAAGGCAGAGCTGAGATATGGTTCTGGAGTTTTTATCGTAAGCTGTGGCAGATGACTCCTTGTTCATATTTAATTATATAAATTAAGATCTAGGAATAGAAGACCCCCCCCCAACATCAACAATTCTATTAGAAGAGCTTTTTTTAAAAAAAGGCCCATAGACCCTTGTGTGTCATGTACTGAGTTTCAGTAGGAACACAGCTGGAGACGAAAGAGTTCATTCTCCATGCCCCACATGCTGTAGGTCCAATGAAAATGTTTGGTATCAAACTCAAAGAATCATAGAATTGTAGAGTTGGAAGGGACGCTGAGGGTCATCTAGCTAAACATGACCAACTCTCTCAACTATTCCTCGTAAGCCTTCATTTCCAGACCTTTTATCATTTTGGTTGACCTCCTCTGCACATGTTCCAGCTTGTCAACATCCTTCTTAAATTTTGGTGTCCAGAATTGGACACAGTGTTCCAGTTGTGGTCTGTCCAGAGCAGAATAAAGTGGAACTATTACTCTTGATCTGGACATTATACTGAATCCTGACATACAGGTGAAACTCGAAAAATTAGAATATCGTGGAAAAATTAGAATATCGTGGAAAGGTTCATTTCTTTCAGTAATTCAACTAAAAGGTGAAACTAATATATGACATGCAAAGCGAGATATGTCAAGCCTTTATTTGTTATAATTGTGATGATTATGGCATACAGCTGATGAGAACCCCAAATTAACAATCTCAACTTTGGGGTTTTCATCAGCTGCGCGCCATAATCATCACAATTATAACAAGCAAAGGCTTGACATATCTCACTTTGCATGTCATGAGTCTATCTCATATATTAAACTCCAGTAGCTAATGAAAACAATTGCTTACATAAATGGACTTTTCCACGATATTCTAATTTTTCGAGTTTCACCTGTAATATCCAGTGACCTGTTTAGCATCACAATTAGGGTGTCTTAGAGACCTTCAGCTATTTGTGGAGCTAGAAGGTCTCTAAGACACTGCAAAACTCAGAAGCATGATGGTAACATAGTCACAAAACCACAGTGGTGGTCATCCTATAGCATCAGAACTAGCATCCTCTGTTACATTCTCTCCAATCTATACCGAGGAATATTCTGTTCTAATATTAGTCAACTATTCACTTTAATCTTTTTGCCCTAATGCATCCAAGCAATTGATGAACTTTCAGTGGTTAATCATTTGGAAGCAGTAAACATACAAATGAACCTGAGCGTTGAAAGGTATAGAGATCAGTACAGAGTTTATTTTAAGCTGAACGTGCTTTTACTACAATTTAGATCTGGGTAAGAGATTTAAGGCAATGATTACTTGTTCTGTCTGAGATCTCCCTCATAAGCTTTGTTCTGGATTCTTTGGGCAGCATATTACGGTAGAGAGGATTATGTTACCTTATATTTATTCCAAGCCTATTAGCATGAGGATCAATATCTATTTTCAAAAAAATGTAGGAAAGGCTTTCTGAGTGTGTCCTGTGAGACTTCAGCTAAAATTCCACCCCCCCAAAAAATATATATATATATTCCTGATTTTGCAACTGTTTCCCCATTTTAAGTGTTGCTTTTTTCAACTTGTGGAGTACATATTATTTTCCCATGTCTCTGAACCTACAAATTTCAACTTTTATCCTAAGTATGAATCATTTATGCACAACCATGCCAAAATATTTCTGTAAATCCATATAAATGATTACTGGTCTTGCTTATAAGCCCTGAAGAAATGTGGGGTGGGGAATAGATAGAAGAATTTCTATGTTTGGAATCCCTTCCAGCTAGAGCAGATTATCATTCAGACATACTTTGTTTTTCCCTATGGAATATCTGGGCCTCCAACAAGGTACTTCATAGTATTTTCTTTAATTAATCTGCTTCCCTTTCTATTCCTTTGTCAGTTCATGAAGCATTCTGCTTGCTTTCTTATCCACATATTTTTATTTAATATACCCTAAATGCAACCTGGACGCGGGTGGCGCTGTGGTCTAAACTACTGAGCCTCTTGGGCTTGCCAATCAGATGGTTGGCGGTTCAAATCCCAATGACGGGGTAAGCTCCCGTTGCTCAGTCCCAGCTCCTGCCAACCTAGCAGTTCAAAAGCACGCCAAAAGTGCAAGTAGATAAATAGGTACCACTCCGGCGGGAAAATAAATGGTGTTTCCGTGCGCTGCTCTGGTTCCCCAGAAGTTGCTTAGTCATGCTGGCCACATGACCCGGAAAAACTGTCTGCGGACAAATGCCAGCTCCCTCAGCCTGTAAAGCGAGATGAGCGCCGCAACCCCAGAGTCGTCTGCAACTGGACCTAACTGTCGGGGTACCTTTACCCTTACCTTTTTAAATGCAGCCTAAGTCTTTAAGGAGAGTATAACCTCATCTAAGACAGTCTGAATCCTAATTTTCTGATCTGCACTTCTACTGACCAGGAGGACCTCTGTCCTGACTTGATTAAGGATAAATCTATTGGCCCTCCTCCAGTTTACTGTTTACATCCAATACTGCTTCAGAACTTGAACAGTTTCTTTGTATTTAGAGGTAAATAAGGGAAAGATTTGGGTGTCAGTGTCGGCAGCATATTGGCACCACACTCAAATCTTGGATGATGATGATGATTATTATTATTATTATTATTTATACCCAGGTTTATAGCCAGGTTTCTCCAGCCACTTTGGGCACATTACAGCAATTATAAAACACAGTGGGTGATCTCATGCAGTGGTTTAATGTACTGTAGTTGTTAAATGACATAGTGGTCAATATTCCTCACCCAGGAACAACTTTTTAAAATATATGTAAACAGCCAACAACTATATCACAAACGAAGTGCAAAATGCTCTAGATAACTCAATTCCAACCTGCGCATTAATCTGACAGGCAATTTCATATAGGAATTCACAAATTTCTCAAACATTTTCTATATGTACTGGAATAATAATTGTGAGCAAATGTTCTCAACGAGGGCTTAACTCTCAGGATGCATCTGAAGCAACCCAGTCAGATGGGCAGCATGTAAATAATAAAATTATTACCATTATAGGATACAGTTGCATCAGGAAAAAACACAGTGCCAGTCTTGCTAAATTTGAGAAGCCACTGTGGTTGTATGAAAGAGCATCTCTAGCTGTTCTCATTGCTGGCATGTTATCTCCCTAGTCATCGTTCAGTGTCCATTCTCTGTTCTTACTCATAGAAATGGAGCATCACAAATAGAGCTCACCACAAATTATCAGGTAGATATGAGAGGTTTCTCTGCTAGATTACACAGTGAGAAATGCTCAGGTAGTAGCAGATAGTGATGCTTTTGAAGTGTATAATTAGTTAGCCGATTGAGTTACGAATTTGCCCTGCTTGTAGTGTTTGGTTGTGATATGAAAAAAACCAACACTGTTTCTTCATCTTTTAGAATGTTGAGTGAGATTTACAGGTAGGTAGCCGTGTTGGTCTGCCGTAGTCGAAACAAAATAAAAAAATAAAAAAAATCCTTCCAGTAGCACCTTAGAGACCAACTAAGTTTGTTCAGATTGGTATGAGCTTTCGTGTGCATGCACACTTCTTCAGAAGTGAGATTTTGCACGTGCTTGATCAGTGTTCAACAGATCAAGTCCTCAAATACACACAGAAGTCCTTTAATTAGAATACCATATGTGCAGTGCTCTGAAAATATTTTTGTAAGCATGCTTGCTTCCAGTCTCATAATGGACAATATGTTTCTGCGGCTTGTCACCTGGCATTGAATTGTCATCCTCTGGGCGCTCATCCCCTTTGGCCACCAATCTTATTATTCATGCGCCACAATCAGCCATTCAAAATTTCCTGGCTCTTGTGTACAATATAACATGTGATGCAAAGTTGTGCATGTTGTTTTCTTCACACTGTAGCAAACTAGATAACAAACACACTTCAAAAGAATGCTAGAAATGTGTCTGGCTATTTTTTTTATTTTTTATTATTTAGAAATGAAACCAACCAGGTGTTGTTGCTTCTTCCCCGATAAAGGACAGCTTTGAGATAGCTTATTTTCATAGTTGAGTTGTTTCATGCTTCACCGAATGGAATTAATAGCCCACAGGTTTATAGCACCCTCAATGGTTGTTACCTAACAAGAGAGAGAGAGAGAGAGAGAGAGAGAGAGAGAGAAACCATGCCATACCACACAAGGTCAGTTTGAACAAACCCAACATGTCGAGTTGTTTCAAGTTTAATTTCAAAAGTATCTAAATGTGTCACCTGCACACTCATTCTTTCATCTTGAAATACACGTGCCTCCTCCTTCTTACACCCCACCCTAAATTTTATCATGCTTCATCACCATGAACTGTTCAAAATCAATTTTACTTGCTGTAAGCTGTCATTTCCTTAATACTATGATTGCCTATGTTTTCATGTGACTTTTGAAAGCCCTTCCCACTGACTTGGTTCCTTGAAAAATCCATTTCTGTTTTAATGTTGGTTTAAACTGTATTGGAAAAACCTGATGAGAGTGTCACCCTGAATTATCTTAAAAGTACTACTTATGGGCACGAGACCAGGCTCGTTTTTCTTGATACAAATTAAAGCACATATACTGATTTCTAGGTATTAAAGGGGGGATCAGAAATGCCTTACATCTTCACAGAGGCATAGGAAGGTCAGGTGGTACCTGGTGCGGAAAATTCCTTGTCCCGTCCCCCCCATCGATTCCCCCCTGCAAAAATGGTTTTACGTTATTTCGTATTTTCTTACAAAGGAATAATAACAAGTAATAATAATAAACTTTTATTTATATCCCGCCCTCCCCGGCCGAAGTCGGGCTCAGGGTGGCTAACATCAGATACATAACATTGGTATAAAATCAAACAATAATTAAATTACCTCCTAAAAACATCTCAAAATCAAATTAAAGTCTAATTAGATGGCTTTCCACAGGGTTAGGGTTGGGAACAGTAAGTGCTCCACTGAACTGAAATTTCAGCCTTCACGACATAGGAAAACAGCCAAGTAAACAGCTATTTTGGTGGAGGAGGGTCAAGATATTAACCGATATGCATGAAATTTCATATATAGCTATATAATCCCTAGTATAGTAAGATAAGACCTTTGGAGCAGGCATTTTTTAAAAAAGTTTTTTATGAACCGCCCTAGTAGGGCAGTAATTGTTCCTTGATAATTTGTCACCCCCTCCATTATGGAACGTGGGGCGGCCCGCCCCCTACACCCCCCTTGCTACGCCCCTGCATCTTCATCAAGGTCTGAGCAAGAAAGCACATTCTGTTCAACAGAACTTAAGTCTTGTAGTTTAACAGTGAAATCATTTGCATGCCTATTTAGAAGGAAATTCCACTGTCTTTACTAAAGCTTCCTCCCTAGTAAGTATAGAAAACTCATCTCATGTTCACAGTGGTTATAATCCAGAGATTTCTTCCTTTTCTTACTGATTTTGGTTTTTTTTAACCCTGCTTCTTCAGGCAGTCATTTCGTAGACAAGCTAACAAAAAATTAAAATGTAAACACAATAGCAATAATCTGTCGTTTTGATTCATCATTACAGATGTGTATGAATTTCATGGGACTTAGTTATTTTTATTTTAAAAAACCTCAAATTTCAACATGTCCTCCTCCTGCTTTAGCACAAATTGAAGCCTCCCTTCAGACCAACTCTCTTCCTGGGAATTTTACCAAACCCCCAAGCTTGTATGCTTCTTAACACATTGTGCTGAACACATGCATAAGTTGTGAAATGGTGTAAATTTATTGATTTGGACATCTCATCTGTTCTATACATAGGTACACACGGACTGTGCACTGATTGAATGTAACGTTTGAGCACCAATTGTACCCATAAATCAGGGGTAGTCAACATGGAGTTTTCCAGATGTTGGACTCCCATCACCCCTGATCATTGGACATGCTGGCTGGGGATGATTGGATCTGGAGATCAACAGCATCTGGAGAGTGTTATTGAACTCTGTCTGCATGGTTACCCCAAAAACTGTGGAGTAGAATGGAAGAAAAATCTGAGAAGCAGAAATGCTAATAAGTCCATAGTCAGTGTGAAGTGTGAAGATGGTACAATATTTGTTTCTCCATGCGACTGGCAGGGCTGTGTGAGATTCCCTGTACCTCGATGATGTTAAGAACATGTCAAACCCTAAAACAATGGAAAACTGTTTCTTTGGGTGTCACTCCCATGACCTTCCACTTACTAATACAGAACTGATTTTTTTGTGTGTGTGCAAGAAAAAGTGGTGTGAGGGGGGAAAATGACAAACCAGAATGCAGAAAAATTGGGGGTGTCATTGGAGATAAAATAATAGACTGTGTTCAGTGCTAGATCTTACTTCTTTCCCTTTTTTGCTTAATTTTATTTTTTTACTTAGGTCATTTTTTCTATTTCTGCTTGTTCTGTTTCTCTGGAGCCCAGCTTTCTTTTCTTTCATTGCTTTGAGCATGTCCATTCTTCAGTTTTTGAAGCTGCTCTTCACTATTTTCTCTGAACCAGCCTTTTGACGCCTGGATATTTGCTTCGTGAACAGTTTCAGACACATGCAGTTTTTATATGTTTTTATTTCCCCTAAAACCCTTTTCGTTTTCACTTTACTTTCTCTTTATTCCCTTCTGACACTTAGACTGCACCATTTCAACATTTCCCCCTCTGCATGCTTTAGTACTTATTTCCCATTTGGATCATTCAGGACCCTATACACAGGATTCTGCATCCATCTCTCTTAACTCCTCCACTTTAGCTCACAGAGGTTAGTTCCTTAGAACCCTGTTTGGCTTGGTAGCTATAAACCAGTGGAGGTAGAGCACAGCTATCATGACCAGCTATCATGGCTTAGCGTGGATTGCCAACACCCGGGGCCACATGGAGTGGGGTGGGTGGGAGGGAAATAGATGGAATATGCATGCACATTTGACTGCCTAACAGTGTCTGCATCTCCCAAGAGATTGCAGCTGCAGAGATAATGAATGTGTGATTGGCCAATTTCGGACTGCTCCTGTAGGCCAATCAGGTTGCGGATTCACTTCCTCCAGAAGCCTGATTGGCTGCTCCTGCAGGCCAATCAGGTTGCTGATTCACTTCATCCAGGAGCCTGATTGGCTGCTCCTGCAGGCCAATCAGGTCACTGATTCACTTCCACCTGGAGCTGGATTGGGTGGCTCCTGTGGACCAATCAGACTGCTGCATTCTGGATCCTATTGTTCTAGGATTCAGCTCAGTACATAGCAGATAAGGAAAGAAGAGTCGTTCCGTTGTCTGGAGAGGTCACTTCCTGGTTCGCATGAAACCCAGCAACAGAAGCACACAGCTGTATTGAGGCAGCACTGAGTGTTGAAATTTTGCACCCCCAACCATTTTTAACCTGGGGCAACTGCCCCTGTGCCCTCCCTCCACACTATGCCACTGATAATGGCTAGCAGAAACTGATAGACTTGACTGTCTAATCCTCTTTCAAAGCTATCCAAGGTGGTAGCCATCACTGGCTCCTGTTGGAGCGAGCTCCATATTTTATCTATGAGTCACATGAAGAGCTGGTTTCTTGTATCTGCCCTGAATCTTCCAACATTCAGCTTCATTAAATGTCCATGAGTTTTAATGTTATGAGAGAGGCACCAGCCTCCTATACCAGAATATATCCTCACATTTTGTCTTCTGGTGTTTCATGTGGAAAACAACCAAACGTTGAATGCATTTCTTTTTCTGATATATTTCACATATAATGAGCTCTAATTGTTCCTTCTACCTGTTTTCTGCCTCTGCTTCATTTATAAATGGCAGTACCCAATTTTACTGAGCATATGCCCCTAACATTGTTCTGATAACACAATACATAATAGATAAGAACAAAACAACCATTTGTATTAGCTTTGCTGGAGGGAGGGAAATAGCTTCAAAAACACATAATCATGATATTTATTTTGCTGGTAAGGTGTTATTTGGTCATATTAAATGCCTCCTGCCTCTCATGAAAGTTAATTCTACCTCCAGTTTTCTCAGAAGCAAGAAGAGCCAAAATGTAATTAGGGAAAAAAGAGAGAGAAGTCATAAAGCAGTTGGAACATCTGCATTTAGTTTCTACTTCTTTAGTATATATCCATTTTATTCTCCTAATTCGTTCTGTATGTGTTTAGAAAATAAAGCCATAATGCATCCTCTCCCAAGCTTACATCTTAGAAAGGGGCCATTCAATCTACTTATAGGAGGCACAGAGGGCCATTCTATTGAAAATGATAGCCAGGGACATTATGATGCACTGAGAATGCAGCAGTTAGACTAGTGACTGGGAGCGGCCGCCGAGACCACATAACACCGGTCCTGAGAGATCTACATTGGCTCCCAGTACGTTTCCAAGCACAATTCAAAGTGTTGGTGCTGACCTTTAAAGCCCTAAACAGCCTCAGCCCAGTATACCTGAAGGAGCGTCTCCACCCCCATTGTTCAGCCCAGACACTGAGGTCCAGCTCCGAGGGCCTTCTGGTGGATCCCTCCCTGTGAGAAGTGAGGTTACAGGGAACCAGGCAGAGGCCTTCTCGATAGTGGTGCCCGCCCCGTGGAACGTCCTCCCATCAGATGTCAAGGAAATAAACAACTACCTGGCTTTTAGAAAATATCTGAAGGCAGATCTGTTGAAGAAGAAGAAGAAGAAGAAGAAGAAGAAGAAGAAGAAGAAGAAGAGAAGAAGAGTTTGGATTTGATATCCCGCTTTATCACTACCCGAAGGAGTCTCAAAGCGGCTAACATTCTCCTTTCCCTTCCTCCCCACAACAAACACTCTGTGAGGTGAGTGGGGCTGAGAGACTTCAGAGAAGTGTGACTAGCCCAAGGTCACCCAGCAGCTGCATGTGGAGGAGCGGAGACACGAACCCGGTTCCCCAGATTACGAGTCTACTGCTCTTAACCACTACACCACACTGGCTCACACTGGTTTAGAGAAGTTTTTAACATTTGATGTTTTATTGTATTTTTAATACTTTGCTGGAAGCACTCCACTCTTCCTTAGGGACATTCATTCCTACGTGCAGACTTGCAGATGCAGGAAGGGGTAGATTGGGTCATATATGTTGGGGGAAAAAATTAAACAATTTAATAAATAAATTGTTATCATTTCAATGACCATTAAAGTTGGAGATATCACAGACTTGTAGGAGATTTTGCCCAAATCTGGTGGCCATAGTTTGAGGTATTTTTTTTTTTTTTTGCCCTTGCAGAAAGCAGGATCTAGAATCAATCTGGGTTGAAAGCAGTGAATTGAGGATGATCGAGAACAATTCTGGATTCAGGAGAATGATATTTTTTTTGCTACAGATGGGCTACCGTGTTTGCAGCCTCGGCCAAAGATGGCAGGAACAGTGTACTTCTGCTCTCTGTCAATTTCACATTGCCCATATTAAAAAAAAAAACATTGGAGCACAGTATGTTATAATGTTGCATCCCAGTTTTCCTGAATATCAATTGAATATACTCCCCCCACCCCCCCAGAAAGGATTTTTTGTTGTTGTGAAAGTAAAGCAAAAGACAATTTGTGGCTTAACTGAACTCTGTCCCAGAGGCACAAATACAGGATGGGTGACACCTGGCTTGAGAGCAGTACATGTGAAAAGGATCTAGGAGTCTTGGTAGACCATAAACTTGACATGAGTCAACAGTGTGATGCAGCAGCTAAAAAAGCTGCATCAATAGGAATATAGTATCTAGATCAAGGGAAGTAATAGTACCACTGTACTGGTCAGACCTCACCTGGAATACTGTGTCCAGTTCTGGGCACCACAGTTCAAGAAGGATACTGACAAGCTGGAACGTGTCCAGAGGAGGGCAACCAAAATGGTCAAAGGCCTGGAAACGATGCCTTATGAGGAACGGCTTAGGGAGATGGGTATGTTTAGCCTGGAGAAGAGAAGGTTAAGGCGTGATATGATAGCCATGTTCAACTATATAAAAGGATGTCATATAGAAGAGGGGAAAGGTTGTTTTCTGCTGCTCCAGAGAAGCGGACACGGAGCAATGGATTCAAACTACAAGAAAGAAGATTCCACCTAAACATTAGGAAGAACTTCCTGACAGTAAGAGCTGTTTGACAGTGGAATTTTGCTGCCAAGGAGTGTGGTGGAGTCCTCCTTCTTTGGAGGTCTTTAAGAGGCTTGACAGCCATCTGTCAGGAATGCTTTGATGGCCCTTCCAACTCTATGATCCTGTGATTCTGTGATTCTGAGTCAGGGAGGAATAGGAAGCAAATGAGAGACGAGACAGTTTCAAACCAAAGGATGCTTCAGCATTCAGGGGAGAATGATGGGATAGAAATTGGAAAAAAAAAAAAACAGCCTTCACTGGCAGGGGCTGATGGGAGTTGTAATCCAAAATGTTAAGAGGGCAACCGGCTGGTGAAGGCTGTAGGTAGAAGATGAAGAATTGTATTGCAAACTTTGGAGAAGTGCAAATTCTGAAGGGTAATTTAGTTCTGATTATGTATTAGCCTTAGTTAAGAATTTGGCTGGTTGGTTTAAAAATGCAGATCAAACAAAATTCTTTGCCAGCAAGGCTGCTGTCTTTAAATCACACAGCTTATGGGATTTCAGGGAGTCTCGATAAGTTCAGGCATCTAAAACCAGTTACCCAGGGAGGCGAATTATGTCACCCTTGTGAGTAGCAAAATAACCAGACTGTACAATGGTGATAGCAGCAAGCAGGTTGAGGGTTGGCATGGCATTGAGGCCACAATCAGTTCATCATTCAACAACCCCCATGTTGATGGAATGGGTCCACCAGACTTGGACCACCCCAAACCTGTTCCATGGGAGTCAGCCGGTGTTGAACCTTGTGATGAGAAATATAATTATATTGTGTTATTTTATACAGTGGTACCTTGGTTTAAGAACAGCCCTGTTTATGAACTATTCAGTTTACGAACTCTGCAAAACCGGAAGTCATGTCCTGGTTTGCTAACTTTACCTCAGTCTAAGAACGGAATCCAAATGGTGGAAGGGCACCAGCCGCAGGAGGCCTCATTAGGGAAAGCTTGCCTCGGTTTAAGAATGGTTTCAGTTTAAGAGCAGACTTCTGGAATGGATTAAGTTTGTAAACCGAGGTACCACTGTATTCTAGAGTTCTCTGAAATTTGTAATAATATTGCTTGCAACACTTATTGTAAAACACATAGAGTATTCAATTTAAAACCTGCCCAAGTTATGCTAAGGAATCATAAAGAACATATTTTTCTCTTGTCTACCTTGTTTCACATTCTTGTTCCCATTGAAAATTCAGTAGTAAGCACTTAAACATTGCAAGCCTTCCCTCATTTTTAACATTCATTTCTGTGCTTGCTTTATGAGATGTCTTAACAACAGCCAGCTTTTATGTAAATTGTAAGATTAGAAGTTAATGTCTTGTGCAAAAGCTAAATGATGAAGAGGACCTTTTTATTAAAAGGGATACAAATTCAGTTGAAATGGAATAAAACAGACTTCCTTGACACCTTCAGAATATTAAACAAATTTTACATCCACCTGCTTCAGCCTTCAACAGTTACTTTTGTAGGAAATAAGAAAATGAGGACTCGGTGCTAATCTTTGCACGTTTATATTTATGTCATATATGCTTCCATCATTGTCAAGTCTTAAGCTTATGTGCAGAATTAATGAAGCTGATACTTTTACAGTCCTTGCAGTTTACATTTAAAATCCTATTTGACTGTCGCACGTGTTTGGTGAAGAAGGCAGTTTGGCATGTGAAATAGATTCCAGAACCTTGCACGGGATGTTGAGTCAAAAAATGGGATTCCATATCTATTCATTATTTTCTTTGGTCACTACATTTTATTGGTTATGGCACTGCAATTCCATGACTTGTGCACAACTTATTGTGAGGTTATTCTAATACGAACAAAAAGAAAAGAATGGATTATTCTGTAAAATACTGAATGGTTAACACTGATTTTTCATTACTTTACTAGCAAATGCCCATTCAGATGTGTGGATGTGGATGGAAGGGATGAGGAAGCCATTGCATACCAAGCCAGTTTTTCCCTGATTGACCACCATCTTGGAGAATGTATCTTAAAACTAGATTTAATTTATAACTAGAAATGGATGGAACCACTGAGTTTTGTTACAGAAATATTTGGGTGCAAAGGAATTTTCAGACATGATTATGCTTGAACTTCTGGAAATGTATTCCATAGATTGTTTCCTACTCTGCAGGAATAGTTTTACTTCCAAACTTATCATAGTCTGAAACTCTGAAAATTTAGGCCACACCACATTTCCAGAGAAGCTAACTTTCCATCCTAACATAGGTAAAGCTAAAAGGACCTCTGACCATTAGGTCCAATCGCAGATGACTCTGGGGTTGCGGCACTCATCTCACTTTATAGGCTGAGGGAGCCGGCGTACAGCTTCTGGATCATTGGCTAGCATGACTAAGCCACTTCTGGCAAACCAGAGCAGTCCGCGGAAACGCCATTTACCTTCCCGCCGGAGCGGTACCTATTTATCTACTTGCACTTTGACGTGCTTTTGAACTGCTAGGTTGGCAGGAGCTGGGACCGAGCAATGGGAGCTCACCCCTGCAGGGATTCGAACCGCCAACCTTCTGATCAGCAAGCCCTAGGCTCTGTGGTTTAACCCACAGAGCCACCCGCCACAGCACCACCATGCCGTCTTAACATAGAGACATCATTATACAGGTGAAACTCGAAAAATTAGAATATCGTGGAAAAGTCCATTTATGCAAGCAATTGTTTTCATTAGCTACTGGAGTTTAATATATGAGATAGACTCATGACATGCAAAGCGAGATATGTCAAGCCTTTGCTTGTTATAATTGTGATGATTATGGCGTACAGCTGATGAAAACCCCAAAGTTGAAATTGTTAATTTGGGGTTCTCATCAGCTGTATGCCATAATCATCACAATTATAACAAATAAAGGCTTGACATATCTCGCTTTGCATGTCATGAGTCTATCTCATATATTAGTTTCACCTTTTAAGTTGAATTACTGAAAGAAACGAACCTTTCCACGATATTCTATTTTTTTGAGTTTCACCTGTACAATGTCACCCAAGAAGGTCCCTACATGCAATAGCTGGATTTATTATATTTATCTATGATAAAGCTGTGTTTGTGGTTTTGTGTAGTTTCATTGTAACAAATGATTAAAATATTATATTTTTAATATTTTTTCCTAAAAATATAAATAATTATATTTTCTTTTTTAGAAAAGAAAGAAAGAAAAGAAATGGCTTTCTAAAAAGAAAAAGCAGAAACAACACAATACTTTGTTTTAAAGATAAATCTGGTCCTATGCTAGCAATTTGGATCAATTCTCAGGCAATTCAGATCCACCTCACTTTTTGCCTTGGAGTCAGGTATATTTAATGGGCAAAAGCTGCACTATTGTATGGTGGAAATCTGCCTCTATTTAATATTTTTTGAAAAAGTTACGGATCTTCTCCCACGTATTCTTAAAGACGGCTATACAAAGCTGTTTCCATTTAGGAATAATATTTTTAAAGTCCCTCATGTTCTTAATATCCATTGGATAAAGCCTATCAACATGAAGATAATAAAGGATTTGCAGTCCAGTGAATAGTACAAACCACACGCAGATTAACATCCATTTTCTCATATCCTCAGCTAGGCCATACAAATAATAAAGGTATTAATGGAGATCAAGGTATATAAACCAGGACAGCATATAAATCTTTCAGAATGAGAACAAACGCTCTCTTCCGCGGGTCCTGGGGATGGAGCTACTGTCTGGCAGCAATGTACCAAACATTTAAAATACCCTGAACCTGGAAAAACCATTTACATGAATGAAACCATTACCTATATTGTTTATAGTGAAGATGTTACAATCCGCCTTCTAACATATACAAAGCATAGACACAATATACCAGTGTGTTTCTCCCCGCAAAAATTCTTTAAAAAAATATTTTTCATTTTCAACTTTTACAAACATTTTAGCCAGAAAATAGTCTTTACGAATCTACATTTGCCATTTTATGGGTGTGAGTTTATGACTTCCGGATATTTAAGGGAGCGACTTATATTTGGGTATTTTCTCTCTCTCTCTCTCCCCCCCCCCCCGAATTCTTTGCAGGTGCGGCTTATATTTGGACCAATACGGTACTTACCAACCGAACCCCCATTTTTGCAGCAGCCCAAACCTTCACATAGCAACACACACACACACACACACAATACAATCGTGCTGAAAAGCTTCTGTATAAACATTGGCTCGGTCTTAACGATGTTTAATACAACCATGACATTTTTGAAAGGACTTTCCTTTGGCTTCTGTTCAAGTTGTCAAAACCAAAATAAAAATTGATAAGGTTGCCATATGGAGCAATTTATTCTGGGAGAAATATATAAATTTAATCATATTGTAGATGACAGCTATGCTAATTAGCATAGATTTGCCTCCGTTCCCATTTTTTTTAATCAAACAAAACTTCCTGAAATCCACAGGAGTAGCTGATTCTATAATATATAACTTATTTGAATTCCAGGAAATCATGGCTGCTTTCTTTTATAAGGACACTCTAGGAACTTGCATTAATCTCTTAGCATTAACCTGTAAATAATAATCATTACAGAGTTGTAACTGGAGTGGGGAGACCCAGTTCCCCATCCCTACTCAGTAGTAAAAACTTGCTAGGGGGAAGCTTATCACAATCTCTTAGCCTACCATGTAAGGATAAAGGGGGGGGGTGAGTGATGCACAATGTCTTTTTTATATGGTGTCCAACTCTGTGGAGAATAATTATTACTACTACTGTATTTGGCTGTTATGATTTTTCCTCTGGAGACACAATTATAATAATGTCAGATGATTGGCAGGTGGGCAGCCTGACCCACCTATCAAACTTGGCCTGTGGGGATCAGAAAGAAAAAGATTCATGATTGTGGAATTCAGATATAAAATTTACAGCATGCTTTGGTTTAAGAGAAAATGATATGAAAACGATATATCGTTGCTATCTAACACCGAGTTAATTGGCAAAAAATGTATAATTCTAAATCAAACAAATGTTGGAAATGTAAAGAGAAAGAAGTTTATTTTGATCATATGTGGTGGTCTTGTAGTAAGGTTAAAGCTTACTGGGAAATGATATATAATGAATTGAAAAGGGTGTTCAAAATAACTCTTATTTTAAAAAAATAACAGAAGCTTTTCTTTTGGGAATTATAGGGACAAAACTACCTAGATTGTATAGAAATTTATGTATTTATGCTACTACAGCGGCAAGAATGTTACTTGCCCCAAAATGGAAAGAAGCAGAAGTCCCAGTAAAGGAAGAATGGATACAAAAACATATGGAATATACAGAAATGGTGAAACTTACGGGAAGAATAAGAAATCAAGATAACAATTTTTTTATAAAAGAATGGAAATGGTTTATTGAGTACTTACAGATAAATTGTAAACAGATAAAACATTAGCAGCATTATTGCAATAACCTGCAGTTTTATAAGCATATATATTTATAGTAGATAACTAAATGAGCAAGTTAAATGAATTTGGATATGCAGAAGATATTAAACTGCAGAAAGAGGAGGAAGGAAGTCAAATTTCAAAATGATAAATGGATTGCAAAACTAATGAAATGTATAAATTTGAAAAGTATAAATAAAAAACTTCAGAAAGAAAGAAAGAAAGAAAGAAAGAAAGAAAGAAAGAAAGAAAGAAAGAAAAGGATTCAGCCCACTAGCCAGCTAACTTGCCCTTTGCCTTGGGAAACTAGCTTGGCCTTTAAAGTTGGCCATGGCAAAATAGCTGCAGTTAATTCAGTGAAAGTCAAACTCTTTTGAGTCCAAAGTTTTGTGGAACCTGAGAATCCTGTTTCTCTCTCCTCCTCCCTGCCCCCACAACATGAGCATCAGCAATATTGCCATCTACAGTCATTTATATTTATATTTATATTTTTGAAAATATTCTCCCAAGCTTTTCATTTGTTTTTCTGTCAGAGTGAGACTTTAATGTAATATACTGGGTACTTGTAAATACCTGCATGTATGCTGATTTGAACATTTCCCAAAGTGGAGGGGGGGGAAGAAGACATTGAAAGTGGAAATATACTTTTGCTACTAGTAAAGCCAAATAATATAATTTCCACCTGAACTTAGAGGGCTGTTGATACTAACATTGCCTAATCACTCATTCATCAGGATAAAAAGTTGATGTCTCAAGAATTGCTAGAAAGTAGATTACTGATTTATTGATGTTTAATTCATGATTATTTGTTTTCCTCTGACTTTTCACATTTTGACCATTGATGATGAATAAAACCAGTTGGTTCCTGCAGCTCTTTGCAGTTTAACACATTGTATGATGTGAAAACTTGCCCTTATTGTCAGGGCAAAGTGATTATGCCATTGGTAGAAACTCTTGAATCCCAAAAGGAAAAGGAAAAAAAAAAACTTACTCATGGAAGGCATTACAAACCTATCCTTTGTGTATTTTCATTCCCCAGATTAAATCTTAAATCTAGCACTGCTTGTCTATGCTTGAAGCACCAGTATAAACTGTAAAGTTAGATTTTTCTTTTCAAAGTGAAGTCTGAAACTTAAGATGATTCTCTTTTTTTCTTTTCCTTTGAAGACCATGTCCCTGGACCTTCTTACCTCTTCCATCAGAGTTGGATGATATAAGAGAAACAAGTTTAACTGAACCAGAATGTACACCTTCTGAAACTTTAGGTTTCTTTCTTCAAATGTTTTAAATGTTTTAATTTCTTTTATTTTTATTAACCAGTTTTGCACTCCACCCTTCATAACATGGTGGTCACAAAGCAGCTTGCAACATCATATCTAAAAAGAAAACAAAGAATACAATACAATACAAGACAAATAAGAAAGTATCCAATATAAAACCACTAAAAATAGACAACATCATATCAAGGAAAGCTAAGAACATGAACACCTGCTGGAACCAAAATAACAGCATACATTTCTTCAAAATGTGAGAGAACGTCTTGTTAGGTATATAAAGGTAAAGGTCAAGGGACCCCTGACCATTAGGTCCAGTCGTGTCCGACTCTGGGGTTGCGGTGCTCATCTCGTGTTACTGGCCGAGGGAGCCGGCATACAGCTTCCGGGTCATGTGGCCAGCATGACTAAGCCGCTTCTGGTGAACCAGAGCAGCGCACGGAAACGCTGTTTACCTTCCCGCCGGAGCGGTACCTATTTATCTACTTGCACTTTGATGTGCTTTCGAACTGCTAGGTTGGCAGGAGCAGGGACCGAGCAACAGGAGCTCACCCCGTTGCGGGGATTTGAACTGCCAATCTTCTGATCAGCAAGCCCTAGGCTCTGTGGTTTAACCCACAGTGGCACCCGCGCTGTGTATATAAATAAGTTCAAATGAACTTTAGAAGAAGAGAAGAATTATGCCGATCACATCAAAGACATCTCTCATCTAGCATCCTGTTTCCCACAGCACCCAACTAGTTGCATATGAGAAACCCACAAGTAGACAGTAGGTCAATAGTTCCTTTGCACTGTTTTTTCCATATGCCTGGTATTCCAAGGCATGCTGCATCTAATCTTGGAATGTAATACAGTATATAGCAG
Source organism: Lacerta viridis (assembly GCA_900245905.1). Taxonomy (NCBI): domain Eukaryota; kingdom Metazoa; phylum Chordata; class Lepidosauria; order Squamata; family Lacertidae; genus Lacerta; species Lacerta viridis. The sequence continues at coordinate 1,936,351 of OFHU01004419.1, forward strand.
GGCTGGGAAGCTTTTCTTGCTGGTGTCCTCTGGACATTCCGGAATACACTTTCCATCATTCTTGACCATCAAACATGTTTGCTGGGGTTGATAGGAAGCTATTGTACTACCAACCTTACTGTACACTTGTGAAATATGGACTACTTATAAATGCCATCCCCAACTCCTCAAAAGATTCCATCAACAGTGTCTCCAAAAAAATGTACACATCACTTGGGAAGACAGGAGAACTAATGACAGTGTCCTGGAAGAAGCAACGATCATCAGTGTCAAAGCAATGATTCTTCAACATCAACTTCGTTGGACTGGTCATGTTGTGCGGATGCCTGATTATCGTCTTCCAAAGCAACTACTCTATTCCAAACTTAAAAATGGAAAGTGTAATGCTGGTGGTCAACAAAAGAGGTTCAAAGACTCTCTCAAGGCAAATCTTAAAAAAAAAAAATGTAGTATAAACACCGACAATTGGGAAACACTGGCCTGCGAGCGCTCCAACTGGAGAACACCCTTTATCAATGGCGTCATGGACTTTGAAGACACTTGAACTCTGGATGCAAGGGAGAAACGTGCTAAGAGGAAGGCATGCTTGGCAAACCCTCAGCATGATCAACTCCCGCCCGGAAACCTATGTCCCCACTGTGGAAGGACGTGTGGATCCAGAATTGGCTTCCACAGTCACTTACGGACCCACTGTTAAAACCGTGTTTATGGAACACAATCTTACTCAGCTACAAGTGATAGCCGAAGAAGAAGTAGTCCAAAATATCTGAAGGGTGCCTTTTTGGGGAAGTTGTGCTATACAAATCTATGCTGCAACTACACTTGAAATACTATGTGCAGTTCTGGTCAAGTTCAGAACTCTCCCTACCACCAAGTGGTTTCACAGACTAGGATGGATTTGCCCACCACTACTTTGAAACTTAAATGATATACAGCCAAGCCAGAGTAGACCTATTGAAATTAATGTGCTTTTCCATCAATGGATATACTCTTGAGTATGACTAACATTGGGTTATCACCCTTGAATAACTGACCATCACTACCAAGATCTGGAGAAAGGACCAGAATGTCTCCGCTGAATTCAGTGAACAAAATCAGACTAGATTAAAAAAAAAAAATAGTTTGAAAAGGCTTCCTCTTCTTATCAGACTAGATTAAAAAAAAAAAATAGTTTGAAAAGGCTTCCTCTTCTTACTGCAGCTAGTTGACTTTTCTAACCTGTGAAGCGATGCCTAAGAGGGTAGCACAGAAGAAACAGACGCCTTCAGCTCAGTGTTTGTGGCTTCAAAGCTTCGCCTGAGGGCTGCATTGGTCTTTCTTCCTCTTGTAATCCCATAAGATCACTATCCTCTTTGGAAAGAATGCATTGCAGTTGGTTAAGTGTGTCTGTGTCCAGACTTCAGATTGCTTTCCCTTCCCACCCTCCCCTTTTTAGGTTAGGTTTTAAGAAAATTGGTCGCCAGGGGCCGGGTAGGAATTTTAGGAAAGCTTATCACATGCTTGGGGGGGGAGGACGGGCCAATCAAGTCTAGTCCGGGGGGCGTGTCCGTGTCCGAAGGGTTTAAGGCACGCCCCAGACTGGGTAATGCAGCAGCAAGGGCATTTATTTTCCACCAGCTCAAGGATGGCTGAGGAAGTCTGCAGAACAGAGTTTTTACTAAATTATTTAAGGTTCTCACCAGTACAGCATATATCAGTCTGAACACATTGCTCCTGCAGGGTAAAAAAGAGAAATAGAGGGGCAGGAGGAGAGAGAGAGAAATGATTATTTACCAGAAAAGAAGGGGACTGAGAAGGGATATTTCTCTCCCCCCACCCCCGGACAAAGGTTGATTATGAGGACAGTTTACATAGGGGGAAATGATATTGTAGCCTATACTACAGCTTTTAAAGTTTATGTTTGGTGCCCTCAAGGTTTATCCATGAGTCCAAAAAGGTTGGTGGTCCCTGTTCTAGACTGTGAATGTGGCACCCATTTTGTGTTGGAAACATCTTTGTTCATAAAGCTCAGTTGTTTCCCATGAGGCCCCGCTCACCTCTTCCACCTGTCATCCCACCACTAGATGAAAAGGTAGCGGGAAAGGCCTCTTTTGCAGTTGCTAGCTCTTCATAATTTAAATGGGTCTTGTTTGTATTGAATGGATCTAAGCTAAGATGCAGTCACTGAACTGAGCAGCTTGAGATCCAGCAGATCTGTACCTCAACTGGCTACTTCCTGGCTCAGGAGTGAGTTTAACAAACATAAGAAGTGGAGACATCGGCTGTATAAGCCAACTCTGCTTTCTAAAACTTCTTCTTTCAGTCTTTGTGTGAAGGGAAGGGGAACCACAGGATTGCAGCGATTGTTGGCTTTGAGTGACCTATTTTTCAGGCTACAAAATTACTAATTGAATGGCATCACAAGGTATCTACAATGCCCAAAGGGCTGGACTCAGCTGCTTCAGTTTGTACTCCTCTGATGTTGCAAATAGGTGGACAGTTCGTAAATTCACAGGTTAAAAAGTGATGACTCTCAAGACTTTCATGCCTCTTAGGGTAGAAACAGAGTTATTTTGCTCAGGCATTTGAAAGTTATATGATGGGACCAGGGGTGTAGCAAGGGGGGGCGAGGGGGGCGGGTGCCCCGGGTTCCATAATGGAGGGGGTGACAAATTATCAAGGAAATTTTTTTGGGGGGGGGAATTGAAAAAAAAATGAATTTATTTTTAGAATTTTTTTAAAAATGCCTGCTCCGAAGGTCTTATCTTACTATACTAGGGATTATATAGCTATATATGAAATTTCATGCATATCGGTTAATATCTTGACCCTCCTCCACCAAAATAGCTGTTCACTTGGCTGTTTTCCTATGTCATGAAGGCTGAAATTTCAGTTCAGTGGAGCACTTACTGTTCCCAACCCTAACCCTGTGGAAAGCCATCTAATTAGACTTTAATTTGATTTTGAGATGTTTTTAGGAGGTAATTTAATTATTGTTTGATTTTATACCAATGTTATGTATCTGATCATGGGACATCTTGGTATATGAACATGCACTGCCTTCACCACTTTTTCCTATCAAAACAGTTTGACCCGAGGTGATGGAAGGTATGGTAAGTGGATGCACAACAAACAATGATGGCCCCATTACACTACTATGAAATCTCTTTGAAACTGTTGTCTGTCGTCAGCCTTAGTGGGGGGGGGTGAGTCAAGATACTGCAGCAGCGGGCTCCGTCAGAGTCCGGCACAGCAGCAAGCACTATGCCACATCCTTCAAAGGCCCGGCAGGTGTCAGGGACCATGCTGAGGAAGGCTGCACTGAGGAAGAATGGTGGGGGCCGTCCCTCCCCCTGATCCTGATCCTGAATCTTCCCAGGAGCAGGAGGACAGTATAGATTTAGAACAGTGGTTTGCAGAAGGGCATAGTTCAGAAGGCAGAAGCTGGGAAATACTGAATGGGGAACAGCTAGCAGAAGAAACACCAGAAGAGAGAGAGTTAACAGATTCACAGTCTCTGGATAGTATTCACCCGCCTTCTCCAAAGTCAAGGAGAGCTCAGAAAGTGTTAGAACAGAAAGCACAGAGGTTAAAACTCAGATTATAAGACGTAGGAGTGACGTAGATTAATAGGGATGGAGGGGGGGAATGACCCTTAATTGGGAGCATGCCATTCAAGGAGATGTGTTCTTTGTTCTCTCACGATGATTATTAAATATTCTAACTGGTAAGATGTTTCTTTTGTTTGATCCTTTGTTTACTGCCACGGGGGAGGAAGCCGATTCCCCAAAGCCTGGCAGCAGGGCCTCCTGTGGCTGCGATGGGCTCTGATTAGAATTGGAAGGTACAGATTCCCAAATGTATGGTGTATGGCAGGCATGGCCAAACTTGGCCCTCCAGCTGTTTTGGGACTACAATTCCCATCATCCCTGATCACTGGTCCTGTTAGCTAGGGATGATCAGAATTTTAGCTGGATAGCCAAGTTTGGCCATGCCTGGTGTATGGTGAATGTTGCACTGAAATATTATTCAAGTGCTAGAACATGAGACAATCTCAGGGAATTGGGTTCGAGACCCACATTGGGGAAAAAAATCCTGCATTGCAGGGGATTGGACTAGATGATCTTTGTGGTCGCTTCAGATTTTACAATGCTATGATTCTATGGTTCCTAATCTAGTCTTCCTATCATTATTATTATTATTATTATTATTATTATTATTATTACCCCGCCCATCTGGCTGGGTTTCCCCAGATGCAGCAATAAAATAGTGGTGCAGCAATAAAATTGCCAGCAAATTTGCAAAAGCTAGCAGGTTCTGGCATGGTTCCAAATTGGATGGCGGGCCACTTTTTAAGACTCGTGCATTGCAGGGGGTTGAATTACAATTCTATGATTATATGATAACAGCTTTCAAGGTGACTAAACAGAGGGAAATGTTCACAGTGATATACCGAACCAAACTTGCATAGGTAATGAATATTGTAAATAAATCATTTCCTTAGCTACTCTGATATGGTAATGCTTGCATTCCTTCATTTGTGTTGGAACATTTCCCTCTGCCAAAGACAATTCCCTCACCTTGTGAAAATAAATGCATAAAACTGGCTTTGAGTTGTTGCTTACATTCCCCTTTCTCTGTAAAGCGGCAACCAATGTCTTTGATCACGTATCAAAGCCAACAGACTCTTTCTTGGATGCTGGCTTTCTCCAAAACTTTTTGAAGAAGAATGAAACAAACACATCCACCCATGCGCTGACCAAACACATCCACCCATGCACTGACTTCCAAACCAGCTCTTCCCTAATGCTGCCAGCACCATTGGGAGCATGTTAGCAGTGGAGCAGAATGCTGAATGAGCCTAGGGTTCCAACTCATGGGGCAGCTACAAAGCTTGCCTTTTCATTGTTTATGTTTTCTTGCTCTGCAAATGAGGATTCCTCCCCCCCCACTTGAGAAATTCGTTACCATTTTGGCAGGGGTTGGTTGTAGGATAGCCAAGGGTGATATGTGTTGTTGTTTTCCATTTTTCTCCAGTGCCCTGCAACTTACTTACTGTAGCTGCCCATGCTTTCTGATCTGAAAACAGTCCGCAAGAGAGGTTACAAACAAGCTTCCTGGACTGAAGTATGGGAAGCCAGAGGAGCTGGCTACTGAGTGCCTGAGAAAAGTGTGTTCAATTATTTTGTTTTTAAGGGAAGTCTTCCCTTTCAATTCTCTTTCTCACTCACACACAGTGATTTTCTTAAAAGTAAAAATACTTCACTGTTACGAAAAATAACACATAGGTGTAAGGAACATGATGCACAGAGTGTGTTTTTCTATTCCTATTAATTGATGGAGCATGTTTTTTAAAAGGGTGGGGGGACTGGCATGGAACTAATATGGATAATCTTGGGAAAGGGGTGGTGTAGATGGAGCTGTAGGCATAGGATGTGTGTTTGTGTGGATAGGCGGAGTCCCCCAACCCCCAGACGACCCCCGAGCGGAATAAGGACACAAGACAACGTGCTATGGGATTAAAATTGGCCACAACTTTATTAAGATTCAGATGTAGGGAGACCTTGGCTCAGGCATTGGGCGTTTATCCTTCCCAGCCCCCCAGCCGCGGATCTGGGAAACTGCAGGGTTATCCAGAATGTGCGGGATTGGGCTAGCTCTGGAGAACATATGTTCAAGCAGAGAGCCCGCCCCCCATTTTGCCGCCACTGGTGGGGGAGAGCAATGACAACCTCTCAGCGTATGGTCAATGCCTCCCCCCAATACCCCTTTAACGGGGAACCCTGGTATCGCCGCTGCACTGGGGGTGTGGAGTCACCGCCCCCCCCCCCCCATTTAGGAAGATGACTAAAGGATTCCGCCCAAGGCCTGAAACCGCCAAAGTTGTGACGAATTGCTACGGGAAAGGCGAAACCTGCCAATACAGGGAAATTCCTTTCTGGCCCTTTAACAGTGGCCTTGACATACCTGTGGAGAAGAGGTTAACCTGCAAAATAAGCGTTAATTGAGGGAGTGGAGGGTGGGAGAAGCTCTGGAGCCTGACTGCTGCTTCCTGGTAAGCTACACCTTCTATTGTGTGGGCTAGGTAGTCCCTCCCCTTACCTGGCCAATCCCCTGGCAACGCCTCCCCCAGGCGGGATTGGGTGCTTAGCTGGGGTAGGCGGAGACCTCAGGTATCCCTTCTGGGGGAAGGCGCAGCCAGTCCGAACTACCAGGTGTTGCCTAGGAGGCCAAGGGGCTGCGTGCAACCACGCAAACGTCGCCCCCCCATTTAATGTGGGGAGCGATCATTGCACCCAAACTCTCTTGCCTCACAGGGTTATCAATGATGCATTGAATGCCCACATAGGACTTTAGTTTCAGACTTAAATGTGTATGTGTAAAACAGGAGTGAATGCCTTTTTTGGTATTTCCTCTTTCACAACATAAACTGCAGAAGAGCTGTATGCAGAAGGTTCCAGGTTGAAGCCTCTCCAGGTAGGGCAGAGAAAGACCCCTAACTCTGAAATCACTGTAGACCACACTGCGCTAATTGGACTAAGGATCTGACTCAGTTTAAGGCATCTTACAATGTTCCTCAACTCTTCTCCACCCCAGTTTTTCACCTCAAATAGCACACATTATAGCCTGAGAACTGAATGCAAATTGCCTGTACCTCTTGGCCTCTCTCTTCTTGTGTTTTTTCTTCTTCTTCAAGCACACTGAATATTCATCCGATCAAGGTTTGTTTAGCATTTTATTTCAAAGTATTTTTTATTTCAAAATATTTTTTTTGCACCCATAAGCTGCTGCAAGAAGAGCAGTGTGGGTGTGGTGCTTCATGGTTTATTTACTTATTTGTTTATTTGTTTATTTATTATTTTGTTTTAAAGTGTGCTGTTTTTGTTGCTCTAACCCACTCTGGGACCTTCTGGTGGAGAGCAAGTATGAAATCATCAGCATCAGTAACAGACTTAAAAGGTCAGAAGAACTATAAAGCAGAAGAACAGGTTTTCCCTCCTCTCAATCTGGGGTGGGGTGGGGGGGGGTAAAGTTGTACTTCTGCCTCAAACATGGTACCTTTGTGCTTCCACACTCATGTTCTGTCATCAAATACTACATCTCTGAATTGCTACATTAACCGGGAGGGGGGATTATTCCCATTAAACAAGACAGCAGAAAAGTCACACTGGCTACACCTTTGCACAATCTGAGCCTATTAGTTACCCACTCCTCTCTGAAGGGAGCCTTATTCATTTTTGTATCTGACATTTATCTCAGCTTGCTATCTCATATATCAGGCAAATCCAACATTGTTTTTTTTTTCTCTCTCTCAGACTCAGAATGATCTTGAATAACCACCAGAAATTGCCCCAGTAGGTGGAAGAAGAACTTGAATACATGAACTTTGATTAAATTGGGCACAACTTTATTGAGAAACATACCATTAAAAACCACAAAGGCATGAGCCCTGCACAGAAACAGACCTTCACCTATGGTGGGATTATTCAGCTGTAGTATCCCTTCACCCCTTTCGGACAGTGGCTGGCTATATACCAGAGCCCAGTCCATGAATAAAAGCCAAACAGATGTGGGAGTCATTGCTGCAATATCTTCTTTGCTACTGCCATGAACAGCAGCAACCCTGAAGTGCTATCCCACTTTCTGCTCTGGAACTCAGCATGGTCCTCCGTACACCAGAAGCGGTTTAGTCATGCTGGCCACATGACCTGGAAAGTTGTCTGTGGACAAATGCCGGCTCCCTCAGCCGGAAAAGCGAGATGAGCCCTGCACCCCATAGTCGCCTTTGACTGGACTTAACTGTCCAGGGGTCCTTTACCTTTACATTTTTACTTTTTCCAGCTCTTGAGTGTCCTCTCATCCTCATATCAGAGATGCCAGTTATCTCCTCCTACCTCAGACTGGTTTGTTCCCTGCATTCCCCGTGATGTTTGCCCGTGCTTGCGTTAAATCTTTAGGCAATTTCAAAATATGAAATCAAAAGTGGTACAGCAGAAAGTGTGGTGCCAATGAAGTATATGGTATCTCCTCATAGCTAATTGGATTAGTTTATGGGTCGTTAGGGTAAAAAGCTTTAGTTAGTTAGATGATATACATGTACACCAGGATAGATTTATTAAAGAACATAAACCATCACACTTCAATGCATGAGCCAATTTCTAATTAGAAACATCTCCAATATGGAGTTCTATAATTTGTTCTCAACAAGGTTTTGTTCCTCTTCCACTGAAGTCGCTGGTGCAGTCTTTATCTATCATGCATATTGCTTTGCTAACCAGGTATGTGCAAGTGCCCATTTTCAACAAAAAACTGAAACATCTTGAGTAGTAGATCAATGCTATAAAATTAGGTTCATATGGCTAGAATACAAAGCAGCTGTGGCACTCCTCTACCAGGTACATCACTTGGTTTCTGAGAGCAGCTGATTAAACCCTACCCTTCTAAGTACACTGGTGGGGACCTGATACTGACAATACTGAACTCTATAATCCATCCTTAGGAGTAGTGCTAAGGCACGGATGAGAAACCTGTGGCCCTCTAGATGGACCCCGAATGGGTCCCTGAATTCCACAGGTTCCAAGGATGGAACATAAGATGCTGCCTTAAATACATCTCCAGCAATACTAACTGCTCTTCATCCCTGGACATACTGGCTTCTCCTTCTGCAATGGTGTCCATTATGATTCCAACTAAGTGAACTGATAGGTCCAGAAAACAATCTGTGACCCAACAAGCTGAATGCAACCCAACAGGGTAAGTGTTTGGCACTCCCCCTCCCCAGGTTTGTTGCCCCCTGAAGGGAGCCAAACTCAGGAGATATATTGAGGCCTTAGTGGGTGACCACCATTTTTGCTCCATGGTTCAGTTTTGCCTTATTGGATTATACCATTGCAACAGGCCTGATCTGATCCAAATACACATATGAGATAGGGGCAGCATCCATAATATTCCTTCAAGATGTAGTTTCCAAGTTATTTATCTTGACGTGCACAAATTGGATATGGGCTTACAATCTGTTACAGATTTTTATAGCTGAGTGTCTGGGCAATGCTATGCATTCATCATCTAATAGATAAAACAGTATTTCTTCCCCTTAAACTCGTAATTGTTCTTCTGGGAAGTTGTACTTATTAAACAGCTGAGAGTGCCAAAGAAGCAATCCATTTGACAATAACTCACTAGGTGGAAGAGTGTATTGAAATGGTGAATAGTTTCTGGAAGTATAGAGAAGAGAATTGCCCGTTGCATTCATCGCCCAAACAAAAACACAGAACATTATAATGGGACTAAATTAAGTCTGCAGCTTTGTTAAATAGCTTACCTGCAGCCTATGTCTTGGTGATATTTGAGGCATCAAGCTCCTAGGCATGGTAAAGAGATGTGAGGCTTTAGAAATGACTGCCTCCAGTTGACTCTTTGATCTGGACAACTTCAACCTGGTTCAAAGCATAAGGACAGTGGCCTCTATCCACTTTCACTTTTCACCCCCCCAAAAAAACCTTAATGCTGTGCTGATTACCCACCCACCCCAGTCACCTTGGATCTAGAGAGGTGGGCAGGCTCCATGGGACTTTCACACTGATGAATCCCAAGGCCCTCAGGCTGAGGGTCCCAAGTCCTCTCAGGCTGATGAACCATGAATGGTTGATTAAGGCAAGTTTCTGTTCACTATTGCAGTATACACAGTTTTTCTCTCAGCAAATCTATATTCTGACACATATTTAGGACCTAACCAGAAAAAAATAGTCTTACCAGGCTGAAAAGAACCTTCACTTCCATGGCTGATGAAGAATGTTTCTACAAAGGTTTCTCTTCAGACCCAGAAGATTCCCAATTGCAACCTCACTTTGTTGGCAGGCGGAAGGGAAACTTGGATGTGGTGGTAGTTTAGCAGGTGGGGTAGACGAGAGCATGAATGCATCAAATAGTCCTCTTTATGATGTGTTCTTTTTAAGAGAATGGAGACTGAAGTTGGGACAAACTCATAGGTTGTTTCTGTTTTAAAAAAGAATATTCTCATACCTGTATATACTGTATTTATAGAACACAGATAATTCTCTGCCTTTAAAAAATGGAGCTGCACACAAATCACGAGTCTAATATTCTATATCATCATCATCAAACTTTTATTGGCATCACATACAAACATTTACAATGGTACCTCTGGTTACGTAGTTAATTCGTTCCGGAGGTCCGTTCTTAATCTGAAACTGTTCTTAACCTGAAGCACCACTTTAGCTAATGGGACCTCCCACTGCTGCTGCACCGCCAGAGCACGATTTCTGTTCTTATCCTGAAGCAAAGTTCTTAACCTGAAGCGTTATTTCTGGGTTAGCGGAGTATGTAACCTGAAGCGTATGTAACCTGAAGCGTATGTAACCCGAGGTACCACTGTATAACAAATCAATACATAGTTACCACCTCCCCAGTGGCACAATATATTTACTAAAAGATGAGGGCACAGCAGTCTATTGTCACGTCTCTGGGTCTCGAGGAAGAACAGATGTCTGTAATGTATTTCAACGACAGAAAACTAGATAAAGATATTTAGCCACCAGCTTGGTGAGCTCCTGATCATTCCCCAATAATAGAAAATGTATGACCTCCAACTGGTTTCCATTTGGGAATGCAGAGTTGATCAAGGAATTGCTGGCTGAGATCTACATATAGTTTGCATTTAAGAACCATATATATGAGAGTTTCCACCTGGTGGCCTTCACATGGGCAAATTCTTCCTCCTTCCACCATGCCCAAGAACCTTCCCCAAAGGAGGTTTGATGGATTTGAGTTAAACCTGGCCAGCGAAAATGCCCTTCTTTCTTGGGGGTTAAGCAAAAATTCAAGATAATTGTGATTAATTTCATGTGCCCAAGAGAGTTGAAAGTAAAGAGGGGAACATGTTTTCTCTGCTGCTGCTGTTAGTTCCTGGAGTTCAATATCCCACAACCTAGTTTTTATTATAGCCTTGGCAGCTGGAAAGGACATCGAACGCAAAGGTTCCATTGACAGAGAATGGATAGAACTTTGCTTCATTCCATTTACTTGTTACTTTCTACTCTACAATAACAATTAAAAACTAGCCCCCAGATTCCTACCTTTGCTGTCTTTGCATTGGTTTGTTTTACAAAACAGAGCAAGTTGTTTTATATTAATAACTGTAAACTTAAATGAAAAGAAAAAAACCTGGTCATATAGTACATCTCATCTGAGTTTCACAAGTACTGTTGCTACCGAATCACATCGGGTTAACTGCGCTGAGTGAGTTTTGAAACATTTTTCAAGTCTGCAGAAATATCTTAAGGAAGAAGAGCTTTAGTAAAATTGTTACCTGGCTTTGGGCAAATGTGATGGTAATACAAATCCACTTCTGATCAAGTTTTCCGAAAACTAAAGCTTTTAAACTGGATTTATTAAACTTCCCTTTGCCTCCAGTCATCTCTGGTACATTGCAGCCTTCATACACAAGATTCGCTATAATCTGATTCACATTGGGCTAATCCAGGGTCGTCCAACTCCCATTAGACTGTGATCTACTCATAGTATATAAAAAAAATGGCAGTGATCTACCCATTATCGTTGGATGACCCAAAGTTGTTGAGCTTTTTTAGGAAGCCAAAGTTGTTGAGCCTATTTTGTAAAGGCAAAGCTGTAGAGCATTTTTTTTTTTGTAAAGGCAAAGTTGTTCAGCTATTTTTAGGAAGCCAAAGTTTTTGAGGTTTTTTTGTGGGGGGGGGAGGAGATCGCTGAGGTGCCAGAGATCTACCAGGAACGGCCCGTGATCTACCAGTAGATCGCAATCTACCTGTTGGACATGCCTGCAGTAATCTAAAGGGGGGGGGGTTGATATGCAAGGCAATTTGAGAGATCTACATTCCAGATTTATTCATTTATTTTATTCAGCAAATTTTCATACCGTATAATCATCTGCATATATATATACTTATGCAGTGTATACTTTAAAAAAATTAAAAATCAAGACAGAAATTATAATAAAATGCAGCATGTTCACATAGTTTCTATAATATGGGTCACCTTCAAGAGAAGGTTTGTTGGGACAATTGAATTTTACGATGGTGTCCAAAATGCATGATTAGGCATCCCACAGCATGGAAGCCTCATTATTTGTATTTATTTATAGAAGTATTTACGTATGAATTGCCGCCTTGCAAAATATCAGGCCATTGCACACCAAGAAAAAAAGACATTTAAAAGCAATACAAAACAATAAAAGACTGGCTAATCAAGAAAATTACAGGTGGTGCCTGAATTTAATGGGCAAAGAGTTCAATAGTCTCCAAGTGCATTCATTAATGAGTGCACTATTTCTAGCTGATGGTATCATGATCTTGCATGAATTATCAGTTGTAGCCCAGTTGCTTCTTATCACTATTTTGGAGGAGAAGCGTGGTTGTGATTCTCTCTGTCTCCACCACACACTGCTCCAGTAACAATAGAATGGGGAAGATCTCAAGGGAAGAGATGTTGATGTGCTCGTCTCTCATCTTCTGCATGCCAAGGGTCAACACCCACAACATAACATTTAAAGCACATTGAGACCACATTAACATTTGCAGCTTCCCCCCAAATAATAATAATAATAATAATAATAATAATAATAATAATAATAATAATAATCCTGGAAGGTTCAGTAGCCGTCACAGAGCTACAATTGACCGGCACACTTCACAAACTACAGCTCCAGGGATTCTCAAGGGGAAAGCCATGACTCTTAAGCATGCTTTCAAAGTCTGGTATGATATCCTGAGAGGCATCCTGAGAGATATACTGAGAGGCATTCTGTATCCAGGGCAGCTATCTACCAGCTCCATCTGGTACGCAAGCTGAGATCCTACCTGCCTGCAGACTGTCTCACCAGAGTGGTGCATGCTCTAGTTATCTCTCGCTTGGACTACTGCAATGTGCTCTATGTGGGGCTACCTTTGAAGGTGACCCGGAAACTACAACTAATCCAGAATGCGGCAGCTAGACTGGTGACTGGGAGCGGCCGCCGAGACCACATAACACCGGTCCTTGAAAGACCTACATTGGCTCCCAGTACGTTTCTGAGCACAATTCAAAGTGTTGGTGCTGACCTTTAAAGCCCTAAATGGCCTCAGTCCAGTATACCTGAAGGAGCGTCTCCACCCCCATCGTTCAGCCGGACACAGAGGTCCAGCTCTGAGGCTCTTCTGGCAGTTCCTTCACTGCAAGAAGCAAAGCCTTCTCGGTAGTGGCGCCCACCATGTGGAACACCCTCCCATCAGATGTCAAAGAGATAAACAACTACCTGACATTTAGAAGACATCTGAAGGCAGCCCTGTTTAGGGAAGTTTTTAATGTGTGACATTTTAATGTATTTTTAATCTTTGTTGGAAGCCGCCCAGAGTGGCTGGGGAAACCCAGCCAGATGGGCGGGTACAAACAAATTGTGGGCAAACAAAATACTACTACTACTACTACTACAGTAGTAATGTATGGAAGTGAGACTAATAAAGAAGACTGATGAAGAATTGATGCTTTTAATGGTGCTGGAGGAACTCTTAATCCCATGGACTCAAAAAGATCAAACTTATCCATCTTAAAGAATAGGATGGAAGGACAGATTGTTTATGCCACCTCATGAGAAGAGAAGACTCCCAGAAAAGACTGATGTTGGGAAAGATGGAGGGCACAAGGAGAAGGGGACGACGATGAGATGTGGACAGTGTTCTCGAAGCGAAGCATATCCTAGGCTGTGGCATGCTCTGGTCCATGGGGTGGGCAATGAACGATGATCCTTTCCTGCAAGCACTGCCAGAGTAATGCTGGAAGGAACAGTGATGAAAGTCACCAGAGGACTTTTTGTGTAATGTAAGAGCCAGTGCCTACTCCCATCACAACTGTGCTTCTCAAAGGATTGGCTCTTCAGCCATTCTTGGAAGGAAGCCATTTTTAAGAGCATAAGTCATAGATGGGGAACCTATAACCCCTCCACATGTTGTCAGACTCCAGCCCCCACCAACCCTAGCCAGCGTTGATGAATGATCAGGGATGATGGAAGTTACGAGTCCAACATCTGGAAGTTCACAAGTTCCCCATCCCAGGCATAGATAAGATATACCTTGGGGTTGCCAGCTTCCTTCAATTTCCCTGTACTTTGAGCAACATACAAACCTTTCCATTATGCTGTTCATGTCATTGCTGCTTAGTTCTAACCACAGCATGGGAGCCTAATTTCATGATGCATGCAACAATATTACACCATGTTGGTAGGTTTCACAAAATGAATACAACGCTGCCTGAAATTGTGTGCCCTATTATACCCCCCCTATCTTTGATCTTTCCAATTTCCCAATCTCATTTCCCCCCCTGTGAGATGGGATTAGTTTATCTGATGTGTCAGTAAATAGGCTACATTTGTATTCATGCTGTAGATGCTGACAGACAAGATTTTATTTTTTTAAGAATCACTAGCCTTAGCTTCTGAGTACCCATTTATTTTTTTCTCTTCTTACCTTGACATAAGAGATAATATTGCCATGGAGAGACTAAGAAAATAAGCGGAGGGAACCAAACATATCTGATTGTGAGATTTCATTTTATTTCATTTCATTGCTCTCATCTGCATAACATGCACAATAGGGTGTAATAAAATGCTTTGGTGGAACTGAGAGCCTTTCCTTGACCTTTTCTGGGCTAGCCAACTTATTTGGAATGCTTTCAAATTTTCAGACATATGCGCTCACAGCTTTACAATGTCAGAGGCACAGACTGTTGTAGAGTTCAAAATCTTTCTCGCTGTCATGCAAAAGTTTAATATGTCAACTAAAACAATAAATCAGGGTTGCATCCGACTGAGCCATAGATTAGGCACATTGAAAGCAAGTGACTTAAGATGATTTCAGCGGGTCTCTTCTTGGTATGACTTAGGCAGCAGTTCTAAACCCATACTTCTCAGTAGACCTAGCTAGAATATGCTGTTAGTTAGTTAGAACTCCAACACTCTGACCAATTTGTGGAGATACCATGCCACAGAAAACTTACAAATGTGGTGATAAATGATTGCCAAACAGTGTGCTGTGAAAAGGGATGAATCATAGAATTCAACACAAGGGTCATGTAGTCCAACCCCTTGCAATGTAATAATATTTTTGCCCAACATGGGGCTTGAACCCATGGGCCAGAGATTAAGAGTCTCTTGTTCTGCTGACTGAGCTAGTGTACCTTGAAAAAAACAACCACTATGATCAATGCGTCCACCACATTCAGCACATTGGAGAAGAAGGCCCTGTGCAAAATTGACCCACCCCTTTCTCTGCCTATATATGGACAAATGAATGACATCACCCAAAGGGCGCACCAGTCTCTGAGCTTGGATTGCAACTGAATGGTACAGAGAAATCTCAGGTGCATTACTATTGTCTTTCATTGAATGGCTGGAGGTAAAGGAATGGTGGGAGGTTCTGGCTGGGGACCTCCCCCCCATGGGAACCCTCAGGGGAAGGAGACTCAGAGGGACTGGTGGTGGGGCAACTGCATTCAGAAGAGGGAGCAGACTGGGAGGAGGAGGTGTTGGAAGCTGAAGAGGTAACAGGGTTTAGTTGGCAAGAAGAGGCTGTGGCAGAGAGCAGTCCAGACTCAGAGGCAGGGGAGGAGGGGGGCCAGGAGACAAAAACGAGGTGGTTGTGAGGTGCATGCTCTAGATATATTGCAATGCAATGTATATGGGGCTACCTTTGAAGGTGACCCGGAAACTGCAGTTAAGCCAGAATGCGGCAGCTAGACTGGTGACTGGGTGTGGCCGCCAGGACCATATAATACCACTCCTGAGAGATCTGCATTGGCTCCCAGTACATTTCCGAGCACAATTCAAAGTGTTGGTGCTGACCTTTAAAGCCCTAAATGGCCTCAGTCCAGTATACCTGAAGGAGCATCTCCACCCCCATCGTTCTACCCGGACACTGAGGTCCAGTGCCAAGGGCCTTCTGGCGGTTCCCTCGCTGCGAGAAGCCAAGTTACAAGGAACCAGGCAGAGGGCCTTCTCAGTAGTGGCACCCACCCTGTGGAATGCCCTCCCACCAGATGTCAAAGAGAAAAACAACTACCAGACTTTTAGAAGACATCTGAAGGCAGCCCTGTTTAGGGAAGCTTTTAATGTTTAACAGACTATTGTATTTTAATATTTTGTTGGAAGCTGCCCAGAGTGGCTGGGGAAACCCAGCCAGATGGGCGGGTATAAATAAATAAATAATAATAATATTATTATTATGAAGAAGATAGAAATCCAGGGAGTCTCTTCCTTCTGCTGTGGACATCTCCCATCCCCCTGGTCTCCCAGTACAGAGAAATTAAGAGGGCGGAGCAATGAGAGACAAGACAATGGAGCCTTAGGCTTCTGGGGAAGGAACCAGGGGAGGGGCCTTGGAGAGTAGTGAAAAGGCAGTGACCTTCAGTCCTCGCAACTGCCGCATTGGGGCAAGACCTACTGGGAAGAGTTGCTGTGATCACCAGGCCTGCACTGTTTTGGTTTTTTGAATAAAGAGTTAATTTCACTGACACCAGTGGTTATTTTTATTTTTTTAATTGTTGACCCACTCTTGACTCTGGCTCCTGACATCCACTATGACCCCAAGGTTTCATTCCTGGTTCATCACTACCAGTTCACACACCATGCGCGTATATGTGAAATCAAGAGTTTTTGTCCTAACATGCATCACTTTACACTCGTTTACACTGAATTGCATTTTCCAGTGATGTTTCTTTGTGACATGCATAATGTATCATACATAAATGATATATATTTTAAAGTTGCTTGAATGATTGACTCGAGCATCCGCTGCTAAGTTCAAAGAAAAGAAAGCAACTAGACTTAGAGTGAACTGAACATTGCGCTTAGAAACTGAACTTGGAAACTGAAAAGAATTTACACTTTCAAAGGATCTTTAGATAATGTCTGTACACTGGTACCTCGGTTTATGAACAGCTTAGTTTCCAAACAACTTGGAACTCGAACGCTGCCAACCCAGAAGTCAGTGGTCCAGTTTGTGAACTTTGCTTCGAAAGCCAAACATGTTCCTGAGCTTCCATTTTCACTGTTGCGCTGCTGATTTCTCCCCTTGTGACATTTTTGCACTGTTTGTTCTGTCCTTTTCAACCCGGCCCATCAAGGGTTAACACAGACTCCAGATTGAACTGACTGAACATTCCATGAGGGGCGGGGCAGCTGAATGTTTAAAGAGAATGGGCAGCCGTTTTGTCAGTTGAGAGGGTGCTTGGGAGAGGGAGTGTGGGGTGGTTGAAAAGAAGGTCTGTGAGAGTAGGTTTAGGTTAGGTAGTTGTAAGGTTATCTATTATATGATTAACAAAGATATTACCACTGAAACTAAGCTTGTACGCAAAAAAAAAAACCTTAATGCAACCATTACGATCTTAAGCAAATAAATTTCCATCTTTAAAGTGCCAGTCAGAAAGTTGTCTGTGTTATTTTCCAGCAAAGGTACATGAAACTCATTTGTGTGGACACTCATTAAAAAGACAAAACTTCCTTCAAGAGTGGAACTGTGAGGGGGTGTCTTTCGAGGTGCACTGTGAGGGCGAAATAGGCAGACAGACCCAGGGTGTCACAAAGTTACCTCAGGGAAGAGGCGAGCTTTTACATGAGGGGATTTCTAGTGGCTGAACCCCTCATACTGTGGACACAAGGGATAGTCTCATATTTGGCCTAGAGTTTAAAAGGGTACCTGGCCACGTTGGTGCTGGAAAGGGACTCTCTTTTATTTAAAAAGAGAAAGGTTTACAGAAAGGCTAAAGGGATAAGTGGGAGTTTAGTTTTACCTAAGAAAGCCCTGTTAGTTCTTTTAATAAGTGAAAGGACAAAGTTGTTAGACGAAAGGAAGGGTCCTTCGTCTATCACACCCCTCCATTGTAATTCAAGTCTTCCCTTTCCGTTCTTACAGTTGTGCTACTAATTTGTGTCCCCCCATTGTAATTCAAGTCTTCCGTTTCCAATTGCAGTGTTCTGAGGTGGGGATGGTTTTTGTTTTTTCTATATATTTTGCATTTTTTGAGGCTTTTTTGGTTAATTTGTTTTTGTGACTGTGTGGAACCCAGTTCAGCTACTGATTGATTGATTGTGTGACTGCAGAAATGGATAAAAGCCCCCCATCCAAACAATGACTATCATCAGTGCAGGTAAGAAAAAAAATAATTTTAATTTTTATCATCTACAATACTGTTTTATTTATTTTATAGTACAGTACATTGATTATTGCTTTCATTTTATGGATCAATGGTCTCGTTAGATAGTAAAATTCATGTTAAATTGCTGTTTTAGGGGTTGTTTTTAAAAGTCTGGAATGGATTAATCCATTTTGCATTACTTTCTATGGGAAAGCATGCTTTGGTTTTGGAACGGACTTCCGTAACGGATTAAGTTTGAGAACCAATTGTGGGTTTCATTAGGGTGACTATTGCTTTCTAGGATGCAATCTGCTCTCGAATTCTAGGAACTATAGTGGGCAAAAATGTCAATGATTACCATAAAATAAAACCATAGTTTCAGGACTGTCCATTAAAAAAAGCTACAGGTAGTCTTGGAAATCCTGGTATTTTCTGACAGTATTCAATAGAGGTGCTGATGGTTCTGTAGTTTTCCTGCCATTTTGTCATCCATGCTGCCCTAGGGACAGTTTGCTTTTTTTTTTTTTTTTTTTAGCAATTCCTTTTGGTACAAAATGAATATTTTGTCTCTTTTGTGATGGCTCCACAATTGCTAGTTTAAGGCATACCAGGTGCTGAAATATGTGGTTACCAAGAAGACTGTGTGCTAAAATGACCTGTTTGGAAGAAAAGGTTTGTACTACATCATAACAATTTAGAAGGAAGAACATTTTGAGAGACTATAACACATACTAAACCATTTGAGTTGTGCTTTTGATCTCTGGGCTGATAGGCATTCAGTTAATCTCCCCCTTTTCTATGTAAATCTCATTGTTTCTGGATGTATTTTTTTATCCATTTTGGAATGAATGAATGAATGAATATAATTTTCTGGTATGGAATGATTATTTGCATCTCAGATACAAAGTGTTATTCATTTAAACAGATATCCCAGCTCCCGCATCCCAACAATTGTTTTATTTAACATCTGTTAATTGGCACCACGTCCCTCACAGCGCAATCCTATATCATTTGGGTTAAATGGGTCTTAATCCCAGTTAAATGTGTGATGTAGAATCACAGCTGCAGTTTGGAATGAGAGGCTGAAAGCAGCAAGGGAATATAGGACCGCAGTAATTATGTAACAATGTGATGCTGCTATGACTGGATGATGGGGTACAGTTGCTGGCCCTCTGAATGTCCTCACTCCATCAATGGCAGTCAGCTGCAGGGTCTTCCCCTTGGTGTTTTTTTTGTTTTGTTTTGTTTTTGTTTAACAAAGTGGGCACACTGAGGAAGAAACTTGCAGTCACTCTGGCCATCTTTGCTTCCTCAAGTTCTGTGACTCTGTCCCACACGTGATTCTGAGAAATGAAGATGGCTATCAGAAGTATCTCAAGCTCTGCAGTTTACCTATTCCCCCCCCCCAAAAAAAAAATATTTATACAGGATCTTGGGTGTGCTGGCACCTGACAACCTTGAAGATAGCAACAGGAATTATTTCCTTCCTTCCTACAAACCACCTGGGGCAGGGAGAGAATTAGTTCTTTTACCTCCCCCCCCCCACTGCTGAAACTGAAGATAAAAGGACCCACTCAGGTTCCTCAATCTGCTGCTGTGGGAAGGAAATGATTGGGTTCCCTTTCCTTTCTCCCCATCCCCCCCAAAAAAAAATGTAAAAAGGGGCTTAGTCTTCTAACCATTACTTGTGGCAGGAATAAAGAAGCTGGGGTGGCAGTGGGTGGGGGAATGCAAGTGATCCAGGGGTGGGGCCTCCAGAAGGCATCTGACAGGAGCGAGCCGTCAATAAATTACACCAAGCAAGTTAAAGTTAACTCTTACTAAAATAATAATAATAAGATCTGCATAGGAGTGTCAGGCCTAATGAGCACAGCAACTAATCTCCAGCAGGTCTTGCCCCCATGAAGCAGGTGCCGTGACAGAAGGTTCCTGCCTCCCCACAGCTGCCTAAGTCCCCTGCTCTCCAGGGCTTTTCTCAAGCAATCTGAGACTGTGCCTGTGTGAAGCTCACTTCTCCTTTGCTCTCTTCATGCCTCTCCTGGCACTGATGGAGGCACTTGCCCAGCCGCTTGGTGTGCCATACTCATGAAGTCTTCAAAATACAGCATGACCACTTCCTAGGGGTGGAGGAGAAATTCAATTTTGTTTGTCATGAGATGCTCCTCAACACACACTTCTCAAAGCAATGTGCAAAACACTGCTATCTTCTGTATATTTAAAGAAATTTACATAAAAATGCAGGAAAATGTTTATGAGGATTTTTTTAAACTTGTTGCAGAAATGTGGAGAACTGAATTTAATTTTTTTAAAAAAATGAGATTGTGAGAGTCATATATCCCTAACACTTGCCACTGCTTCATCATGAAGCTGTGATTAAAGAGAAATCTTTGGTAGCTGGTTGAAAAGTTGGCAATCCCTGTGTGAACTGCAACTGTAAACTTAGAGCAGAAGGACTTGGGTTTTTTAAGTGCCTAATGCTTTTAGAAAAGTAGTCAATGCATAAATAACATCACATCTGTGATCTTCACCCCTGGCTGCCTTATCACATTTTTATGGAATTTGCAAGCACCTGAAAGTGCCTTGTTTGAATGTCTGCTAGCTCCTCCCACAATCCATTGTAAAACATATCAGAGGCAGACATGGAAGACTTGATGAACTCGAGAAGCATTTTTCTCTCCCTCTGCTCTGCTTTTTATCTTTCAAAATTATTTTTATTGAACTTTACATTGCAAATTTAAATTCAAACATCAACATCATTATTTAGGATCCCCTGAATCCTTTGACTTCCCTCCACCCTTCCATGGTTACCACTGTCAATCTTCCCCCCCCCTCAACTGCTTCCCTTAATTTTCTCTATTTTTTTAAAAAAAGAATCAATTTCTACCATAGTTTTTCATACTTTACAAGCATTACTCAAATCCTGCAAAAGTTTTTAGTTGTTTACAATGTTCTCTTAAAGTACGTTGTACATTTCCCCCTTTTCTTCTTAAAGTTCTTCTCTTCCTGGTTTCTGATTTCCCCGGTCCATTTCGGTGTAGTCCATCATCTTCATCAACCATTTCGTCTCTGGTCAGGACTTTGTCTTCTTTCCATCTCTGAGCCAGTAGTATACGCGCTGCTCTCATTGCACACACAAATAATCGTTTCTGCTCCTTTGGTATCTCAGCACCTAAAATACCTAGTAAAAAAGTCTCTGGTTTTTTCACAAACGTTATTTTAAACATTTTTTTCAACTCATTATAAATCATTTCCCAGAATGCTTTTGTTATCTTACATCCACCACATGTGGTAGACCGTGCCTTCCTTCTCCTTATATTTCCAACAAACTTTTGAAGCAGTTCTGTTCATCTTTGCTAATTTTACAGGTGTTAAATACCACTGATACATCATTTTCATATAGTTCTCCTTCAACATACAGGATGCTATAAATTTTAAGTCCTCCCTCCATAACTTTTCCCTAGATGAGAATTGGATATTGTGCACAATATCATGTGCCCATTGTATCATTCTGCTCTGCTTTTTTAACACCTAGACTGATGAAGTGTTTTAGGGAACTTGAAAGCTTGCACCTTATATTATGACATTTTATTTGGCCTAATGAGGGTATTAGCTCTTATATGGACTTCTTGTAGCCAGTCACCATATCTCTCTTATGTGGATGACCACATGCAAATCAGCATCTTGTAGCTTCAACTGTGTAGAGAAAGGCATTTTTTTATGCAGTATGTCATCTCTGTGTGTAAAAACTTTAGAACTGTAGTCCGAAATGGTGAAAATGGTTGATGTAGAGTTTAGGAAACATTCAATACATACTATAGATAAACTTTCTCCTTCTTATCCAGCCTCTGTTTGCCTTTTAGGTCTCATGTTGAAGTAAGACTGGTGATGTAAGTAGGCATCATTACCTGTTTCAACTTGTATTCATCACATGTGATGCTGTTTCTGTTCCGCTGCAGTTCATCTTCCACCCAAAAACCATGTTATTCATCTAGCTGTCTGCTGTGGCAAAAATATGCAACTTAATTACATAATTTGTATTGCCTTTCATTACTTCCACCCCATTCATTTCAATGCAAAGGAAATGCAATACAAATGGGGAGGGTGTGGGGGGAAGTAATCAAGGAAGTATCATTTAGGGGTGATATAATAGCCATGTTCAAATATATAAAAGGATGTCATATAGAGGAGGGAGAAAGGTTGTTTTCTGCTGCTCCAGAGAAGCGGACACGGGGCAATGGATTCAAACTACAAGAAAGAAGATTCCACCTAAACATTAGGAAGAACTTCCTGACAGTAAGAGCTGTTCGACAGTGGAATTTGCTGCCAAGGAGTGTGGTGGAGTCTCCTTCTTTGGAGGTCTTTAAGCGGAGGCTTGACAGCCATCTGTCAGGAATGCTTTGATGGTGTTTCCTGCTTGGCAGGGGGTTGGACTGGATGGCCCTTGTGGTCTCTTCCAACTCTATGATTCTATGATTTGCGGGCAGAAAATCACAACAACAGCGAATATTGATAATATGCACTGGGTTGATTTTCGTTCTGGACATGGGACAGAAAAGGGGACATTGGCAATTTTTATACCTGCTCCAATTTTCTTCAGGCTTCTCTGACATCCCTAAATAGCACTAGAGGCAGCTGTGATCCTCATCAACATTCCCTCCACAGTTTTCTTATCTACCCTTTCCCTCCCCTAGTGTATGGCTTGCCTCACAGTGGGCCAAGCTAGATGTGAGCTTAAATATACAGTATATAACAGCAATGTATCTTGGAGCACCTCCAGTCACATACTGGCAAATTCAGGTTGCACAATTAAAGATGATTTTGGATTCCTTGCACAATAAACCCACTTTCTCCAAAAGATTGGACTTTGGATTGGACAAGGAAATGCATCGAAAAGTGTGCCTTGAAGGAATGGTTAATAGGAAGATGTGCAAATTAGGATAAATATAGGATGAATGCTCACTGTTGTATAACCTCCCTACAAACAAATCAGAATGAATGCTCAATAAAGTCTGGATATAATTTAAGCTCCATGTAAGCTTTGTTCAAACAATTTGCCTGGAGGAGCCCTTTGTAACTATATTGGATATATATATGATCTTACATGTCCTATATTTCCTTTCTGTCACTGCCAAAGCTGTGGATTATCGTAAATAAACAAATAACATTAAAACATGTGCATGTAGCAGCCATTAATTATTTCTGTAGCACTTCAACTTGTAGCGTCTTTTGCAGTTTTTAGTTAGTCCTTCCCACAAACATGCATAGCAGTGCAATACTATTTTTTACTTGAGGGACTTAGCATTGAGAGATGGCACAGATACAGATGTACCCTGCATGCTGCTAGCTAAACAGGGACCTGAACCCAGTTCTGCCATGTCCAGGTTCAAGACTACAATCATTAAACCGCCCAAAATATTCTGAGGAGGGGGAAAAGGGGCTTCTGAGAACAGCCCCAAACTCTCCATAAACTCATAACATATACAGAAACTCCCCATCACTGCCACTGACTTGTTCTGCTTCATGTTTAAAAAATGGGATTAGACTTCCTTGCCTGAATTCCAAAGCAGTTCAAAAGGTCTTGATGAAGCTCAGCTTTAGGTTGCATAGAATTTGAATTATGGAACTATTTCAAAAGGCATTAAGGATGGAATATACAGAAGAACATTTCATTCTGAACGCGGAGAGAGGCTTCAGATGAGACAGGAAGATATTGCCCAAAAGAATATCTGTACTTTTGTCAGGCTCTACTTTATGAAAAAAAAAGGGGGGGGAGGAGAAAGAACAACTCCACTAACTATCCTTTATTTAGCAGCTCAGCATTTTTTTATCTTCCCTGCCGTGAGCCAGTGGTGACCCCTTGCAACTATAAGTAATTAAATCTCACAGATGCAATAAGGGCCTATGACATTCTCAAAAGGAGAATTAAAAATTAGAGCTCTGGCAATCTCACCTCAGAAAAAGAAGCTTTTGAAAGAACCAGTTTCCCCTTGACTTTTTAACTCTTAGCTCAGTTTTTAGTAGAGAGGCCAAAAAAGAAAAAAAAAAGAAAAAAGTTGCATAAAAGTATGAAAGGGGGTTGCTTTTGGGTTTGTTTGTTTTTTTCATAGCCATCATCATCATGGCTGTCCTTAAATGTTATTCGTATATATTGCATGTAACAGAAGCCTGAGTTGGTAAGTAGAGACTTAATTTTAACAGACTGAACCCACTGTCTCCATCTTTCACAACGCTAGAAATCAGGGACATGCAATAGAGCTGAAAGTGGGAAGATTTAGAACGAGAGACAAAAGTACAGTGGTACCTCTGGTTGCAAACGGGATCCATTACGGGGGTCTGTTCGCAACATGGAAAGAGTGCAACCTGAAGTGCCGAATCTCCACATGTGCAAAGTGCGATTTAGTGCTTCTCACATGCGCACGCACCGAAACCCAAAAATAACCCCTTTCAGGTTCGGCGCGTTCATAACCTGTAGCGAACGTAGCCTGCAGCGAACGCAACCAGAGGTATGACTGTACCGTATTTTTCCGTGTATAAGATGTCCCCGTGTGTAAGACAACCCTCTTTTTTTTTTTTTTGAACCCAAATGTTAAGAAATCAATATTCTTGATTTCTTGAGTTGTTGACTTTCTTTTTTGGTTGGGGGGGGGTGTCGCCACCACCAATCGCTCACCAGCTCACCAATGCCAGTCGCCCACCCCCCTTTGTCTTATTCACTATCCATGCATAAGACACACACCCCATTTTTGCTTAACATTATTTAGCAAAAAGGGAAAAAATCATCTTATAAATGGAAAAACACGGTAACTTTTTCAAACAGCACATAGTTAAATTGTAGAATTTGCTTCCCCAAGGAGCAGTGATGGTCACTATCTTGAAGGGCTTTTCAAAAGAGAATTAGATTCAGGGAGGATAAAATAGTCCATGGCAACTAACCCTGATGGTTATGGTCTGCATCCATTCTTGGTGGCAGTATGTTTCTGAATACCAGTGGCTGGGGAATGCGGGAGGTGAGATGGTTCTGGTGCTCCGGTGCTGCTTGCAGGCTTGCCATAGGAATCTGGGTGAACTTGCAGTCCCTTAGGTGCAAGCAGCCATGGCAAAGTCATACTGAATTGCTGCGATTTGTGTGTACATAACACACAACACAAAAACATTCCACGTTCAGAAATAGACAATATGATTAAAAGGGGGTTGAAAGCTGCACTTACGTTCAACACTTACGTCCAAATAGCTTTGATGATCTAATGACTTAGAATGGCTTGCTGAAAAGCCAAGCTTGTAAATTAATAAGGAAAAACGTGTCGGCAGCAGTGCATCAGAAATAGACCTGGGCAGCACTACAGCATCACGTCAGGACAGGATAGAATTCAGTATCGTGGTCTTTCACTTGTTCCATGTGCACAAGCAACCCACCCCCTCTTTCCTTCATCCATGTGCTGTTCTGGGGGGATTTCTCAACACATACCCCAAGCCAATTTTGGGAGCACGGAGCCAGGGGAGGAGACGGGCGAAAGCCCTATTGCATATTAATTTGAACTTAGCTTGATCTTTTATTTCCCTTCTCTTCCCCCCTCCCCTTTTTATGAATATTACCTGTTCTGGGACCCCACAGCTAATTCTCCCCTGGCCTCCTCGCTGGCCCAAGTAGGACTAATTTAGCCAGCTAGCCCTGGTGACTATCTAATGTTTATTGGATGGATTTCCCCAATTGATTTTTGAACTTTGAATTTTATTGTTATTCATGCTTTTATACTGTATTTTATGCTGCTTTTATGTTGTATTACAATTAAGTGTTTTAAATTTGTTGTTAGCTGCCCTGAGCCCGGGTTTCTGAACCGGGAAGGGTGGGGTATAAATAAAATTTATTATTATTATTATTATTATTATTATTAATATTATTATTATTATTATTATACCAATCATCTCCTGTCATCCTCCTTTGTGGGCTACACACCCACACCCTTCACAGAAGTGAGGGAGCTTACGAATGAGGCTGGGTCTTTTCCTGTTTTTCCATGCCAGAAATCTATACTTGTGTTTGGGTCAGATACAGGCAGTACCAATAATGTTTTGTTTTGTTTTATTGCTTAGCCTAATACATTTTTGCAGTACTTCCACTGTGGGATCCTACGCTTTTCCTCAGCAGGTAGCCAGATAGATGGACGGTAAATTCCCTAATCTTCTTGCTGGTAATATCTCTATTTGTTGCAAATAGAGTGTGTGTTTTACCTATTTTCTGTGTGCATCCTCCCAACTCCAGTTCCCGCTTACAGGTTACAAACTGAAAGCCAGTTTGTGGTGTAGAGAGCCAGTATGGTGTAGTGGTTAAGAGCGGTAGACTCGTAATCTGGGAACCGGGTTCGTGTCTCCGCTCCTCCACATGCAGCTGCTGGGTGACCTTGGGCTAGTCACACTTCTTTGAAGTCTCTCAGCCCCACTCACCTCACAGAGTGTTTGTTGTGGGGGAGGAAGGGAAAGGAGAATGTTAGCCACTTTGAGACTCCTTCGGGTAGTGATAAAGGGATATCAAATCCAAACTCCTCCTCCTCCTCCTCTTCTTCTTCTTCTTCTTCTTCTTCTCTGTTCTGAGTCTTGAGCCGATCAACTATCTCCATGTTTCTTCCCTGCCATGCACAGTCTTAGAGGAAATAGCTTGCAAAAACATGCATTTAAGGCAAAATTGTGTACAAAACTGTATCTCTTAGGAGAAATGTGCGTGAAACTGCATGCCAATTTTCAAGTGTGTTGTTATTAAACTGCAAAATTTTGTTGAAATGAGGCAAGCTGAACTAAAGATTGGAAAAAATGAGAAAAAGGCAGAACCCAAACTTGATAGATTTTTTCCATCCCTGCTGCCACGTTCAAAATTAGAAGGAATTCTGATCCTCAGGATTATGATCCAAATTCACTTATCAGGTTTGGGCATCTGAATCTACATTTCTGATTTTGGAATTTAGCAAAGTTTCTGCAGAATATAAGTGCTGCTGCTCATCTAATGGAAACCAAAAGAGCCAAGTCTTCAAGGAACAGTGATCACATGCATTTAGCAGAAGGGGAGAGGTTTATCCTCATATGTAGTTCTGTGCACCTGGTTTAAGTTTTGTATGTGAAGGAAAACCATAGACAATGTTTTCAGCCCTTTTGCCCATAGTTTCTGTGCAACAGGGAAGATATGAAGCTGAACAAAAGCATTTTGGGGTTATTAAAGTATTCTATTCAGAACATACAAGGGTGATTGGACGGTTAGTGAATCGAGTCACAAAGTACATTGTAGTGGAGGTTTAAAATCACCTGCGTGGGTCCTTTTCCAAGGGCTTTGTCCTCCAATAATCATTTAAATACGAAGTATAATGAAACAAGGCACTTCTAATTGATATGGAATTTAATAGGAATTTTATGCTAGGATTCAACTGAAGGTTCATCCATAGTGGACAATGCAATTTGATAGGCATGAAATAGAATTAGAAGAAATTGCATTTGGAGCTGAGAATTAAAAACCCATGTTCTGTAATAGAAAACTAAATTAACTAATATTCACTTTTTCTTGATGGCAGAAACCTCTACCCCTGTGCTGTATTCCATTACATCACCAATCTGAACTTTCTGATTTGTTTTAAATTGGATAGTTTTAATTGGCCCGAACCTGCACACTTTGTGTCAGAAACAATTCAGCTGGAGCAAGAGCAGAAGCTCGCAGAAGAGAGAGAGAGAAAAAGATGAACAGACAAGTAAACTCCACAGTAGCAAATGTAATTTTAAATGATGCACTATATTGCAATAAATAGTACATTTTAGCACATCAGTGATTGTGTGACTGGGTTTTTATGCAGCAGTCTTTCCAATTAGTTTCCAGGCCCAAGTCAAAGTGCTGGTTTTGACATATAAAGCCTTATATGTCTCGGGACCACAGTACCTCAAGAACTGCCTCTCCCTATATAAATTGGCCCAGATCCTGTGATAAACATCTGAGGCCCTTCTTTGTGTGTGGAGAGCAGCAACATGAGAATAGGCCTTTTCTTCAGTAGCTTCCCAGTTGTGGAATGTTCTCCCCAGGGAGGCTTAACTACCACCCTCATTACATATCTTTAGGTGGCAGGCAAAAAAGTTTCTCTATAACTGGGCCTTGGGGCAACTGAACATTTGATGGTCTTTTAAATGGCGTTTTTTTGGGCGGGGTGTTGGTTTGTTTTTGTTCCTGTTTTATTATGTGTTTTGTGTTCTCATTTTGTATTTTTATGTTGTGAACTGCCCTGTGATCTTCAGATGAGGAATAATATATAAATTTAATTAATAACAGGCAAATTCTGATTAAATAGGGCTAATGCCCCTAGTCCTAGCCTTTCATCAAACCTCTGAGAGCGGAATAGGTTGCACCTTTTTGTCTGCACAATTGTCAGGATTTTGTTGTTGTTCAGTCGTTCAGTTGTGCCTGACTCTTCGTGACCCCATGGACCAGAGCACGCCAGGCACCCCTATCCTCCACTGTCCTCCCGCAGTTTGGCCAAACTCATGCCAGTCGCTTCGAGAACACTGTCCAACCATCTCATCCTCTGTCGTCCCCTTCTCCTTGTGCCCTCCATCTTTCCCAACATCAGGGTCTTTTCCAGGGAGTCTTCTCTTCTCATGAGGTGGCCAAAGTACTGGAGCCTCAACTTCAGGATTTACTTGTCAGGATTTACTTGGACTTAAAACAAAGCAGGCCATTGGATGTTACAGGGCAAGAAGGCAGACAATATGGTTTCCTGTTCTAGCTGAGCCTTTTTCTGAGCAATGCAGTCTTCCTGAGTTTTGGCATGTCCCCATATCCTTTTAATGTCCTCTGGTTCTTCTTCTTTTTTCTTTTTTCTGGCCTGCTCTTTGATCCTGCCTCCTTCTTGGTTTTGACTATGGCGTTTGTCCTTCAACTTGATGACACAACTCATGGCTCCTGGTTCCTACTTCTGGCTCATCTTTGACCACTGCTTACAGCACAATACTGATTACAGTGTAATTGGTCAACCTTCACCAGCAGCTACCTGTGCAAAAGGGAGTGCCTAGACAAAGGTCAGTAAATGTGAGACCTACCATAGAAGGGGAAAACACAGGGCATTCCAAAATCGATTATTCCTTCACTTTCAGCTGCTTGCCTGGGGCCCTGAAACACTTGTCTGCACATAAGAATCGAGGAATATGTAGGGTTGAGCTTAACCTTATCATTGTGAGCGTGGCTGAGTTTTTCTTTATTTCCATTGAACCATTCTCCTAAACTCTGCAGTCTCCTCAACTTTCCATAGGCCAAGTTACATCACAAAATCTTCTTCAAAGCTTTCTTTGAAGCCTACGATGCTGGGCTGGCTAAGATTGGTGTTGCTTTAAACTTCAGTTTGTTAAAATAACATTGAACAGTTTTCAAGCACACATAATATGTAGCCTTCTTGGCTTCCCATGCTAACAGGAAAGCAGGGGCATAGCAAGGGGGGCGTAGGGGGCAGACCGCCCCATGTTCCATAATGGAGGGGGTGACAAATTATCAAGGAACAATTACTGCCCTACTAGGGCGGTTCATAAAAAAACTTTTTTAAAAAAATGCCTGCTCCAAAGGTCTTATCTTACTATACTAGGGATTATATAGCTATATATGAAATTTCATGCATATTGGTTAATATCTTGACCCTCCTCCACCAAAATAGCTGTTTACTTGGCTGTTTTCCTATGTCGTGAAGGCTGAAATTTCAGTTCAGTGGAGCACTTACTGTTCCCAACCCTAACCCTGTGGAAAGCCATCTAATTAGACTTTAATTTGATTTTGAGATGTTTTTAGGAGGTAATTTAATTATTGTTTGATTTTATACCAATGTTATGTATCTGATGTTAGCCACCCTGAGCCCGACTTTGGCTGGGGAGGGTGGGATATAAATAAAAGTTTTTTTTATTATTACTTGTTATTATTCCTTTTGTAAGAAAATATGAAATAACGTAAAACCAGTTTTGCATGGAAGGGGGTGACAAGAAATTTTCCACACCGGGTACCACCTGACCTTCCTACGCCTCCGGGGGGGTGTGTGTGACAAAAATTTACCTTGCTACACCCCTGCAGGAAAGCCCAGCTGAGAATGTGGACCACGAGATAGAGAGAGAGAGAGAGAGAGAGAGAGAAGAAGGATGCTCATAGTAAGGCAAGCACAAGAAAAACTCTACACTCCATCCATTATGATTTCACTGAACTTTTCTCTTCCCTTTGATACTTTTTGAATTTTGATGTTATTTCTTTGTCGTCATTAATTTGATAAGAATGGCTTAGCAGGGAGAGGTACACCGGATAAATATTTGGTACATCTTGTCTAATTGGGATGCAGAAAAGGTCATAAGCAGCTGCACTGAGCCAGTCCATCTAAGTCTTAAATCAGCTACTGCCTGGTGCCAACTTTCAAAGGCCTTCTTCAAAGAATTGCCTTACTGCTTTGAACCTGGACCATCTAACCAAAGATGCTAAGACTGTTTCGGATTTGCAGAAACAGTTGCAGATTGGCTTCAGACAGCAGCTGTAATTGCCCATCTAAATGTCTATGAAAAACTACCACAGGTAGGCAATTTTTCTCAACATGACTTATATTAATGAAAGTTTCCTGCTTTTATATAGCTTGAGGTAAAAGATACAGTTGCTGCTTATTGGATGCCATTCATCTCTCAGATGACAGTGAGTTGATGAATTATATTAGCAAATATCGCTCTAGGTACCTTTAAAATACCAGGGACGCAGGTGGCGTTGTGGTCTAAACCACAGAGCCTAGGGCTTGCTGATCAGAAGGTTGGTGGTTCAAATCCCCACGACGGGGTGAGCTCCCATTGCTTGGTCCCTGCTCCTGCCAACCTAGCAGTTCGAAAGCACGTCAAAGTGCAAGTAGATAAATAGGTACCGCTCCAGCGGGAAGGTAAACGGTGTTTCTGTGCACTTCTCTGGTTCGCCAGAAGGAGTGTAGTCATGCTGGCCACATGACCCAAAAGCAGTACTCTAGCTCCTTTGGCCAGTAAAGCAAGATGTGTGCCGCAACCCCAGAGCTGTCCGCGACTGGACCTAACTTTCCTTTAAAATAAATAAAGAAAAGAGAAGTCTCAGACAAGTGTTTCTTCAGACATAGGTAGATCTGTTGTTTCATTTGAATTGTTATTGTTAAATTTTGTTAAATGCAGGAAACTTTGCAAAAATATGTCCCTTTTCAATTATATGAAACAGAATTGGTAAGGGAACTAGCAGCAATTTAGCCGGGGAGTACAAAATTCATACACTGGAACAGAACAGACAAGAATAGTAACAAAGTACGATGGAGGGACTGCTAAGTTAGTTTTTAACATCAGCATGGTTTGCTTTCAAGCAGATGAATGCTTTTGGATATTTCCCAATATTTAATCTACCTTATGAACAAAGATCTGAGAGTTTGAAAGTGAAGAAGCATTTCCACCTAAGAAGGACTTCGTTTTTCATGTGTGATCTTTGTACCTAGGTATACATGTTGAGGTTGATGTGAAGACTATAAAGGTAAACAGAAAATGTATTGGTCTGCCAGTTTTCTTGTGTCTGAGGTGGTACGGCCCTCTTTCATGTGAATATTTGATGCCAAAGGAAAAACAAGTCCAATAAGCACATTTGCCTTAGGCTGGAGCTCCACATGAAGAAGGTTAGGAGGAAATAAGTTCTGAGATGATAAAATGGATGGTATTATTTCTTTCATTTCATTTTTGAATTGCTCTTTAACCTAAGAGTTCCCAGGAAGGTATACAAATTATGTGCTCATAAAATACCACAGGGCACTATACATCATCATGGTGGAGGCTGGTCTCTTGGGGTATCCTCCCTGCCTTCTTGTTGCATTCACCTCCCTGCCTTCTTATTCCTTCCTGCCTTCTTCTTGGCACAGGGTATCACTAGGGACACAGCTATACAGCTGCAAATAGAACATTTTAAATGTGTTGTAAAGTGCAATGTGCAAATGTGATACTAGATGGCAACAGTGAGCTATGCAAAATTCAATGTATTTCTCAAAACATTTTTTGTTAAAAAAAACATTTTTCACAGTGTTTTTTATATGTGTGCAGATTTCACCAAGCTGTCAGCTTCCTCCTCCACCACCTCAGTGTTGCTTTTGTAAAACTCAACAAAGAGATGGATGAGGACAAAATTAGAATTGACTCTGCCTACCACTGGCTCTGACTCCACCTACCGTTGACCCTGCTTTCCTACAATTCCCAGTGGGCTCCAGACAACACTGCATCACAAAAATGGGCTCTTTTATTTCACTCCGTGGTCCAATTCATCTCAGATCCTGACATTATCACACTGCACGTGCCCTCACCAGTGCCAGGTTAGCCAACGAATGTCTGATAGCAAGCAGTTCCACCCTCATTGGCACTACAGTTCCTATCTGTGCTCTTTTAACATAGCACATGGGATGCCTTTCATCTTTGTCCATGGCCTTTGTGCCCTGCTGCTTCCAAGTCATGCTTCAGTTTCACAGAAATGAACCTCCGGGTTTCAAAAATGCATCTGCAGCTAAATATATTGGTTTATTAATCTGACTGAGCAAATCAGGCTAGGGCTTAATGCTGCTCAAGTATTAATTGTCTTCATTATCTATGAATTGTCGGATATAAAAGAGGGATATTCTGTATGTCCAAGTGGTTCTGCTGCTATTCTTGCATGACTATCATTACTCGAAATTGGCCATTTACAAGTAGTGTTGAGCAATTGTGATGCATTTGTAACTTCAAATGTGTTCTTCTAAGTATATGATTGGGAATTGCGCCTGGAAAATTATTGGCCCAGAAAATTGGAGGGCACCGTTATAATTTCCAGTGAATGATGATTTGTGGAAATAAACAACAGAAAGGATGAATATGCATGAATGCCACAGAATGTGTCTAATTAGCAAGAGATGACATTTTGTATAATTACCACTGTACTCCAAATATCACCAAAACATCAGGATATCTCAATTAAAACAATTGCCTAATTTTCATTTATTAAGAAAGACGCAAGGGTATGACTGTATTGCAAGCTTGCATTTCGCTCTTGCTTCAAGGAGCTTTGCCCGATGAATGCTTCGCATATCTTCCAACAAGAAGTACAGACAGTAATCAAGCTATTAAAGGGCACATCCAGATATAAATTATCTGAATAGCCTGCAATGAAAATGCATTTACCGTGTATTGTTCAGACAGTGTTGTGCTAGCCCAGGGCATTTTGCAGAATCCATATACCACCCTTCCCCTCTTGGAGCTATTAGTTTTATTCTACCGCCCAGGACTCAGTTCCTGCCTTCATTTCGTCCCACCCTCCAGTGGCTAGATGTTTTGTCTTCCTGCATAACATCCATGGCATGGGCATCTAGGAATTGGCAAATCTTCTAACATTGGTGTCTCTCT
The DNA here is from genome assembly GCA_900245905.1 of Lacerta viridis. NCBI lineage: Eukaryota > Metazoa > Chordata > Lepidosauria > Squamata > Lacertidae > Lacerta > Lacerta viridis. The sequence goes on from OFHU01004419.1 coordinate 1,969,888, forward strand.
GTTTCTGTCATTTTCCCAATCCTTGGTTCTGTTCTCCACATTTCAGTTTGCAGTTAAAAAAAGGGGGGGGGGGTTCTCATGAGAATTCATCTGTATATTAGTGTGCATTTCTTTAGAAGCTCAAAGTTTTGGTGGTATTTGGAGTATACTGGTAATTAGACATAATTATATATATATAGAAAATGGTGTATCTGCTGGACGTCCAGGATAGGGTTATAGAATAAAGGCATTGTATACCTTGCTCTTTCCTTGGGTAGAATGAGCAGCTTTCCTGGTGGGGCAGAGCTAAAGCATGAACCAGAACACAGCTATCCCATGAAATCTACTGTGATATTTGGGTGAGGAAACGTATGACAAAATTCAGAGAAATGTAGATAGCTGTGTTCTGGGATAGCTGTGTTCTGGTTTGCTCATTTTTTCAGGAAGTGCAAATGAGGCAGTTTTACATTAAAATGTAAACCAAACCAAATTTATCCCCTATGGACCACTGGTACATCTATATAGCACTAATTTCACCCCTTCCCCTCCCGGTCAGCAGTGGCACTGTGGTCTAAACCACTGAGCCTCTTGGGCTCGCCAATTGGAAGGTCTGCTGTTCGAATCCCCACAATGGAGTGAACTCCCATTGCTCTGTCCCAGCTCCTGCCAACCTAGCACTTCAAAAGCATGCCTGTGCAAGTAGATAATTAGGTACCGTTCCAGCGGGAAGGTAAATGGCATTTCCATGCACTCTGGTTTCCATCACGATGTCCTGTTGCACCAGAAGCGATTTAGTCATGCTGGCCACATGACCCGGAAAACCTTCTGTGGACAAATGCCGTCTCCCTTGGCCTGAAAGTGAGATGAGTGCCACAACCCCATAGTCAACTTTGACTGGACTTAACCATCCAGGGGTCATTTACCTTTACCTGTCTCAGCTGTGCAGAAAAAAAAATCCTGAGGAAAGAGCAAGGTATACAGATCCTTTTTTTTCTAGCACTGTTATATTTTAGAATAATGATACGTGCTTCCAGATTTCTTTTCATCTAGTTGGGCTTCCAACGTATATACTATTTTCTAAACCTTAACCTCCAATGAGACAAATTCATCATGCTAGAAAATAACAGTGTGGAAGAAGCATTTACAACAAGCTGATTTTTGCTGAAAGCCATGCGGTGTAAAAGGTGCTTAATATTTTACTTCATAGTGTTCAGCTTTATAGCCTGCGCTTCCCAAGTCTCCTTTTTAACAATTCACAATGTTTATCATTGCATTCTTCTCCTTTAATATCTGGCATGCAAATTAGGCATGAAAGGGATACCTACGTGCCTATGGCGATGTGGTTTTATCTTGGCACGACTGATGGCATATAAATAAATAACACTCCTTTATAGCAAAGATTGGTGTGACTAAGTGCAGCAATTACTCATTTGTATGCCTTGGACAGACAAAGGTCTATACACGCTAAATAAGAAGAAGAAAAGATCTGGCGCTTAGATAAGAATGACTGCAAGGTTTGTCCCTCAACTATGATCTCCTGGAACAACTCCTGGCTCACCTCTGACCCTTGTTGACAAGCCAGCTTGGTGGAAGCAGCACAGCTTTTTGGTAGAGCAGGGGTGACCAACTCCCAAGAAACTGCGATCTACTCATTTATTTTTGTGGTGCAGTGTTGTCTGGAGCCCACTGGGAATTGTAGGAAAGTAGGGTCAACCATAGGTGGAGTCAGAGCCAGTGGTAGGCAGTCAACTAATTCTAATTTTGTCTACCCCTTTTTTGGGGTTCGGATCAAAGCTGTTGAGTTTTTTCACGGAGGAGGTAAAATGTTGAGCTTTTTTGAAGGAAGCCACAGTTGTTCAGCTTCTTTGGGGAGAGCCAATGATCTACCAGTGATCTACTGCAGACATCCAGTGATTTACCGGTAGATCACGATCTACCTGTTGGACATGCCTGTGGTAGAGCATCCAAAGGTCTCAAATTCAATCCCTGACATTCCTCTTAAGTAAGAGTAGTGAAAAAGAAGCTAAGAATATCAAATCATATATATGACTGACACCATTCTTTGGAAATTAAACCAATGTCCAGACTTTAACATTCAAAAACTTTACTTGCAGAAACTTATTGAATTAAAACATCATATGTACAGTCACATGCTTCTCCAAGCATGGGCTTAGTCTCTTCTTCTAACTTCCAAACAACTGTATTTTCCTCTCTTTCCAGAGCTCAGCACTCAGCCTTCTGTAATTCAGTTAGACCATGCCTTGAAATTCTTATGAGAAATTTCCACTTTCACCTTCTCCTGCAGCTTTGCTCTCTTCCTTTCAATCAGAGAAGAAACACCCTAACACTCTATTCAACTAAGCAGTGTTCACAGTGGATTCTCGAACACTGTCATCTTGCTTCACATAAAATGGAGTCCCTCCTTCTCTAGATGCCTCCCATGACACCAGCATTAGGGCACTCTCTAGAATTCAGCTACCAACCAATCAAATTTAAATGCATAGTAATGCATACAAGCATTTACAATTTCAGTGAATTAAATTACTATACTTACGAATTCCCAGGTATTTTCCCCATTGTGTTTTTGCACACTTGTCATAAAAGTTAGCTCAAATGGTTACATTTGAGTTGCTGAGTGCCTTCATCTATACAAGCAGCAGACATACACAGCCACTACAATTTTTGATGCAACTGTTCCTTTTCTCAGAAACAGCAGTGGCTTTCTTGAACGTGCATTGCATCTTACAGCTACTCGAACTGTTCTCATCTTTAACATGATTTCCCCCCCTTATCAAGTGCCACAGCGTGTCATGCAACTGGTTCCAAGATATTTTACAGTTTCAGATATACAAATCTTGGAAAGGAATAAGATTGAAATGTGGTGATAGAGGGCATTACCCCAGCCTCTTTGTTACAAGATTATTATCATTGAAATTGGACTGGAACTAGTGTTGGCTTAAATAAAAATACCACAATACATCCATTCTACTGGAAAGCCTTTAAAACGCTGCTAAGAGAAGGAAGGAGTTAAATGTTTTGTCACACAAGGAATATACCTCTTTCCCTACATCCCATACCTTCAGAAAGCTCACTGCAGTCTGTTCAGTTTCTGACATCTCATTAGAAGTTGCATTTCTGCTAAATATACCCAGGTCTCAAATTGGCAATGTAATGAAGCTGAAAACTCCGAGCATTTCCATCTTTTATTTCAAGAGATCTGCAGCAATGGCAATCAAGCCACGTTTCAGAGACCTTAGATGTTGATGTTTTCCCTCTACCAAAGTGACTGGCTGGTTTTATCTTGGAAAACAGGTATTTTAACACTGTTTTGTTAATGATTCATGCTTAACAACATGACTGTAGTGGGAATTTTGCAGATATAAATAAATGAGATACAGAGAAAGTAAGACTGAAAGTATGCATTCCTTTGAAATAAATTGTCCTGTAAAATGTGAAAGCAGCTACAGTTACTTTGTTAGGTTAATGGGTGGTTCTTTCCATTCTGGAAGGCTTTGAACTGGAGCTTGGAGCTCTAAGGGAGCTATTGCTTCAGCAGTGAAGCAGGTGAATCTGAGCATTCCTAAAAACACTAGAGGTTCCTCCCCTTCCTGGCTTTCAACCAGGTCTTCCTAAGTAGCCTCATTTGGATCTAACTGGTGGCATTGAAGCTCCTACCTGCTCCTGTGGCCTTGGGAATGGGTAGTGGGTGTCCAGAGCTGGCCAGGAACCCAGGCAACTTGTATGGAAATCTCTAGCCATGTTCCAGGGATGTGATAGATCCTCAGTGTTGCTGGGTAGCCCAGAGATCATCTGGGCATCCTACTGACACTCCTCCTTCAAGGAAACACCAGGTTGAAAGTCTGGGCAGGGCTGAAACCTGACAGGTTCACATATCACATGAACCTGTGACACCTGATTTCCCATCATTTAATTACTAAGTCATTATTTTGACATATTCTCAGAACTTGCATTTAAACATGTAATCTGACTCCAGCAAAAAATCCAGTGACATTAGGTGATGTAACTGCTGCCATTGGTGTTATATCTGTGGTGGCTCTTGTGAGTTTTTAATTGATGCTGTTGTTATTATTATGTAATAAGTATGTATATAATGCAATAAGTATGTATATAATGTATATATAGTGTTCGGAGTAAACAAATCAATGATCTATAAAGTTGCATAGTCAGGTCTAAGGCAGGATAATGGAAAGAAAGAAAAATGGGAGGACCTGGGAGCAGAAATGCTTGAGTAGCAACAAGAACTTCATTGGATTTTTCCTCGCACTCATAGGAACACAGGGAGGTTCCTTATACGAGGGGTAGCCAACTTCCAAGAGACTGTGATCTACTCACAGAATTAAAAACTGGCAGTGATCTACCCCCATTTTTTAGGGGTTCAGGACAAAGTTGTTGTGCTTTTTTGGAGGAGGGGGAAAGCCCCGTTTTAGGAGGTTCGGGAGGCTTTGAGAGGCACAATGTTTTTACATTATTTTGGTTCAAAGAGAAACAGCAACTCACTGAAGGATCGCTTGGGGGGGACAGCCTCAGTTTGTAAACTCTGCCTTCCATTCTCCAACAATTGAGGGTGGGGCGGGTGAGGGGGTGGGGTGGGGCCGAAAGGGAGCCAGCGATTGACTGCAATCAACCAAAACCTTGCAGGGATCGACCAGTAGATCGTGATCCACCTGTTGGACTTCCCTGCCTTATACCAAGTCAGACCAATTGACCAACTATCTCAGTAATGTTGACACTGACTGACATCTGCTCTCCAGAATCTTAGCTCTCTTATGGTAGGATTCAAACATGAGCGCTCTGTGTAAGTAGTAGTATGTGAGGGGGAAGTGGTGATGGACGTGCCATGCTGTATTGCTCTTCTGAATTCATGAAGGCTCCTTGTGGAACTTAGATCCCTGGAAGGTCATGCTTTCCTTTGGCAACAAGGCCTAAATTTAGATAGAGCACAAAGTCAATGAAAGAAAAAATGGAAAATAGAATAAAAATGGGAATTTCATCTTCTCTATGAGCTTGACCCAAGACTAATGCATGTTGTCATATATAACTGGCATTCAAAGTGTGGTCCCATCTCCTTGGCCCCTGAGGTCAGCAAAGGTTCAAGGCAAGATCCAAGGGTCATGTGGAATGCTTTGTTCTTTAGAGATGAATTTGTCCCCCAGGGCTATTGAGGGGGCAAATGTACACAATGGTAACCATTGTGTGGAGAACAGAGATGAGTACATTTACCCCTCAGATCATGTACCAGATCAAACATTATATAGTTTTGAAGTTCAAGAAGTGTTGGCCTAATAGGATAATGAATTCTGTAAGAACTCTGAGCTCAAAACCCTCCCGATCATAAACGTTGCTACTTGAGAAGTGCGGCAGGGAGTAGGAAACTGACCAGGTATCCGGTCACAAAGGTCAAAGATCAGAAGGTGGAAAAGTTCTTAGAAACAGAAGAGTCTTTTGCTCACAATAACTAAACTTAAATGAAGTCATGAAGGTGCCTTTTCTATAATGTTAAACTTAATGCTCTGGCTGAAATCTCATTCCCATTGAAACCAGTGACAAATTATCGGTTGAATGTTTTGAGGTATGTGTTCCCTGACTCATCTACCACTAAGTCATAGCAACTACACACGATGACTTCTTTAATAAGGTCCAAAATGAGACCTTGCATTTATTTACTATAGCAGTGTGAATCACTCTTCTTTCCTGTTTTCCAGGAAAGTCATATTGTCTGAATGCAACTTCTTTTTCACTCAGATCTCTTTTCTGAATTCAGGAAAAGATGGGAAACCAATGCATGTGCAATGTTTCAATGAGAGAAAATAATTGGGTTTTGGCTAGAATAAAGGAAATGTCTGGGAATTCTTTCCACTCTACACAATTTGCATCAAGATGTCTCTTTAACAATATTCTGTGTGAGCCAAATACAAAGAGTGGCATCTAACATTGTCCTCTCCCAGTTGTTCCCATGCATGTGCAATGTTTCAATGAGAGAAAATAATTGGGTTTTGGCTAGAATAAAGGAAATGTCTGGGAATTCTTTCCACTCTACACAATTTGCATCAAGATGTCTCTTTAACAATATTCTGTGTGAGCCAAATACAAAGAGTGGCATCTAACATTGTCCTCTCCCAGCTCCTCTTTCACCTCATTAAAAGGTTCTTTAATTCCTCCTCACTTTCTGCCACCAAGGTTGTGTCATCTGCATTTTGGAAGCATTTCAGCTTGTCAGACAGAATGATTCACCTTCTCCTTTCCCTGTGTGCTGTTCTGGGGGGTTTACTGACTCCCCTGAACAAAATTTGAGGGGTAGAGGGGAGAAGGAGGGGAATCACAATTGCAGAAGTGAGTCTTTGTGTTGGGGGTGATGGGGCTGGTTAGGTGAATCCTACCCAAATGAATATAAAATTTTTGTTCAGCACACTATTACAGCTGCAATAAGATGCATCAAATGGACTGCACAAGTTTGGGGTTGTAAAGGAACTATCTGAAAGATAATTCTGCAATATTATGTAATCTCCTAACACTTGAAGCCCAACAAGAAACTCCTTTCCAGAAGTTACTTTTTGTAATTCACAAGATTTAGAACAGCAACAATGTAGGAGCTCAGCTAGGAAGCTGTATTGGGTGACAACATTTTTCAGACTGGCAAACCCAATGGAGCCAAACAGTAGGGATGCCTTTCAGAAACGTTAAGTAGGTCCAGAGGGAATTAGAAACTCCATGCACTGCAGTAAGATATTAGAGAGTTTCATCCGGTCTACATTTTAAGTGGACTGTTCCTGATCAGACACAGGTCAGAATGGAGTTATCCTTCAGCTTTCGTACTTCTCTGAATGACCCCAGCTCAAAAAACATGTATACAAAATATTTACTGAAGGGCATATTTCAGGATGAAATGTTTTCCAAAGTATGTATTTGGGTGGGTGGGGGATGTACGAAAAGTAATCTGAATTTTTATACATTTTTTTTTTAAAGTATAGGTTTCTGCAGAAATGTAACAGAACAGACTTGGAATGCATTTTTGAGGGGGAAAGTGGTACAAAATTTGAAGGATAGCTGTGTTTTGGAATGTATATCAGTTCAAGAAGTGCAAGTTAGGTCATTTCTCATTAAAATACAAATAAACTCAACTTTCACATCCGCCCTTACTTCCTCTGCACATTTCTTTTTGCCAGATAACTGGGGACTCAGCTGGCATTTCTCAGGGAGTTAGATTTGGCTTTGGGGACTCATGCTTTCTGATCCTCTTATTGAGGTGTCATAACAACATAGTGCATGCAGTGAGCAGGATATATGAAAAGTGTAAGGCATTTGCATTTTGATCTATTTCATAGGGTGCCATAGTACACATACACTTGCTCTCATAAGCTCATTATTTTAGCATTCAAGTCTAATACATATGCCAATGCCTTATCAGAGCCTCTGAATGTCAATTGACTATTTACTCCCTCCTCCCTTTTACATTTCCAGCACATGTACAGAAAATTACAGTGGGTTCATTTCCATCAAGTGAAAGTTACTTTTTAAAATTTAAATATCATTTAACACATTACAGTTTAAAGCAAGGGAAGTAAAAGGAACCCAGAAGGGCATTTGATATGCTATGTGGTGTTGAGCATAAGAGGATTAGAGCTTATTTGATATTAGTACATAAATTACACGCAGGAGGAGACCTCAGTCGCTGGAATTTTCCATAAAATAAAATAAGGATGGCTCTTTTTAAAAGCAAATGTGATTGAACTTTCTGTCATGCAAAATTCAGCTGGCTGAGATTATTTTAACAGTTCCAGTGATCATGACATTATTATTTTTTTAAAGCAAAAGGGATCACAACACAAAAATCCATTGATATACCCAGCGACTATTTTTCCCCAGCAGTACTGAGAAGTGTCACAGCCCACTCCTGTATGAGGGCAATGTCTCATTAGCTGCAATTGCAAACTTCTGGATCCTCAAAGGTACACACTGAGAAAGCCTATGACTGTAGTAATCTCTGCAACATTTTGCAAAGCAATCCAGCCCCCCCAGTCTGTCACGTGTGAGGGGTTTGGATGGAGCAGGTGAGTCCCTCAGTTCAGCCCTGCTGACTCTGTGTCAGGATTCAGGATTCTTATCCCTCTCACAGTGGGATGCCAAGAAGCAGATAAACAAGAAGAGTTCTTACCAAGTAGTTTATTCAATATTCACAGAGAGACACGAAGGAATGTGGTCTCTCTTAGATCATGGCTTTGCTTCAAGTAAAGTCCCACCTTCTCCATCCTTCCGATTCTACGTCACCCCTGCATCAGCTGATCTGTGCTTTCTGCATCTGAGCTCTCTGTTCTACTACTCTCAAGGCACGCCTGATCCCAGGAGAGGGTGGGGGGAGGTCAGTATGGGATGTAATCCATTGGTACAGTCAAATGCAACATTCCTTATTTCCCTAGAGTGGGCACATGCAGGGGGACATCCAGTGTAACTTCCTGTTCCACTGGTCTGGAGCTTCCTCCCCCTGCATGTAATGGGCATGGCTCTGGCTGACTAGAAAAGAGCCGAGTCATGCAGCCATTTCCTCAGTCTGTTTTGTCTTTCTATTGTCTTGCTGTTCTTTTGCTGCCATGCTGCTCTCTCACAGCCATTTTGTTACCTTAATGTAATTTTGCTGTCTGCTGGCTGTCAGCCAGCAGCACATGACTTCAGCCTCCTTATGAGATTAACTCAGTTTCTTTATGTAACTACCAAGTAAAGCCTGCCTTTCAGGGATCAAATCGTGAACTGAAATATGAGTAAACTTTTTGTTACTTTACTCAGAAAGACTCTTGTGTTTTTATTCTTTTAAGAGGGATTAAAGGGGACACCAAGAAATAATCTTAACTAAGAGATTCAAACAAATCTGCAAACTAGCTTCCAGCTAAATTGAGGGGAAATCTGCTCTGCTACATCACATTCTAGCATGAGTGAAGGAAGGATAATATTTATTCAATCTATCATTTCCTACAATCCTAAACATTCCCACAGCCAGAAATGCTTTCTAAAGACAATGAGTCTGTCAGCTGTGTCCCCCCTAGTGCTTCTTCTTCCTGCTTCTCTCCCAATATTTCCCAGCTTCTCCCCTCTGCAGCATCTGAACTATGACCTTCTGCAAACCACTGTTCTTAATCTATACTGTCGTCCTCTTCTTGGGAAGGTGCAGGAAGAGGGGGAGCAGTCTCCATCAGTCCTCCTCAGTCCAGTCCCTGACAGTCTGCCAGCCTCCCCCAGTGTGGAAAGGTAGATCTACAAACCCCCTCCCGACACTGGCATCACTGTGCTTACCTGGACGGGGATGGGACAGCATGCTGGTGAAGTTGTCACTGCACAAATGCACTGAAAGAGCCAATCTGGATTGTCTTGCTGCCCCAACCTCAGCCCTCATCCTTCCACTATCTCATCCAGGTAAACTGAGTTAATAATAATAATAATCTTTATTGGATTCAGAATAAAATACAGTTTCATACAGACAACCCCACAGGGAACGGAGACCGAAGCATTATTTGTTAGTCATGGGTATGTTGATCTTAGATTCATATGACTACTGAAAGAAACTTTGCCACAGCCACTGTGATATCATTGGACTTGTCGTCCAGAAGATATTTGATATAGTAGGCTTCAGATTGACCAAGCTGATTTGCCAATAGTGGTTTAATCAATAATTCCCTAGCTTGATCATATTGTCTGCAATGCAATAAAATATGCCTCATGCAGTCGACATCCTGAGAGCACACACAGATCCTATTTTGATAAGGGTTGCTCTCAGTCTGCTGTCTAACACTTCTGATGGGAATGCATTTAATCTGGCTTTGGTGAAAAGACGCCAATATGTTGGCACAGACAAATTTCTAAGATATGCAGGTGTCTGAAACTCGAACCCACAGTGAATTCCTACTGCTAATGGGCCACAGATGACATGAGATTGAGATCGGAGATCACTATGTGATATGCCCCAGAGCCTTTGCCTCAGAGATTCAAGTGTGGTATCATAGCCCAGAGAAGGTGGCATACGAATCGAAGTGGCTTTTCTAACCATAATTTTCATCCATGAGCGGTAAGCTAAATTGATGCTGGTGTTGGGAGGTGGCTCCGCCCACCACAGTGGATGCTACAGGCAGTAGGTCTGCTGCCTCCTGGGAGTCCTGAGCTGTTTGTCTCCTCCTATGCTCTACTCGTATGTTTGCAAATCAAGGGGTGGGATTCCTTCTGGCAGTTGCATTCCCTCCTTGACAACACTGTGGAGGACCACATGCATAGGGTGGGTGTGGACAGAGGTAAAAGTGGGTGGAGTAATGGCTGTAACTTTCACTTTACAATCCAGCCATGAAAAAAATCAGAGTTCTATGCAGCTACATAAATATGCATGGAGGGTTCTTTTGCACAGCTGTTGAATATTTGGCTGATGGAAAGCACATAATATAAACTTGTGATTATGACACTTATTTTTCAGTGTGTGAGTGGGCTTGATCAGAATTCCGACCTTTCTAGGCTGCAACTCATTTTTTCTGTTATGGCGAATTAATTTGATTAAGAGTTGGGCTTTTGTTCTTGTTCTAAATTTCTGTTCTTTCATGTTTTATTAAGTTATAATATTTTATCTTACAAAAAGATTTTTTTAAAGAGTTGGGCTTTTGTTTTTTGTTTTATGATATTAATGATTTTATTCCACACTGCCATATATGTGTTGTGGTTTATAAAAACCTATCACAGTGGTACCTCGGTTCTTGAATGGAATCCATTCCGGAAGCCCATCCGGCTTCCAAAACGTTTGAAAACTGAGGTGTGGCTTCCCATTGGTTGCAAGAACTTCTTGCAGTCAGCGGAAGATGCATTGCACGTTCAGATTCTGAAAAAAATGTTCAGAAACATTTACTTCCAGGTCTTTGGTGTTTGAGAACTGAAACATACGACAACGGAGGCATTCGGGAACCGAGGTACCAGTGTATTCTAAAGGGCTAAAATTAAGTAAGTTGCATTCAAATGCGTTTTAAATTGTACTTAAAAAAAAGTGGGTGGCACTGTGGTCTAAACCCCAGAGCCTAGGGCTTGCTGATCAGAATGTTGGTGGTTCGAATCCCCGTGATGGGGTAAGCTCCCATTGCTCGGTCCCTGCTCCTGCCAACCTAGCAGTTCGAAAGCACGTCAAAGTGCAAGTAGATAAATAGGTACCGCTCTGGCGGGAAGGTAAACGCATTTCTGTGTGCTGCTCTGGTTCACCAGAAGCGGCTTAGTCATGCTGGCCACATGACCCGGAAGCTGTACGCTGGCTCCCTCAGCCAGTAAAGCAAGATGAGTGCCGCAACCCCAGAGTCATTCGCGACTGGACCTAATGGTCAGGGGTCCCTTTACCTTTATCTTGGTTATACTTATATTTTATATTTGTATTTAATTACAATAATATCTATTGCACCCTGCTGACCTGATGCACCTTTCAGAATAAGTATATTCTCACCACATGTTTAGTCTAATGTCTAGTTTGGCCCTGTAAATAGGACAGAAGCATACTGGCATCTCACAGTTAGTGATGCTAAGCTGGGAAGAGACAATAGAGTGGAGATATTAATTAAACTTAGGACTATATAACTATAGCCAGTGCTATTTTTCTAGAAAAAGAGTGTTGGAACTCACCATGAACACCTCCCTTGTTCTCTTAGAATGTCAATGGAACCAACCTCAGAGGTGCTGGAACTGAGTTCCGGCTGGGGAAAAAAATCCTGACAACAGCTCTGACTTCCAAAAGCAATATTTGGAAACTCAGGCCTTGGGGGCTCAATGCTACCTTTTGCATCCTTCCTCTGTTTATGGGAATTGAAAACAAGTTGGCTTGAGCAACCTACATTTCCTACTCATGTCACAAAGATGCCAAAGGAGACAAATATTTGCTGTCTTCTTTCCTGCCTGAAACAGCGGCCTCCATAGTGCCCTTTGGGTATTCTGTACCAGCTGTTTTTCACACATGGCACATTTCAGATTCTACCTCAAACATCTGGTGTAGACCGCATCTCCCTAATGCTTACACATCCCCATGATTGACATTTTACTTCAAGTTTTCTTTGAGGGAAGCAAATAGTTCTCCGTTAATATGTTTGAAGAAAATAAACGAAACACACTGTGACACCCTCCAACATTTCTTTGATGAAAATACAGATATCCTATGCCACTGCAACAACAGAAACATTAACATTTATACCCCACTCATCTGACTGGGTTGCCCCAGGCACTCTGCTCAGCTTCCAACACATATAAAACCATAATAAAACATTAAACATTTAAAAACTTCCCTATACAGGGTTGCTTTCAGATGTCTTCTGAAGGTTGTATAGTTACTTACTTCCTTGGTTTGGGGGTCGCATAACTCCATACCCTCCAACACATCTCTGATTAAAATAGGGATGTCCTAAGGAAAAGCAGGACATTCTGGGATCAAATCAGTAACTGGAATGGCTTCTGTAAATCTGGGACTGTCCCTGAAAAAGAGGGACACTTAAGGGGTCTGCTGTAATAGACGAGCTCTCCAGTCTTTCAAATTACATTAAAAATATAATTCTTGAGCTGTTTGCCTGGACAGAGGATCAGAAAATGTGAGTGGGCTGTGGGTCTATATACTACTGACTTTTTGTGGTAGGAATGCATTGTTACAACAGTGAGATGTACATCTCTTGCTCTGCTCACTTTTGCAAATGCCCCTTGGAAGGATGCCCATGAAAGTATGGAAACTTCAGTCTGAAAAGGTTCCCCAATACTGATGCACACATATTTGATCTCAGGATTTACTTATTTTTTTGAGGTGGGTATCTTAAAAAAGAAAAGAAACAAAGCTTTGTGCATGCAATAAAGAACAAGAAACTATATATAGATTACTAGTGCACATGGAGAGTCTTGGCTTGGTTTGTTTATTCATTCTCCCTGCTCCAGCTGCTATTAATTCTTCTTCCATCTTCGTCTCCTCTTGTGTTCACAATATTATAAAAAGTCTGGGTGTATTTCTGTGCTGGGTCACTGATCAACTTGACATTTCACATCCACCTACACACACCCTCCGGAGAGTGTACGATTCTAACACACAGCCCAACGTCTCACCCTTGGCTTACAAATTCTTGCTTTCCCTACATGGACATGCTTTCACAGCTAATCTGGAAAGTGTGCAAGCACTTCTGTGCCAGTTACATCCTTCCTCCCACCACCATGTGCATTGCTGACATCATCTTATAGTCAGACGATGTATTAATGAGAGCTATGGGCAACAGCTTCTTTCCAGGCGGCTGGCAAAGTACAAAATATCAGAAAACTGTAAGAGTCCTTCCTTCCACCCTCCCTCCCTCCCTCTCCTAAATGTACAAAAATCAGGAGATGGGTTGACCACCTCTGAATCTTGAGGAAAATCCTTTTTATGGCATGAGGAAAACATAAACAAAAGCAGAAATAATCATTTTAGTGGTATCTAGCTAACAATGGGGGGGGGACAATCCATGTCAACTGTGAAGTTATTATTTATACGATATAGAAAGAAAATAGAGGAATATAGAATTTTTTGAACCTTTAAAATATTCAAAGTACAAACATGTTACTGAACAAACTGACTTTGTACAAGCAAGCTGACGAATAATGACAATTATATCTTGTTGTTTCTTGGAAAAAGCAAAGAAAGCAGGTTGCTTGGGATTCTTCTCAGTGGTCTTCCATACCAGCTAGGTTAGGTTAAGCTAAGCAATTACATCCTATCTGGTGCTGCCCAACTGTTCTCTGGGATATCCATGCATTGGAAATAAGCAGTGATAGAAAATGTAGGAGGCATCCATGTCCTGTTACTGTTTCTAATCCCCAGAAACACACATCTTTGCCTCCCCAGCCTCTGGGGTTGTTGGCTTCTTTCCTTCTGGGTGGCTGCTAAAGGCTAAGTCTCCACCCCATGCCCAGCCATCTCCATCTTCTGTTCTCCATGAAATATACTGAGAATGCTTACTTGACCATTTATGCTTCCATCCACTTTGACTGACTCCACTCACTCCTTTCTGTTCTAGCTTCAGCTGTTAGTTCTCCACGGAGTGAGAGTGTTGGGGCAGTTGTTTCTGTCTTGAGGAGCTTGAGGCAAGCTGGGGGCCAAGGGGGCAGCTAGTGTTGGGCACAAGTCTGGCAGTACCCAGCTACACTGGTGCTTACCTTCAAAGCCACATAAGGCTGAGGATCCCTGAAGGAGTACCTGATCCAATCCCAACCTGTCTGTGCAATGAGGTCCTTCTCCAGGTCCTTCAGCTATGAGAGGTAAGCTGGGTGGTCATCAGAAAGAGAACCTTCTCATTGTTTGTGGTATTCACCCCCAGGTGAGGCCCATCTGATGCCAACACTATTATTCCTTTTGCACCAGGAAAAGGGATATTAATTCTCCCAGGCTTTGAAATGACTCAGCATGGTTTTTCTTCTCTTGTAAACCAGAAAACTCATATGGCACCTACATATTTCAAGCGGGTGGCGCTGTGGGTTAAACCACAGAGCCTAGGGCTTGCTGATCAGAAGGTCGGCGGTTCGAATCCCTGCGACGGGGTGACCCCCAGAGTAAGACACGACTGGACCTAATGGTCAGGGGCCCCTTTACCTTTACATATTTCAAATGAATAAATACAGAGTGCCATGCTACTTCTGTGTCCAAGATGGGACATGTAGGAGGAGGAACATGGTGAGGGCTTTGACTCTGCTGAAGGAACTCCCCTGAGAATTTATGTTAATTTTATTGAAAATCCTTCTTGCTTTCCCCAAGTTTTGAGTGCCATGTCTCATAGACTAGAGATCCCTACCTGAATTTTTACTACAGGAAACACTGCAGTAAATTTGGAGGTTGATACCTAGGCAAAGTATCAAAGGAATTTTGAGGAACACAATAAGACATGAGGCTTGAAAATCACAAGTGTGTCCACACCCCAAAATTAAGCATTGCCATTGTAATCTTGTAAAGCGGCCGGGGTCTCTTCATAGAAAAAAACTGAATTGCTTCAAGAAACCAACAAAAAAGCTTTATTGTAAGCCAAGACTACGTACACACCATACATTGAAGGTGCACCCCCCAGAAGAATCCTGAGAACTGTAATTTATCCCCTCACAGAGCTAGAATTCCTGGCACTGTCGATGAACTACAATTCCCAGGATTCTTTTTGTCATGTGTGTCTTGAATGTGCTTTAAAGGAGTATATCCAAGTGATTTGAAGTCTGTGATATAGATGCACCCCAAATATTGAAGTTCCTTCCTGCGCAGGCAGACCATTTTAGGTAAGTCTGAAACAGTATTTTATGGGGGGGAAGAAAGTTCTGTGGCCCTCCAGATGTTGTTGGCCTTCAATTCCCATCAGTCCCAGCCAGCATGCCCAATGGTCAGAGATGATAAAGTCCCCAATCTATGCTTTAGGGAAATATATATGTGCATGTATATCCACCATGCTTCTTCTATTCACACTTCACGATACCTTTGAATGCTTTATAGCTGCAGAGGCTACTTTTAGGGGGGGTTGCAAATGTCCTGCAATTTTTCATCAAAGGTCAGAATGTGTTTTGCTTTTGTGGGTTTTTGCAACCTATGCAGAACTCGCCATCGGAGGGACAAACAGTTTGCTAGCTGGAGGGTTGTTTATTTCAATTGCTGATTGCATTTGGCTTCCTTTCTCTATAGATATAAATCATCAGAAGGGAGCTTGCAAATCAAGTACTCAAGCTGTGAGGCAACATGCCTAGACTAAAATGAAAAGATGCCTCAAAGACACTGGAACAAAATAGGAAAAGACATTGAAATAATCTGACCTCAGAACACAGGATACTGCTAAAAATTCCCAATACTCATGATGTCTTTTGGTTGTAATATTGAATGATTATTTGCAGTCAGAACACACCTGGCTCTTATCGAAAGCTTTGAGATAGCAAAACACCATATATTGCAATGATGAGAGAACATCTCTTGGATTGATTTGAAATTGAGTCAGCTGTTATGAGCATCTTTGAAGACTAAATAAAGAGTGGGTCCATCCCATGACTCACAGAGTTCCTGGTTGCATGACACCAAATCTTCTTCCTCTTCTTCTTCTTCTTCCTCCTCCCCTTCTTCTTCTTCTTCTTCTTCTTCTTCTTCTTCTTCTTCTTCTTCCTCCTCCTTCTTCTTCTTCTTTCCTCCTCCTCCTTCTTCTTCTTCTTCTTCTTCTTCTTCTTCTTCTTCTTCTCTCTTTCTTCTTCTTCTTCTTCTTCTTCTTCTTCTTCTTCTTCTTCTTCTTCTTCTTCCTTCCTCCCCTTCTTCTTCTTCTTCTTCTTCTTCTTCTTCTTCTTCTTCTTCTTCATCATCATCCTGAATACTAGTATCTGCTCATAGAAACTGCATAAAAGCCTTTAAAAAGCCTTCCCCAGGGGATGCAGGTGGCACTGTGGTCTACAAAGCCTTCCCAAGGCATTCAAAATAAAGGATGATCAGGTGAGTGGCAGGGGAGACACACAGAGAAAGTCATTGCCAGCACTTTGGGAGACAAACTCAGGGATTAAATAGCTGTCCAATCCACAAGTCTCTGGACCAGGGCCAGACCAAAATACTTTGCTGCCTGAGGGAAAGGGAAAGCAAAAGGAGAGGGGGGGAAACGATGATTACAAAATTTATCACCCTTACTTCAACAGCAGGTTCCAGGGCACGTTAAAGTTGAAAATTCTGTATCAGAAACAGTTATAACAGATTACATTTACTTGACAGGGTGTGTCCTGAAGTAACCATTCACCTGGGGCTCCAGGTGAGTGACATTTACCGCATGGTGTGACCACGGTGGGTCCATTGAGGCAGCCATCTTCTGGTGCAGCCGGGGGAGGGGATGGTCACCTGATACCACCCACCTCTGGCTGCAATGGCCTCTCAGGTATGAGAGGGCAGGACCCTCAAAGTTAAAATAGGAAGGGGCTTGGGGGCTGCACCCACCTCACCCCTGGCCTATTTAAGGGGGTGGCCAGATACATGCCACTCTCTTGGCTGTATGGTCAACAGGAGTAGGGCGTGTCATGAAAACGCACATCCCATGTGTTGAAGGTAAAGAGGTGCATCTTCAGTATTTGCTAAAAGCAGCTTATATTGTAAGCCACTTACAGGTATTTTCTCCTAGGAAGTGGTACACGAATATTCCCAGGTGAGGGAAAAGTTGGTAGCTCTTAAAAAAAAAAAAATTATTTTCTTTCCATAAGTTTACTTTGACTTGTGTTTCAATTATGGAGAGAAGGGAGACATTTGGCTGGCGTTTTGTTTTTGTTTTGTTTTTGTTTTTTAAAAAAAACTTCAAGCACCATTCTTATCCAGTTAGTTACCGGTAAGTTCCGTAATAGATCTGTGATGCCCTTTGAAACATTATACAACTTAGAAAGACAGATTCTCACCTTCGTCAACGTGAACGTGGGTAGTGCTATGTCTTCCCTACTCCCCGTGCTGCTATGGGATCATCACTTAATTACAGATTTAACCTTGGCAGCTGATGTGCATTTGAAATGATGTTGAAATCCAAAAGCTGCTACTGTTCATGGCTTTCTGCCAACCCCTGTTGCTTGAAGTGGCCCAGCATTTAAAAGGAACCCAAATCTCAACCTTGTGGGGAATCTAAACTCTGCACAAAATATGCTGCATAATCGGTACGTTGGCAGTTTAGAAACTTTCACTTTCATGAAAGGCAGCTCAGTCACCATGCAGCACCATCAGCAAAGTGAGGACTAGATTGTATATCTGTACGTGTTATTCTAATGGTTTCATGTATGTGTTATTCTATCATCATAATCACTGTGGTTTTAGTTGTTATTTTATGGGATTTCTTAGCCGTCCTTCACCACAAGGTTCCAGGATAGGTAACAACCAATCTATGCAAGAAATATATTTTCTGGACACTACTATAAAAATACAGGATGGACACATAGACACCACCTTATACCGTAAACCAACTGACCGACAAACATATCTACATGCTTCTAGCTACCATCCCAAACATACCAAACAATCCATTGTATATAGCCAGGCCCTACGTTATAGCCGCATCTGTTCCAACTCTACAGACAGAGACTCTCACCTAAGAGATCTACAGCAAACCTTTTTAGAACTAAAATATCCGCCTGATGAAGTTAAACAACAGATCAACAGAGCCAGACTGATACCCAGAGAGAACTTGCTGCAAGACAGACCCAAAAAAGAAAACAACAGAACACCACTAGTAATCACATACAGCTCCCAAGTTAAAACAGTTCAACGCATCATCAGAGATCTACAACCTCTCCTAGACAATGACAGTTCTCTTTCTCAAGCTCTGGGAGGAAGACCTTTCATCGCCTACAGACAGCCACCCAATCTTAAACAACTCCTCACCCACAATAATACAACAACAGGACTCAACATGGACACTGGTACCAGAGCCTGCAATAAACCCAGATGCCAACTTTGCTGCCACATAAACCCGGACAACACCATTACTGGCCCCAACAACATCAAACATACCATCTCAGGACCATTTAATTGCTCTTCTTCTAACAATATAAAAAGCACTTAAAACAATTTACAATCAGAAGAATGCGATGGTCCTCTCTCTCTCTCTCTCTCTCTCTGTGTGTGTGTGTATGTATGTGTGTGTGTAAATAAATATATATCTGGTCTCAAAGCCAGGACAAAGAGGTGTGTCTTCTGCATATGATGAAAGTTATACAATATTGTTAGAACCACCTTTCTCATTCTGTTTCCAGGTGGTAGCAATAAAATATAAAATGCCCCAGCACTACTGAAGCCCTCTAGTATGAAAGCTGTCCAGTGAACATGAATTTATCCCAATTTTATCTTCACAACAATCCTGTGAAATGTCTTATATTGAGAACCAATGACCTGCCCAGGTCATCATAGTTGAGCAGGGTGGAAGGAGCCAGTTGCATTGCTCCTTCTGGATTCCCTGATGTATCATTTCTGCTAGAGAGTGGTGCTGATAACACCATGTTTGCAGGTTCGATCCCCGTATGGGGCAGCTGCATATTCCTGCATTGCAGGGAGTTGGACTAGATGACCCTCAGGATCCCTTCCAACTCTACAATTCTATTATTCTAATGCAAGGAGGAGCCTTTTCTACTCATATAGACTCAGCATGCAATTAAGAATCTGGAAAATCAGAGTTCTTACTCTTCAGGGAAGAGAAAGCAGAGGGCCTTATCTCAGTAGCAGAGCATCTGTTTTGCATGCAGAGAGTTTCCCAGAATCTCCAGGTAGGACTGGGAATATCCCATGTCTGGAAACCTACTACCAACTAGTGTTACCAATCCTGTGCTAGATGGAACAATGATCTAACTCAGTATAAGGGACTTCCTATTTTTCTTGGTTGGCATAAGATGTGCAAAGATTGGGCAGAGCTTAATGTGTGCCCCTGCAGTCCTTGCCCATTAAAACATGTACACTTGAAGAAGACATCAGTTAAATACTCTAGCTCTCGTTACACATTGACAGCTCTCAGTTTATGCCTGCAAAACTTTAAAACAGACATCACAGCTTGCTTTTGACATTTAGTATTAGCCTGTATTTTCAATTTACGCAAGAGTAGTACATATCAGTGACTCAACTATTGGTGGAGCCTCAAGGTCACAGACTCGGGATCACAGACTTAATGAATCTATATGATCCTTCTGGATCCTGATTGAATGTGACCTTTGCAGCCCCATTCTTCATAATTAGAGATGCTTGAGGAATTCAGTCATTGCTAATGCCAGTACATACTGACCTGATGTGCTCTCTCCGAGTAACACACAACTGAAACTTGGTCCTCCATCAACTTCATGACTGTGGCTCAAGAATCTCTTTATAGAGAGGTGGGGCTCCAGCTAACCAACTGTCCACAACCAATTTCTGATGTGGGCTTCTTCAGAGGGATCTCACTACATTTATCTCAGATGTACCTCTGGAACCCCCTGAAGAAGCCAACAGCAGAAATTGGCTGTGGACAGTTGATTAGCTGGAGCTCGTTACAAATCCTACCCAGTCATCAGAGCAGTACTGCCTTATCCAATGTGTCTGTGTATGTTAAGATTATTTTTTTAAAAAAATAGCATCTAAAATTTTGTAAATAAATTAAAAATGTGTACTTATGAATTACCTTGTAGTTGTTAAAAAATGCAGATTAATACAGAAACAGAATGGAATAGAGTTATAGGTGAGAAAAGAAATGGACTAATTCACCCATCCCTAGTCACAATGCTTCTTTTCAACACATGGCCATATTCAGTTGGCCTTGGTTGCATTTTGTTTGTACTATTGTGCTTAATTCCTGCTGAGCAGACCAAAGCTCCATCATTCTGAAATAAATTCAATCAAGGGTCTACCTTTGCCTTCTGACAACAAAGGGTCTGCCTCTCTTTTGCAATTTCCTTATGCCCCTTTTTATCTTTACCTTCCAATGTAGTTGTAGAATATCAAACATCCTTCTCCCTGCCGTTACTCACTGCTCATAGAAGGCTGATGCAAGTTAATCCACATTCATGAGAAATAAGGGTTAGGCTGAAAGTCTGTAGCCACACTAAGTGTATGGAAACTGACTGTATATGAGAACTGCTTCACTTATTTTCTTCGTGTTAGGGAGGCAAAGAGTCAATTGGGTGATCTGGTGATACTGGACCAAATATATTCCCTCTTGTGCTATGAACTATTCATATACTGCAGCCAATTGAACTGTTGATAGGATTGTGTCCTTTATCACACCTGTCCAGGTATTGTGAACTGCACCCAACTAGTTGTAGGAATGGATTTAGATACTAGGAGATGATATGTTGTTTAGTTATTTCCTTGCTCACATTAGTGAGATCAGCAGAGTACCATCATTTGTAGCTTAAACTTGGAAGCCAAGACAAGTTTGATTTAACCGTCTAGAAACAAGAGTCCAAGTACTGCCCCCTTTCTCCCTCTTAAAAATAATCACAGACAGACACTGTTTGGTGAAGAAATAAAAGTAGTATTTACTTACACAATCTAGGTATTGAAACAGCTGTCACAGTAGCAAAATGAAGGCAGGTTTAGAACTACTATCTAAGTCACAAAAGTACAAAATGTAAGTTCAAAATGGTGCCTGAGCTGCAGAACTCAAACATACATGTGTGGTCAGGTTGGAAGCATGATGAAGAAAGATGCCCAGATAGGAAGGAAGTATATAGTGTTGCAGCTTCCTGCCAAGGCAGACAAAGGACAGAGCAAATTTTACAGGAAAGCTCTGTGAGCCTCAGGTCCTTCCTCTGCCCATCTGACAAAGCATGAATTGTTGGGTTGACTGCAATAATGCCCCACACTAGTGAATGTTACTGAGACACTCCCTACCCCAAATAAATATTTGTCATTGCTTAAAATTCATTGAGATGATTTCATCCCATTGCCATATGAATAATTACTGATATCTTTTTGTGGGTTTCTGCCCCATGTAGCAACCTTCATGAAGTTACCACCAAATGAAATGGCTAGACTGATTGCCTAGGAAGACCTCCATTCTGTCTCTATTACTCCTAGAATGGGATGAGAGTCCTTCATAGTCTATTAATCCTGAGCAGTTATTGCTTAGTGGCTAGACAATATTCCATATTCCTTTTGCCACCATGTTCATTGAACACAAGCACCAAAGCAGCTGGAGATGCAGACAGGAAACTTGCAAATTCATGATCCTTCAGATTATTGTTCATCATGAGAATCATAATTCTGGAAGCATCCATTTCACCATCCATTTCCCACATCTCTCTCTCTCTCTCTCTCTCTCTCTCTCTCTCTCTCTCTCTCTCTCTCTCTCTCCTACAGCTATCAAACCCTGTTTGGTCTTGACAAACATGAAACATTCTATGCATTACAATAGGGAAATAATTGTTTCATTTTTTTAAAAAAAACTCGTACAATGCCTTGTGTATCCCAATCCTCTTTTAATCTCAATTTCCAATATTTTGACATTGTTGACTCTCTCTCTCTGAGTGTATGTCACTATAAAGCCCATGATCTAATACAGTGGGTTGTTTTTTTAAAGAAAATAAAGGAAAGCAGATCAATGGGAGTTCCTAAAGGCAAACTGAGAATTATACAATGACAACAACAATGATAATCTATAACTCTCTGTCCTGAGGCACATACCCTTCTAGCTGGAAAAAAATCATTCATCTCAGCTGTGGCTTAGATTGTCAGAAACTCCCAAATTTGGCTCTGATTATATGACTGAAGAACCAGTCATGGAATACCTCATACAAGCCATCTCCTTCACCCCTTTTTCCAGAAATGAATAATGTGATTTCTCTTAAAGCTAATGCTTTAACAATCTTCCCCCTAATAGTAGGGAGCAATGGCCTTCCTATATGGAAGGGCAGCTATACAGAGAACTGCACACAGGTAAGAAGGGGAAAGGGAGTGTTCTGGGACTGTTTCCCCACTAACCCCTTTGTCATATATAAAATCTGTATTTCCCCTTACCTGTATGCCTGTAAGTCTACCAGACACCAAGTTTCATGGTCCAATATCAGTCCCCCTACACAAGTTTAATTTAGTTCTTCTGTTGCATCAGCTTCTTATTAACAAGCACCACATTCCAAAAAAGTTTAGTATGAAAGTTCAATCACTACTTCCATTTCTATTAATGCCATCACAAAATCAATCTGCCCATTTATATTTGTTCTGTTGAACAGAGAAAATAAGTAGAACCAGAAAGAAAGTCTCTGGCATCTGATTTAACATTTTTTATTATCCTTGGCAAAAGTACATTCATAAATGAAGACAGAAAGATATCACCTTCATGGTAGCTGAATTAATAACCTTGCTTTAGAATTCAGATCTGTTAGGTCAGGTTGGCCTGCTCCAACACATGTGATGTCACTGTCGATTGGTTTTAAAAAAAGAAAGAAAGATTAAAATAAGATAGAAGGGGGGAAAGGAAGTAAGGAATGTTCAAAGTCAATGTAACTGACCCTGTGGCCACTGACATTGAAGTACTTCTATTGAAACCAATATGACTTGCATCTGAGTAACTATGCTTCAGTTTCAGTTTATACTTGAAAAAAGCAACCATGTTTCTCTCTCCATGAAACGACATGTTCTTTCCAGATTCACTTACCTCTAGCCTGGAAGTGAATCTGGCTTAT
The DNA here is from genome assembly GCA_900245905.1 of Lacerta viridis. Lineage (NCBI taxonomy): Eukaryota > Metazoa > Chordata > Lepidosauria > Squamata > Lacertidae > Lacerta > Lacerta viridis. The sequence goes on from OFHU01004419.1 coordinate 1,992,997, forward strand.
TGTCTCATTCTTCAGTGTAATGGTTATGCCTCTGTATATCCAAATAACTGCCTTTGCTATGAAAGAGCCAAATACACAGTGGTCCCAGTCCAGCTAAAATTAGCCTTGAACAAGTCCCTTTGAGGACACTGGAATAAGTTATTGACAGCACTGGAACAAGTTATTCAGCATTAAATTCAGTCTGGTTTCATTCAGGATGAGACTATTGGTGATACCACCAGCCCGTCTGCTGCCCATTTCAATTCAGGTCTCAGTTCCCCCAGACAATAGCTCTCTTCCAGCACATGTTCTAAATTATTTGTATAGAAACACGCAGTCTAAGCTTTGAGCATCCAGCTTAAACCTTCTTACTGTTAAGGTTCACATGGTGCTCTTCACATGGGAAGAACAAAGGCTTGATAACCCTCCCAAAGTAAGAGGGTTTGACCTAACTAAGCCTGGCAGGACAGCCATTTCCATGGTCTTAGCCCCTTTCATACATTAATTAGAGTTAAGCATGTTGGTTACATAAGGTTGATTATCCCACAAATCTCAGGTGGGAGAATAGCACAGCGGCATCTGTTCCACATTGAATCTACCAACTAAGCTATTGTACTGTTAGATCTGTTGGGGAAATATACTCGGAGTCAAGTGTGAATTTCATGCTCTTAATTCAGCTCATAGTAGTGAGGAATGCAGTTTCCCCAAAACGTTTGCTTTATATACACTATTTACACAATGGGCCCCACGTGATTGGCTAATTCCGGGATACTCCTGTATGCCAATCGGGTTGCGGATTCACTTCCACCTGGAGCTGGATTGGGTGGCTCCTGCGGACCAATCAGACTGCTGCATTCTGGATCCTATTGTTCTAGGACCAATCAGACTGCTGCATTTTGGATCCTATTCAACTCAGTACATAACAGTTGGGCTTTTAGACCTAGTTATGTGCCTGATGACATCACTAGCCTGGAAAGCATCCATCCTGGTGCCATTTTGTGTTATTAATGGGTGCAAAGAGGATACCACACAAAGTCAGAAAATGCAGTGTGTGGTAAGGCTTTAAGCTCTATCATATACATACACTGAATCTTAATTTCCTAGGCACTAGGAAAACTGTAGTCTTACTGAAGCCTGAGATCCTCATCTGCATTGCTTTCCCTGCCTCTGGTCAATAACATGAGGTAGATATGTTGCAGGTGCTGAAGGAAGTTAGCTCAGATTTATTCCCAGGTACCTCCAGCTAGTGGGTTAAACCACAGAGCCTAGGGCTTGCTGATCAGAAGGTCGGCGGTTCGAATCCCCACGATGGGGTGAGCTCCCGTTGCTCGGTCCCAGCTCCTGCCCACCTAGCAGTTCGAAAGCACGTCAAAGTGCAAGTAGATAAATAGGTACCCGGCGGGAAGGTAAACAGCATTTCCGTGCGCTGCTCTGGTTCGCCAGAAGCAGCTTAGTCATGCTGGCCACATGACCCGGAAGCTGTACGCCGGCTCCCTCGGCCAGTAACGCGAGATGAGTGCCGCAACCCCAGAGTTGGACATGACTGGACCTAATGGTCAGGGGTCCCTTTTACCTTTACCTCCAGCTAGGGTTGGGAATGTCCCCTATATGAAATCCTGGACAGCTGATGCTGATCAATGTAGGTAATATTGAGCTAGGGTTTGACTTATACCAAGACAGCTTCTTATGTTCCTATGAAATGTCTACCCTGGTTGAGAAAAGTGTTGATTATCGGAAGCCTTCTGGATCATGATTCTTGTCCAGTGACGTTTGAAATGTGATGGGACCTAGAAGCAATTTTAGATTTTTTTCCCCCAGCTTAGTGTTGGAACCTTACACAGACTCCAAAATGGGTCTCAAAAAAGAGCAGAAAGTCCACATCTGGATGGTAGATGTAGACATAGCCTGTATCTATCCCAGTACTAGATTTAATAGTAGAAGTAGTAGAAGAATGAAGTACGGTGCAATTTTTTTTTGGTTTTTAAAAAATGATGGGAACCAGAGGTCCTTCTCTTTAGTGGTGCCCTCCCATCAGATGTCAAAGAAATAAACAACTATCTGACTTTTAGAAGACATCTGAAGGCAGCCCTGTTTAGGGAAGTTTTTAATGTTTGATGTTTTATCGTGTTTTAATATTCTGTTGGGAGCCACCCAGAGTGGCTGGGGAAACCCAGCCAGATGGGTGGGGTATAAATAATAAAATTATTATTATTATTATTATTATTATTATTATTATTATTATTATTATTATAGGTCGGTACTCATATATGTAAAAGTAACATGGGTGCCAGCACAAAATGGCTGCCACGAGTGACAAAAATGACACTACTCCATGCTGGAAAGTACCATCACACACAAAAAGAGCATTGACAACGTTTGTTCCATTCTAGCAGCAGAACAGGTCCTTCAGTCAGGAGAGGGACAGACATCACAACAAAAGATGCCATGTCATGAATATTAAAGTTTATTGGTAAAACAAGTGGGAACCAAGCCTTGAATACGTCTCAAGTTATGAAGATGCACCCGCAACATTCGTCTGAAAAGGTTGTGATGTGTTTACAAGAAATACAAAGATATGCCTTATAGTGTCTACCCTTTCCTGGTTTCCCAGCCAAACAACTGTGGTTGTAGACAGGAAAATCTACATTGTGTCATATCGTATTGTGTCACTCCCTAGGCATACCAGGATGTGTGGCCAGAGGGAAGATGTGGAGAGTCTTGCACTGTTTCCTGTTGGCCTTGGGAACAATGTGACATTGGAAGGCCTTGGGAATGATGCAACTTGACACGGCATTAAGGACATTCCCAAGGCATACCAGGAAATACAGCTGGCAGAAGCTGTGGAAAGAGTCTCATGCCAATGTAAGCAGCACAGGTCTTCTGTTAAAATGTAAGAGGGGAAAACTTAGAATACTGTCAGCCACCTCATAGCTTTAACACAAGCAGGGCACAGCCCCACCCCCCATTTTTGGATAAATTTATTTTGCCCAATGATCCTTTTTTTTTTTTTTTTTTTTTTTTGAGGGGGCGGATATTTTATCCCCACTCATCCAACGAATGGTTGAAAAAGACCTTTCCCAAATACATCGGACTGACAATTTTGGTGGCAGCCCTTATTGAGTATAACATTATGTTCCTCCCGAAACCATCCCTTATTTTGACATGTTGATTTAGCAATCTGACTCGATCCATAAGAAGACACACAAAGCATTCACATCAAAGACATCTAAGCTGGTAAACAATGTAGGATTTTTAAAAGCTGCACAACAAACCTCTTTATATCCACTGAATATAATACAACAATTGGCCGTTGCCGGCATTATGCATTCAGTAAAGAGACTGTGCGATGTTGCTTTTCACGGCCCATAAATACAAGAAATAATAATGGAGTTAAATCAAGCTGCATGCTTTGCGAATGAAAGGCCTTTATAACTTTAGCATGCGTGGTAGATATAGGAGGATTTCTGCAAATAATGTTAGATGGTACAACTAGCGCAGGAGCCTCTTTTCACATCAGATTCAAGGCCATCAATTTCCTAACAGGAGAAAGAGTCACAAGCTAAAAAAAACCATACACCATAGTCAAGCAACAACTCTTTTTACCTTACCAGACACTAGAGCTGGTCTCCTTTTGTTTGATTCCAGTGGCCTGGCAGAACTGGAACATGGAAATTTTGGATAAGCAGGTTCTCCCTCATAGAGAGCACGTGTTGCAGTGGGGGCCAGCAAGCCACCTCCATTGCTGTGGGCGGAATAGTATAGATGGCCACAGCTCCGATTGGGCTTGGGGGTGTTGTTAGGGAGATTCACATGTATCGATTGGTGATGGACAGCCAGCAGCCTATATATGGGTCAGCCTCGTGACTGACCGCCCTCTTGGCTGCATGCTGCGGATCACCCGCCCTCCCCCTGTGTTTAGGCCTCTGTGTTGACCTTGCTATGCCTGTCATGGGGTCGTCTGCTTTTGGGGCAGGGGCCTGGTAGGAATTTTGCCAGTTGGTTTTTGCCTACTGCTTAGCAACTAGTCACAACTTGTAAGGTTGGCGGTTAGGCATTGGTCATTATGTGTGATTAGAGGGGCGGTAGTCCCTCCAAATGGTGGTGGTGTGCTGAATCCAGGGGCTCATATGCTAGTCCAAAACCCCGGTAGGGGTCAGGGCCCACGCGAGAGCCCCTGGGACCCACTGGGGAGGGGGAGGGTTCTGCGTACCAACCCCCAGATCTCTCCCCAGATGGGATTTCCCACTGCTGACACGTGGTCAGCTCTGTCCCGTCGGGCAGCTAGTCTGGACCAATGCCTACGCAACCACTCACATTGATTTGTAATTTAATAAAGTTGTGGCCTAAATTCTGCCAAAAACCCAAACAAAAATTGATGTCTCGTGTCTGAATTATTTTGGGGTGGCGTTGGGGACCTCCACATGCAAACCACCTCAAATGAAGCAAAATGAGAAGGACAAAATGATTTTTGGTGCGCATGATTCAGGGATTAGGAGGTTTATGACTGCAGTGAGAATCCCTGCAACATTCCAACACAGACTAGGCTCAGGCCAAGAGCAAACTTGCTTCAAACACAACTTTGTATTCTGCGGAGTCACTCCCACTTGCTTGCATACTCTCCAACATTCCTATGATGAAAATAGGGATGTCCCATTCCATAATGATAATTTTACTATTTATACCCCACACATCTGACTGGGTTGCCCCAGCCACTCTGGGCAGCTTCCAACATATATAAAAACATAATAAACATTAAACATTAAAAAAAAAAAAACCTTCCCTATACAGGATTGCCTTCAGACAGCTCAGGAGTCAAATAACTCCATACCCTCCAACATTTCTCCAATGAAAATAGGGGCATCCTAAGGAAAAGTGGGGCATTCAGGGATCAAATTAGAAACTGGGATGGCTTCTCTAAATCAGGGGTGTCCCTGGAAAATAGGCATGCTTGGGCGGTCTGTGATTGCTGACTCACTCTCACATGCTGCTTCTTCTTCTTCTTCTTCTTCTTCTTCTTCTTCTTCTTCTTCTTCTTCTTCTTCAAATTTATATACAGTCCTATACCCACACAGTCTCAGGGCAATTCACAGGTGTTTAACAAGTTGCAGGTGCAAGACAAACAGACCCAAAATTAGCCAGCGCACCTAACTTAACACTTTCTTGTCCTTCTTTTCTCTGAATGCACAAACCTTTATACATTAACAGTATAGTCCGAAAGGCACCAGGGTGAGGAAGGCTGGTGTATGGAAATAACCTTGGTGGGGGATGTGTTGTGTGCTTGAGAAACCCAGTTATACCACTTCTCCCTTACAGAAGAGTCATTTTGCTCTCTGACTTACGTAGGAAGTGGTACTAGCTACTGACTTTTGATGATTCGGTTTTGAATAGCATGGCCTTGAGAATTGTCAACTCTGAACCATTGTGAATTGAGATTCATTCTGAGTTTTAAGAAATCAGTTTAAAAAAAATCTTCTCTCCATGGTTTTAGAAAGGTGATGTTCACCGATCTACTTGGAAATGCCAAAGACTGAACTTGGAACTTTGTGCATTCAAAGCTGATGTTCTACCACTGAGCTATACTCCTTTTTCATCAACCATTATAAGACTGCTCTCCTTACAGGAAAATGGCAACCTTAGAAGCAATCGTCCTTAACACCGCATGGTGTCTTCAGGTAGCAGCATGTGATTTACTTACTCATCCATTCAGTGGGGGCAAGTTGTTGAAGGAAGGGTAGTGAAATTGCAGCTAAGACACTCAAATCATCTATATCTATCTGACACCATTCTTTGGAAATTAAACCAATGCCCAAACTTTAACATTCAAAAACGTTACTTGAAGAAACTTGTTGATGAATTAAAACATCATATTTACAGTCACATGCTCATCCAAGCATTGGCTTAGTCTCTTCTTCTAACTTTTAAACAACTGTATTTTCCTCCCTTTCCAGAACTCACCACTCAGCCTTCTGTATCTTCAGGCCATGCCTTGCAGCTCCTATAAGAAATTTCCACTTTCACCTTCTCCTACAGCTTTGCTCTCTTTCTTTGAAGCAGAGAAGCACCCTAACACTCTATTCAACTTAGCAGTATTCACAGTGGATTCTAAAACACAGTCATCTTGCTTCGCATAAAATGGAGTCCCTCCTTCACTAGCCAATCACAGGAGAACTACTACGGTAGAGGATTCAGTTACTAACCAATCAAATTTAAACACATTGTAATGCATACAAGCATTTACAATTTCAGTGAATTAAATTACTATACTTAACCCAAGTCCAGTAGGGAAAGTGGGGCAATGCCCCACCAACATCAGTCAGTAAGCCCTCAGGCATCCCTCACTTACCTGCCAACTTACTTACAATGGCCCTATTACTCCTCCCCAAAGAAGCCAAGGGGAGCAGTAGGGGCAGCTATATTGCCCAGAGGGCAGAAAGCTTCTCTGGCCAGCTGTAGCAAATGAGAGCTTGTAGCTACTATATCTAGATAGATTTTAGTGGATCTCAAGCTCACGTGGTAACCAGCCCTTCTTCTGCCCAGGTTATCTGAGTTGGTTAGACACAGATGCTCCTGAGAGAATATAATTATGGGGTAAGAAACAGGGAGGTTGGTTGCTATCACACCATTATATGCTTTATCATAGATGAAGTATGAATAAAACTAGACACCATTAATTCTATCCTAAGATAATATGCTACATAATTCTCAGTACAATAGAGCAACTGTGGGAGTTGTAAAAAAAAAAAAAAAAAACCAACAACACACCACAAAAAACAAGACCCCTGTTTAATTGTTTGCAGCTCAAGGTTAAGCACATCAAAGCCATTTGTTCTACCTAGTTTTCTTAATCAGTATGAACAATGGATGGTGTTAGGGCCTCTTCATTCGTTTCAGCAATTTTATTTGGGGTCATGCCATTTGCTTCCCTCTTGACAAGTTTACCGCTACCTTTAGTCGTTAGTCATGAAATATTGGTATTTTTAATAGCTTTTCTGCATGCACGGCCTCTTTTATATGCCTCAACTTTCCCCCCCTCATCTCAGAGTATACACTTCTTTAGTTTCATAGCAAAGGCAAGCAAATAAAGGAAAAGAAGAAGAAGAAAACAGTCTCCATGAGACTTTGCTGACAGCTTTACAAAATATATGGGTATGCAACGATAAATTATTATCAGCTTTGATACACCCTCTATGCAAAATGGTTTCTAGGTAACTAACTTTTTAATCCAATGAAGTATTTTACAGGTATAGGCAATTTCCAGGAGAAGACTATATGTAATAGTATTGTATAATCAGTCTTTGACTTTTAAATTGACTTTTTAGTACATTTTAGCACCAAGTACTAAGCATGTTGTTGTTGTTTTTTTGCTCGTGTGTAGGAATGTATTGTTCTTAATATTCCCAATAAACTTCCTGTTTAGATTACTGCAATGTGTTGCACATGAGGCTGTCTTTAAAAATAGTCAAAGGAACTGTAATTGGTCCATAACAGGGTCTCAAAAATATTAGCTGAGTCTGGGGTTGACCATATTACACCTGCGTTTTCTCAGCTGTAGTGGCTTCCCATCCTTTTACACGCCCAGTTTAAAGTGCTACTGTCCCAAATGGTTTGAGGCTGTCTTCTTCCACATGTATCTGTCAGAGCCTTAAGATCCTCTTCGGAGGCTATTCTCCAGGTGTCCTCACTCAATGAGGTGAGGCCAGTGACCACCAGTGTGAGGGCATTTTCAGTAGTGGCACCCTAGTTATAGAATAGTCTTCCTAGAGAGGCTCACCAAACACTATCTTTGTATTCTTCTGGACACCAGGCAAATACTTTTCTGTTGACGTAATCCTTTTATGACAATTAGCTGGTTTAGAAGATCAAACCTATCCATTCTGAAGGAAATCAGCCCTGAGAGTGCTCACTGGAAGGACAGATCCTGAAGCTGAGGCTCCAATACTTTGGCCACCTCATGAGAAGAGAAGACTCCCTGGAAAAGACCCTGATGTTGGGAAAGATTGAGGGCACAAGGAGAAGGGAGACGATAGATGGTTGGACAGTGTTTTCAAAGCTACCAACATGAGTCTTACCAAACTATGGGAGGCAGTGGAAGACAGGAGTGCCTGGCGTGCTCTGGTCTATGGGGTCACGAAGAGTCGGACACAACTAAACGACTAAACAACACAACAAAGCTCTTTGTTTGTTTGTTTTTAAATCTGATTTTGGGGTGCAATGTATTCATGTAGTCACCGCTTTGGTTCATGAGTATCTTTACTATTTCAATTGCCTTCGTTTCCTTTTTTATTATTAATTGTAAGCTTGTCAGAGAACTTTATGTTCTGGGGCAACAAACAATCTCCACAACCCCCTCCCCACCGTTTTACCATTTCATACAGGGTTAAGAGAGATGAATACAGGCTAAACACAGTTTACATTCGGGTGCATGTAACTGTTTGGTAAACCAGTCTTTTAATTTTTCTGCCAAAATGGTGAGGTTTATTTTTACTATATTGCAGCAGCTGATCTTAGGAAGCCACATGGCTGTAAAATTCTCTTTACTGCTTCACTATCTAGTATAATGTGACATACCCAGTAAACACCGTGGCAGGCAATAAATGAGCCGCCATCAGGGGTAGCAACAGAACTGATGATTCACTGTGCTAGAGAAGAAAATAATAAAAAAAAATGTTAAAAAAAATCTTCTCCCTTTAGTTTCACGAAATGTTTAAGGGTATGCGTCCCCCTGCACCCCCCTCCCCAAAAAAGCACTGGGGTGTACCACTTACTCTGGCCAGTGTGGTGTATGGTTAGACTGCTGGACTAGGACTTGGGAGACCCGGGTTCAAATCTCCACTTGACCACGAAGCTCACTGGGTGACCTTGGGCCAGGCACCACCTCTCAGCCTAGTCTACCTCACAGAATCATGTATATGCCACTTTGAGATCCTTGAAGAAGAAGTGGGATACAAGTGCAAAATATAATATAAAATGCAGAGACCTGTGACCCTCCAGGTGTTGTTGAATGACAACAGCCATCACCACGCTGGCTGGTTAAGATCCAGGAAACTCCAGAGGCCCACAGGTTCCCCATCCCTGACCTAAGAGAAGACCAAGTGCATGGCCGCTATGGTAGGTTGCTGCTTGTAAACAAACACCTCTGTTCACCTCATGACATGGGGATGAAACAGGGAAAGGCAAAATTGAAGAGAATGCCGGCTGTTTGATCTTCAAGAGTTATAATTCAGCAACAGTGCAAAAGGATATGCATGTTCGCCAAGAGCATCTCTGACCACCACAGACAGTACAATGCCTGACATTCTGTTCAGACTCTGGAGACCACATCAGCTTCGTTCCGTGAATATGAGATGGATATATTTTGTGCCTCACAAAAGAAAAAAGATTTTAGGTGTGAGTTAGGGAAAATATTGGGAAAACTTCCCCTACCTTTCCCTGTTTTACTGCACGATTTTTTAAAAATGTTTTTTAGTGTTGCAGTGTTGAACTGAGAATATGAAAAACTTCTGTGTAGATGCAAGAAGGAATTGTGATGCGCAAAAATACAATTAAGCTGGGTTGTGTGAAACTCAAGTGAAATTGAACAAGGGGAAAAAAAGAAAGAAGCTGACTAGGTATTTCTTGACAACCCGACAATATGTTCAGATTATGTACTAAAACATCTCTCTTTAACACCATGGAAATTGCCTCACAAAACAAAGGCCATATGCCCTTCTAATTTTAAACACACTTTCTGTCTTCTTTTTATTACTCCTTTGGATTATGCATCTGCTTTTATAGATTCAAGACTAATTTTGTCTTGGGCCATTATGATGTTAGTATTAATTTATAATGTGATGGTGACTTCCACGGAGATGCATATACTCATTATTTATTGCTTTTCACCTGAAGGCAGCTCATTTCCAAAGTTTATAGCTTTCAGGTCATAAATTCTAATTTGCTTTTTGTTCTTCATTGCCTTTGTTTATGGTTTCATTGGACTACTGTTCCCTTCTGCAATTGTTATTATATTGCTTATAGTAGGCCATTTTATCCATCAGAAGGCAGTTTGGGGTTAATTCCTTTAAAGGGAGAGAGAAAGAGAATTGCTAGGGCTCAACGCTATCAGGAAGCCACTCCCATTGACCTTGGAAGTCCTTCCTACTAATCTAAATCAGTATCGCCCCAACAAGATCTAATTAACTGGTGGCGGTAGTCTGATCAAGATTGGGCAATTGGGTTCAGCTCTGATTCCTTCTATTTACACAGCAAAACAATAAGCCAAACAGTGGTTGCTCTCCTCCCCATCCACTAGGGGCTTATCCACACTTCCTCTTTTCCTGCTGCTTTCCCCTGGGGAAGACCTCTCTTTGGGGTGCAGTCGGAGCAAACAGCACTCCAAATGGATGTTTGCTCAAATTTAGCACTAAAGAGTGGGTTTTCCCTGGGAAAGGAGCAGGGCAATGGGAGAACTGCTCAGACCAACGCCTAGAAAGCGTAGGTCAAGTGGAAAACCGCTCAAACACATCCTTTGTAGATGAGCCTTAGGAGGAAAAACCCACTAACCAACTTTATGGCACAGGAAGGAGGCAGATGGGGACAGTGATGGATGCATGCCCTCCAACATTTCTCTGATGAATATGGGGGGTCCTATACAACAACAACAACAACAACAACAACAACAACAACAACAACAACAACAACAACAACAACAGTCTGACCATCTGACTGGGTTGCCCCAGCCACTCTGGGCAGATTCCAACGTATATGAAAACATAATAAAACATTAAACATTAAGAAATTTCCCTCTACAGGGCTGCTTTCAGATGGCTCGGGGTTGGACAACCCCATAACCACCACTAATAATAATAATAATAATAATAATAATAATAATAATAATTTTTATTTATACCCCGCCCATCTGGCTGGGTTTCCCCAGCCACTCTGGGCGGCTTCCAACAAATATTAAAATACAATAGTCTGTTAAACATTAAAAGCTTCCCTAAACAGGGCTGCCTTCAGATGTCTTCTAAAAGTCTGGTAGTTGTTGTTCTCTTTGACATCTGGTGGGAAGGCGTTCCACAGGGCGGGTCCCACTACCGAGAAGGCCCTCTGCCTGGTTCCTTGTAACTTGGCATTCTCGCAGTGAGGGAACTGCCAGAAGGCCTTCAGCGCTGGACCTCAATGTCCGGGCAGAACGAGGAGTGTGGAGACACTCCTTCAGGTATGCTGGACCCTATTTTGCCAATGAAAATAGGGACATCCTGCCATACCCTCCAGTAGTTCTCTGATGAAAATAGGGACATCCTAAGGAAAAGCAGAAAGCGATCAAATCAGAAATCAAGACAGGTTCGGTAAATCCGGGACTGTCCCTGGAAAATAGGGATACTTGGAGCGTCTGTGGGTGTTCACAGGGCCATGTAGAGAATATCTGACCCCCCCAAAAAAAGAATAGATTCCCTTTTAAAAGTTTGATGAAAATTAATCAGGAAAGATGCTCAGTTTAATTTTGGAATTATGTTGTCCTGCTTTACCATATTGCCTATCACTGCTTATTCCAACCACAAAAACATGTTCTCCAAATGTTTATCTTGATTCTGATACCTTAAATCTTGCATTTGACCTTAAAATATCCCAATGCTAAATACATTCTCAATGGCATTATTCCTCAAGTACCCAGAACCATTACCTTGGATCTTGTGTGTACATAACAAAGATGCAGCAGGAAATGTCTTCTGAATAGAACATAATCCCATTTTGCAATTCATTTGTGCTCAGTGTTTGTTTGAGTTCAAAACATGTCTTTGAATGACACCAATCTCTTTCAGGTCCGAATGTATGCACTATTTGGATTTGGATGCTACCATTGCAGATTTCAAGATTTTGGATACAGTCTTTTATAGGCATTTCATAAATCTGTGATAATGTTATTTGTCTTAGTTAAGGGACTTTCTATGTCACTTTTCACTGTATATCTCAAACCGGTTACAGAAGAATACAAACATAATACAGTCAAACCTCAGTTCGTGAATGGCTCCGTTTTGGAACGTTTCAGCTCCCGAACGCTGAAAACCTGGAAGTAAATACTCCGTTTTTCAAATGTTTTTCGGAAGCCGAACTTCCGATGCAGCTTCCGCTTGAATGCGAGAAGCTCTTGCAACCAGTCGGCAGCTGCTCCTTGGTTTTCGAACGTTTCAGAAGCCAAACAGGCTTCCGGAACGGATTCCGTTCGAGAACCGAGGCTTGACTGTATACAAAATTTAGAACCTTTATTAAAACATTGGAATATAGAAACATAAGAACAACATTCATAGTGAAAACACCTCCTGAAATAAACCTCACATCTTAAACTTAGCAGGGGCAGTGCCTCTCAGATTTCTAATGGAAGGGTAGTTCCATAGATTTCGGCCCAGTACACTGAAGGAATCATTCTTAATTAGAATCATCAAATTGTAGAGTTGGAAGAGATCTAGTCCAATCCCCTGCAATGCATTGACACGTTTTGCACGCCATGCTTCTGGTCCATGGGGGGCCACTAATAATGTTCCCTCATGAAATGTCTCTACTCAATATTGATCCAGAGTAGATTTCAATGTATAATTAGCAGAGGCAATACGAAATCCAGTTGCAGCAGACTTAACTTAAACCTAAAATAACCTATAAGTCTAAACCTTAGCACTAAGCATACACTGTACTATGTACTGAACACCACACCAGAAGGAAAAAGAGATAGAAAGAGGAAGTGAAACCCAGGCTCCTTCTGGCCTTACTTTTACAGTCAGCATGACCTTGATTGAAAGAGATAACAGAACCAGTTTAAACTAGCTGTACTCAGCTTCTCTGGAGGAATAACCCAAACATCATGAACCTTGTTTCTTTCACACAGAGAAGCTTCCAGAACCCTCTTGAATTAATTAGAATAGGAAAGATCTCTATACACCAGATCAATACTTTCTACAGGGAACCAGGCAGAGGGCCTTCTCGGTAGTGGCACCCGTCCTGTGGAACGCCCTCCCATCAGAGGTCAAAGAGATAAGCAACTACTTGACATTCAGAAAATACCTGAAGGCAGCCCTGTTTAGGGAAGTTTTTAATCTGTGACATTTTAATGTATTTTAATATTTGTTGGAAGCCACCCAGAGTGGCTTGGGGGACCTAGCCAGATGGGCGGGGTACAAATAATAATAATAATAATAATAATAATAATAATAATAATAATAATACTTTATGCTTTAAGAAATGCAGACTGACAAATGTATCCTGGGCCTAAGTTGTTCAGGACTTTGCAGACTAGTATCATAACCTTGAACCAGCTCTTTTAGAGGGACGGCAACCCCATCTAGGGTCAGCCACTAGCTTATCACCTGGGCAGACCAATGTGTTCTATGCCACATAGAACTAGAATGATTCCCCCCATCTATATATACTGTATATGTAAGCATTTTAAGATGCACTCGTTTTTCTAATAGGGAACTTACTGATGGAATGCCTAAAACACTACTACATTTTGAGGGCAGTCCCGTGCAGGGTCAGGGGGACAACCAGGTACACTTGCCCCCTTGCCTCAGAGGGCTAAGCTGGCTGGGGTGTCCCTCTAGGGGCTTGCCAGATATAGGCTGTCATGTCAAGAATGCCCCCAGCCTCCCAGCCCACAAAAGACTCCCACCCCGGGCCTCAGGCAAGTTCTGCATGGGCCTATTTGAGGGTGTGTGTTTTTTAAAAGCATTCAGCTTTGACGGACTGTTTTGCGATCCAGCCTCTTTGCAGAGACACCGTATAGTTCGAGAAATCATACATTTCAGTCGAACTGTGCAGATGAAGGTAGAATTAGTTTGGCCCACTTTTCACAGCAGGTGTTATCTGAGACTCCCAAACCTGCCTGTGGATCAGAAGACAACTTTCAGTTTCTCCAGATTTTGGAATGCAGTTCCAAGGTGCAATACGTTTGCACAAAAAGGGTTGGTCAGAACTTCACCAAACTAATGGAAGTACAGGCTTTACAAACAAGCCTGAATAGGGAACACAGGCAATTTTCAACAGAACTGGAAATGGACAATTTTCTCAGTTTTTTCACTTGCTGTAACTGTGGCAGTTTTTATTGGATCAGTTTGAAATTTGGCCTTTCCATCAGGCAGACCACACTTCCCAAATCCAAATTAGCCATTTATATAAGCTATAGATGTTGAGGCAGATGAGATAAGATACGAGAATAAGACATGCAGTGGAATTGAGAAGATGATGAGCCTTCCAAAACTTGAAGCGTGGGGAGTACCAAAAAATAAATTATAATTTGGCAGAATATTTGGATAATGTGATTTGCATATGTATAATTTGGTATATTTAATATGATTTGATTGAATTGTTAATTTGGAAATTTTAATAAAAATGATTTATAAAGATAAGATAAGATTTCTTTCTTGTCATTGTACAAGCACAATGAAATTAGATGCCAACCCATACAAACAACTTGGGGGGGACGGGACAGTTTCAGCTGCACATACATATACATACATACCCATCAAAACTCTCCAAGGTCATATTATCTAGTTACTGCATTTAAGATGGTTATGGCTTTTGATAATGGCAGTTTTAAAAATTATTATTATTTAATTATTATTTGCTACTCTTCTTAACTATAGGAACACTTCTGTGCTCCTATCAGAGAGTGTGAAGTTTTTAATGATACTTCTTCTGGCTTGCTCTTTTATTTATGCCCCTTGTTTTCTTTTGAAGAGCACCAAATTAATTTGATGCAGTCTGTTCTAAGGCTGCCTGAATAACCCTAGAAAGTCAAGTGACGTAACCCCCTAGTCTAAGCTCTGTGTCTCACGGCTATCTCTGCTGAGTGTAAATCATTTGTCTTGAACTCGCCAAAGCTGACTGCATTTATAGGACTTCTCCAGCAGGGCTCTCCCTTGCTTTATAAGTGAACAGTGACGGCTGTGCCTTTAATCTGTATGTGGCAAATATTTCTTTCTGCTCTTCTCCCCCACAATTACAGCTCTGAATTGATAATCACCAATAGAAAATATGGGATATGGCAGTCAGAAGCAGTCGGCACTTCCTCATGAGTCACCCTAAGCACGTCTGCTTCCTTAACACAAAGTCTATTAACTACCAAATAAACATATGAAGTGTACAGTACTGCAAGCCAATCTGTGTAGACCTCTGCACTGTGTTTCCCCCTCCCCATCCCGTTAATACTGAGATGTCAATGATGCCAGTGGATTGCACTTCTATTCCTAAGGGTCATCGTGGCACCAAAGAATCATGTGAGCTCTAACTCTCTTACCTTGGGGCAAGATCATACCCCTTATAGACAACCACGTTGCAAAAGCCCAATCCAATATGAACATAAAAGGGCAACGAAATCAGTTAATTGGCTGAACAAAATGAGGATATGGTTTAATTGGCCTGTTTGGCATTCCATTTGTTTACACTTTGTCTGCCGCTACTTTTCTGCCTTTTCTAAAACTGTATTGTGTTTTAGATGGCATACGTTTACACTTTTTATTTTTTGCATTAAATCAAATTTAATAGACTCCACAAAAAATAAAAATAAATTTAGCATTAAGATCATAAGGTCATTATTAAATAGTGGGTGGACATAGCAGATGACACAGTGATTCTCCAAGCAGCTCTGTTTATTCTCAGGCTGGAACTGAATTGAACTGAAGGGCTCAGTAGACTTAGAAAGCTTTTGTCTGACCACTGTTGGGAACAGGATGCTGGGCTAAATTGCACCTTTCCACTGATATATAATTTTGACTAAAAAAATGGAAAAGGAAAAAAGTGGTGTTATGAGCCATCAAACCTCGGAAATGCACCTACTTATATTCTACTTATTTATACAAGGGATCTCATTTAAAATGTATCAATTCTTTTATTTTATTTTTTAAATGGAAACAAGGGGAACTATAAATATGTCTGCCATATGAGCCAAGTCCTAGGGGCAAAGGTCCCTTCGCCCTCCCTAAAATATTTGAGCCCCCCTCGGAAAAATAAAAGATGGGTGTTGCCATTCAGATGGGTTGTGTGTGTGTTATGTCATGTGATCAATTATGTCGGGGCTTAACTGCCATCCCAATATTTTATTCAAGTTGGCACCCTGGTGTCTGCTTATCTATCTTTAAATTTATAAGCCAATTGGAGAGCAGGTCAGAGCATTAAAAAAAATAAATCATAAAGACCAGGCCCTTATTCTTGTAGGGCTTCTAAGGTATAGATGGTCACACAAAATTGCCACCAGCTCTTTGAAAAGCAGCTGCTTTTTATTGATCTCATTCAGCTTTTCATTCTGTGGTATTTGCCATGCAAATAGGCATGCTTTATCGTCATTTGTACAGTTTTGACCTGATATTTTCCTTTGCTAATATGTTTTGACCATTTTATCATTCATGTATATGAGGCACCACCCTTTTTTCCCCTGATTCTGTGTCTGAAGCATTTTTTGTCCCAGGTGATTCTGTGGCATAAACCCCTCCAGCCTTTAAGCACTTTTAAAAAACACTAGTAGACCCGGCCACGCGTTGCTGTGGCTCATTTTGTGGAAACAGCCCTGAGACTTCCCCGTCACCTGTTGTTTTTTCCTCTCCCGTTCCCCCCTCCCTGTCCTCTCTCGTCGCGGACTCTCTCTCTCTTTAGTTTGTGTGCGGCTTCCCTCTGACGACCCCCCTGCCTCCCTCTCCTCTCTCCTCCTGGGCTGCCTGACACCCCCCCCACTGGAAGGAGACCCCGTTTTCACTTCCCTCCCCACAGTTTCTGCATTTGAAATGCTGCCTGCCTCCGGTAAAAATGCTAGCTCCGTCCCCGTGCACACGACCCCACTTTCGCCTACCAAACTTGGGTTGGTTCTCCAGAACCAGCAATGGTGTCCAGCATGCTTTCAGCTTTGCTACGTTCCCCTCCCAGTTTCTGGGCTGTTAGCAGAGCAATTTTAGCTATTTCAGAGTCACTCACGTAGCAGGAAGATGGTCTGTGTGTAAAGGAGCTGCAGCAATAAATCTCTCAGGAGCCGGCTTCTTC
The DNA here is from genome assembly GCA_900245905.1 of Lacerta viridis. NCBI lineage: Eukaryota > Metazoa > Chordata > Lepidosauria > Squamata > Lacertidae > Lacerta > Lacerta viridis. The sequence goes on from OFHU01004419.1 coordinate 2,009,974, forward strand.
CTTATGTAGAAGTTTTATTATTTACAGCACAAACGACCCGGCATGGCTAACTCCCGGCACAGCAGAACAGAAAGAGAAAGCGTCCCAAACGCTGACTCACAGAAAAACAGCACGTCATGTGATCAGAGCAGTTTTAACCCTGTAAGCTCTGAAATATATCACAGCCTGTGGTCTTTGACATCCACTGGAGGGCGCTTTTTGCACAAATTCACAAATTTACCTGGGAAAGGTGTGATATTTTTGCAATCTAGGTAACTAAGAACATTCCCATATGGCCAAGGAATGTTGTGTCCAAATTTGAAGGCAATCGGTCAAGCGGTTACGGAGCATTGAGGCTACATCAATTGACCCATCTTGAACGTTTTTATATATAGATAGATAAAAAGGTAAAGGGACCCCTGACTGTTAGGTCCAGTCGTGGACGCCTCTGGGGTTGCAGCGCTGATCTTGCTTTACTGGCTAAGGGAGCCGGCATACAGCTTCTGGGTCATGTGGCCAGCATGATTAAGGCACTTTCTGGCGAACTAGAGCAGTGCACGTAAACGCTGTTTACCTTCCTGCCAGAGCGGTATCTATTTATCTACTAGCACTTTGACGTGCTTTTGAATTGCTAGGTGGGCAGGAACAGGGACCGAGCAATGGAAGCTCACCCCATCGCAGAGATTCAAATTGCCATCCTTCTGATCGGCAAGCCCTAGGCTCTGTGGTTTAGCCCTCAGAGCCACTTGCGCTAAATGACACACACAGCTAAAAGACCAGATGAGTAAAGAGAATACTGTTATTTTAATAGTTAAATTGCCACTATGATAGTAGACCTCGTAATATATCTATTTGTTTTGAGTCCAATCTATGTGAGAATAGAGTCCGTCCCAAACCCTGACAGCTTTCTCTGATTTCATAGGCTTATATGGTGGGGCAGAGGTGCAAGACTTGTCAAACCAAAACCATGCAGTTCAGACCATGTCATTTCTGGAAAAGCCGCTCTATGAATAGGAATGTTAGATGTGTTTGATAGTCTCAGAGCAGCAAACAGTCATTTTAATTCCACTTCAACTGTCTGAGGTCAGTGTTTGATACTAGCAAAAACACTAAGAAAGCAAGACGTCTTTTTGCATTGGATTCCTACAGAGGAAGCAAGGCAGTCTTGAAAGATCCTTGGAAATTTGTTCTACTGATTTTGTAACTTAGGGCTGATTCATGCATGCCTAGGCCTCAATAGACGACTTCTTTCTGTGAATGAGAATTTCATTTCACTCAGTGTCGCTTCAAATGCTGTCAAATTTTGACTGTTACTTACTGAGTCACGGGAAGGGGAAACTCGAAAAATTAGAATATCGTGGAAAAGTCCATTTATTGTAAGCAATTGTTTTCATTAGCTACTGGAGTTTAATATATGAGATAGACTCATGACATGCAAAGCGAGATATGTCAAGCCTTTGCTTGTTATAATTGTGATGATTATGGCACACAGCTGATGAAAACCCCAAAGTTGAAATTGTTAATTTGGGGTTCTCATCAGCTGTACGCCATAATCATCACAATTATAACAAATAAAGGCTTGACATATCTCGCTTTGCATGTCATGAGTCTATCTCATATATTAGTTTCACCTTTTAAGTTGAATTACTGAAAGAAATGAACCTTTCCACGATATTCTAATTTTTCGAGTTTCACCTGTATATATATATTCTCCCGGGGAAAGGGTCATGGCCAGGCACAAACCCTTCAACATTCCTCAGATGAAAATTGGGACATTTGAGGAACCGCAAGGAGTTTCTGGATGGAGGAAGAGTAGGGAGGGCGGAAATATGCATAAGGGCACTCTGTACATCCGCAGATGTGCTACTGCCACCTCTTCATTACTTTGCACATTAGTAGATGGGACCCTAGCACTGGGCATCAACCCTTCTTCCTAATTCTGCCCACCCAACCACACCCTCTCCCCCATCCTGCAAGCCACTCAAGTCTCACCCGCCAATGCTGCCGCCGGCTCCAATCTGCACTGTGGCCCTTTTAAGCCCATGGAAGTGGTAGGGGATATGGGATAATGACCTTTTTGGGGAAAGGAGGAAAGAAGAAAGAGATTCAGATTTGATGGCAAGGTGGGGAAATGTGGAAAATGGGTTGGGGAAAGAGGGGAAAGGAGAAGCAGGTCCAGTCATCACTGTGGGATGCTATTTTAGCCAAAGAATGGTGCCCCCCTCATTTTAATCACCTGCAAAACGATGGAAGAATAAATGAAATGAATTGTGTTGAAAGGGACAGGATGAAAGAGGGCAGGAAGAAGGGGTGCATAAGGGTGGCGGGGATTATTATTTTTTTGTCTTTCTTATTGGTTTTCCCAGAAGTGGAAGACTAAATATGTAGGGAAAGGTCTGCCTGCCCCTTGTCCGCTTTCCTTTCCATCACCTCTTCCCCTTGCTTTTGCTCTCGGCTGATCGCACATTCCTTGGCTCTGTTTACTTAGGAGGTGATGCATCTAGTGGTTAGGCTGGTGACAATATTCAATAGCTTCACAAGCCCACTGAATGCTTGGCTTTTCAATCGGGCTTCTGAAAGATATAATATTGGCCGGTATAGTACGAAACTGGCATATTATTGAGGTTACATGGTGGAAAGGAGCCAGGTAGCCTGGAAGGTAGGGGAAATGTTGTGGACTGCATTTGAGTTTTCTTCCATAATCAAGGGATGTACAGTACATGTATATGTGACCCACTCCTCCTTCCCAAGTTCTTTTTTTTAAAAATAAAAATAAAAAATAGTATTAATTAATTCTTTACATATTTATATCCTGCCCTGTGGAACGCCCTCCCATCAGATGTCAAGGAATAAACAACTATCTGACTTTTAGAAGACATCTGAAGGCAGCCCTGTTTAGGGAAGTTTTTAATGTTTGATGTTTTATTGTATTTTTAATATTTTGTTGGAAGCTGCCCAGAGTGGGGAAACCCAGCCAGATGGGCAGGGAATGAATGAATGAATGAATGAATGAATGAATGAATAAATAAATAAATAAATATTATTATTATTATTAAGCCAAGCCTTCTTTCCTTAACAAAGCGGCTTACAAGAGCTATCAGCGACTAAGAACTGCAGGCTGCAATTCACACTGGATTCCTGCTGTTGCAGGTGTGTGCCAATTAGGTTTCCCAGTGCAATTTTCTCATTACCATGATTAAGCATTTCTCTTTGCATCTGACATTTGCTTGGTTACTGCGCCACTTTGCCTAGGAAGAAGCAATTTGTATCACCACAAACCAGTCTGCACTGATCACCACAAACCAGTCTGCACCTTTCCGGTTGCCATAGAGTCCATCTCAAAAGGATCATCATCAGAATCAAAAGACCCAATACTGTTTAGGAAATTTTGCGTTATGAGGATACTTTATCGAGGCTTATCTAATGTTTCTGTGATGCGAACGCATTCCCACGGCAATGAATGCTTACGCTATGGTTGCATTTGAAGGTGTTTTGCATGGAATGTTTTCCAGCGTCCGTTTTCCTCCATGGCAGCATTTCTGGAATGAAATTCACCGAAGAATCTGCTAGTAGCACGTTTGTCGGTTTGCAAAATAAAGCAGATTTTCAGGGAATGGTTCTCAAAGCTAAGCCAGAAGCAATCTAAATTTCTGTGCATAGATTGTTCCTGGGAGGGTGGATTTTCAATTCTAAATAGTGTGCAAAATACCCGTGCTCTTCTATGCAGAATTATTCATGCTCTACAGCAAAACAATTATATCAGAAATGCTTCAGAGCTGTAAAAACAAGCCATTTCCATTATAGCTCCTAGATAGAAAAATACTTTTACAACTCAAACACATAGCCCATACATTCCTATATTTATTTATGCAGTCCTTTCTGGTAATTGCACTTGATACATTAACCAGGCTATTTCAGCATCTACAGAAATAACAGCAGCAGCTCAAACTTTTGATAAGACATAATATAACATAGCTCTATATTTGTGAGCTTCGGAGCATGGTATCCAACTAAGCTTTGCTGATAGTAGACCCATTGAAATTAATGAACATGATGAAGTTAGGTCCATGAATTTCAGTGGGTCTACTCTGAGTTAGTTAAACACCACCATAATATTTTTCTTTATGTTTTGTATTTCACAATTTAACTCTTTATCAGTGGGTGATATTTTTTTTTAAAAGACTATAATTTCACTACTTGTGAGGGTCAAATCAAAGACCCAGATCCTTGGTGTGCTTGGTAAAAAAAAATCAGAAAGATAAGGTCCTTTTTTAGCAGTTCTCTTTTGTACCATTTGTTCCTGGTAGCTAAGCTAGTTCTAATAACTCAGCTAAGCAAAAGCAATACTTATCCCAATTTACCTCCTTCTTTCTTTTCATATTGACCCTCAAATCCTACCCCAATTCTTTCTCCATCTTAAGGACTTACAGATTTTTTAAAGGATTTCTTTAAAAAGAAAAAAGAGAGGTTTCTAACAAGACCGATGGCTTAAAACATGAATAAAAAGGCTGTATTCACATAGCAGTTTATTCCATTTTCACAACCATGGTTGCCGAACGTCTTGGAACTCGTATGTTTCAGCTCTCGAACGATCAAAAACCAGAAGTGAGTGTTCTGGTTTTTGAACTATTTTTGGAAGCCAAACAGGAGCTTCCTGCAGCCAATCAGAAGCCACGCTTTGGTTTCCAAACATTTTGGAAGTCGAACAGACTTCCAGGACGCATTCCATTTGACTTCCAAGGTACGACTATATAATGAATATAGTGCAAGTTATTTGCTTCTAGGGAAAAAAAATCTATTTGCAAATAACGTGGAAATGGGTGCTAAACCTGTGCTACATTCCAAGTCCTAAAATCCCAGGAGCGGCTTTTGCATTGTACGAAAGCTCCACTATATGTTGGAATTAACTGGGAAACGTCGTGAAAATTGAATAAACTGTTGTGTGAATGCAACCAAGGTCAACAAGAAAGAATAGGAAGAAGGAAAGATGGGTTGGGAGGGGGGAAAGGGAAAGGGAAAGGATGGAAGCAAAGGAAAAGGTATAGGTCATGGGGATGCAGTGGAGGCTGGGAGGAAATGAAAAAAAATGTTTCTCTGGTAAGCAAGTAAGTTTACTAATACCCATAACTTACACTGTCTTGTATATAAATGTGGAAAACCAACAGAGGCAGATATTATTAGTAATATTAGTATTATTATCATAATATGACCTTGCTATGGACAATTGTCGACCGTCATATTGTTGGGGCCAGGTAGGATTTTTTCCACTTGGCAGATTGGCACCAGCCATTTGGTTTTCACCTACCTGGTAGCAATCTTCACAACTTTGTGAGGTTAGGCATTGGTACTTTGGCCACCTCATGAGAAGAGAAGACTCCCTGGAAAAGACCCTGATGTTGGGAAAGATGGAGGGCACAAGGAGAAGGGGACGACAGAGGATGAGATGGTTGGACAGTGTTCTCGAAGCGACTGGCATGAGTTTGGCCAAACTGCGGGAGGCAGTGGAGGATAGGGGTGCCTGGCGTGCTCTGGTCCATGGGGTCACGAAGAGTCGGACATGACTGAACGACTGAACAACAACAACAACAACAACAAGCCTTTGATTGTAGGGTGGGGAGGTTGTACCCTTCGCCTCCCTTTCTCAGTAAGGGTATCCTGTTAAAGGGATCTGGTGTGTGGGTGTGGGTGGATTCTGTCTGAAGCCTGGATGTGAGCTAGGGCCATATCACAACCCCTATGGGGACTCCTTGGGTGCCCCTATTTGATGTAATTCATAGAGCTCCCCCTCATGGTGATTAACCCTTAGTTGGATTCCCAGCGGATGGGCTGGAGTCGTGACATAGCCTGCCCTCACCCAATGCCTAAGCCAAATGGCTCACATCTATAACTAATAAAGTTGTGGCCTATTTGAACCCACAAACCAAAATAATTGTGTCTGTGTCTTTATTGTCCATTAGGGAGCTGTAAGTCACAGGGGGCCTTGGCATGCAATTCCCTATTAGATGCTCTCTTTAGATCTTCCTGTGATTCAGCACCCCCTTTTTTATTTAGCTTTTGTTTATTCTTCATAAATTCTTTGGACACCCACCAGTTTGTCTACACTAAGCAGTTATATTTCCAGGGTATGCATTTGGGTGGAATTCTTGGCTAGAACTGTGGATGGGGGGGGGGTGCAGGAGCACACTTGCAATCCCCACCCCCTGACACCTCTATTCAGTTCCTTGGGTTGAGCAAGGATGTTCTGCAGGGGAATTCCATTACTGTTTGCATTCATGCAGTGTCAAAACTTGTTTGTGGCAAGGAGGAAGGTTTGTCTTCCTTTCCATGTTCTATCAGTTGACGGGGTTACAGCACTAACTGAGCACCTGATCAGAAAATGTGAATGCCAAGCTCAGTACTATATCTCTAAGCTGGAAGCAAGATGTATTCTAAAATGGATACCCCAAGTTGCTCTTTTTTTTCTCTTTGCAATAAGTGCTCACCATTTCCCCCTTTGACTCTGTTGTACATTGAGTCTTTAAAGATACAACACGAATATTTCTTGTATCACTGGGCTGTTAATGAAGCAATAATCTGAAGCGATTGAACATTACCAGCACAATAAGAAGATAATAACTGAACGTGGCAGACAGTCACAGTTGTTCACATGTTATCATGCCTATGCAGTTCAAATAACAATCTTTAGAAAGGACATGATATCACAACAAATAGAGGAGTGCCTTTTTAGAAAACTTGTGACATGATTACAACAATCAGTTAGCTGATTTGCACTTGCTTTGAGCTGTGTTTGGCTGTCTTGCTTCGGGAAACAAGTTCAGCTTAAATTATCATCTCAGGGTGAGAACATTCCCATCTGAATGTTGTAAATTATTGAAAAATACGGATTTGTAGCAGCATTAAGGTTACATGCAGATAATTGTCTGATAATTTAGTCAGTTTCTTAAAAAAAAAATCTCCCCTTGTCATTGGTAGAGCTACTGTGATGTCATGGAATGTTTTCAAACATTCTAACAGCTCAGAGTAAACTGTGAGCATGAAGAAACTTTCAGACGGAAGGGGCAGTGACAGGGTAAGCTAAACATGCACTGAGAAAATCAGCAGAGAAAGATTATCTCAGGGGAGCTCGATAGCAGATAGAACGCTCTTTCTCCCACTTGTTCCTTTTCTGCTGCAAATAATGCCTTCTCCCTGCCACTTTACAGCTGCTCAGTGGAATGATAGGGAACATGTTGTGTCTTGGGTTCGTGGAACAATAAATCCAGTGAACAGCTCTTTATTGTAAGGTAACCGACAAGACAAGACAAGACTGGGGAACGGGGGCAGGGGAAGCTCTATTTAAGGCACACTGGTACAGAGAGGATAGATACATTTAAGCGGGAACCAATAATATTCTAACTTTCCGGCGGGACCCAATCAGGCTGTGGATTGTGCTTGTTCCCTTAAACTGCCAAATGACATTACTCCACCTGGCTGACAGAATGTCTTAATTAATACACAACAGAACACATCCACATTGTAGCATTTTTGGACTTTGAAATACAGTAAGGAAACTCATGAACTAGGATCAATAAATTTTATCTCCATTTTAAATTGATACTCATAAAGGCTTGCTTGGCTCATGATAATTAATTCAGCCAGAATCAAGAGAAGAGATTTGTTCAGCTCCAAAACTGATGTCAGGAGTACAGAACAGTTTGAAAATGGCAGCAGTTTCCATCATTCAAGGCGTAACACATTACAGAATCATGTGGGCTGGCTTAGCCAATCCATTTTCCTGGGGCAAAACATATAGCCATGAACAGTGATGTGATTCAGCACATCACTGCTACTTTTGTAATTGATTTAGAAATATCACCAACCCTGTAAGAAAGGATTGAGGCACCTCATGTCAGTTCAGTGTTGAGAACTTATGCTGACAACTCATCATTTTATTTTATTTTTTTGCAATACTTAACTGAAGCCCGAACAGCATTGCATATAGAGTTCCTATTGCCTCTAAGGCCCCCTTAATTTTCTCAGGCTCTTATAATAATGCATTAACAATTTTTATCTTCATCACTACCTAAAATAAATTGAACCTTTTTTGATCCCAGACATACACTTCCTATTAAACAAGCATTATGCATGAACATATTAACTGTCTGGTAACTAGATCATTAATAATTCCAAGGCTTTCAAATACTATGACAGAGAGCAGATTACTGCTTTATATACTTAAAATTCCGCCACATACTGTAAATAGCACCTTTTTTATTTTATTTTTAAAGGACCCTAATGGATACTGAACCATATAGGGAACTGAAACAGCACAATGTATAGTAAAGTAGCTCGGAGAAGCATCATTTCAGTTCCATGATGAAATTGTCTTTCATGGGACTTAGTGTAAATCCAGCAAAGCAGAAACCAGCTACAACTTCATGTGTGTGTGTGTGTGTGTGTGTGTGTGTGTGTGTGTGTGTGTGTAACTCAAAAAATTAGAATATCGTGGAAAAGTCCATTTATGTAAGCAATTGTTTTCATTAGCTACTGGAGTTTGATATATGAGATAGACTCATGACATGCAAAGTGAGATATGTCAAGCCTTTATTTGTTATAATTGTGGTGATTATGGCGTACAGCTGATGAGAACCCCAAATTAACAATTTCAACTTTGGGGTTAGTTTCACCTTTTAAGTTCAATTACTGAAAGAAATGAACCTTTCCATGATACTCTAATTTTTCGTGTTTCACCTGTGTACACACACACACACACACACACACACCACTAGAAATGCAAGGTGTCATCACATTCTTCAGTCCCACCAACTGTAGGGTGAAGAATGGGTGGAAGGCCGGTGCAAGCCGTTTAATGGAGTGGAGGGTAGGTGATTTGAAGAGCCTTTCCCATTCTGCCAAATATGCCTGAAGCCTGTTTTAATGCAGTGTGGAGGCCCTTTAGCAGGGGTCGGCAAACTAAGGCCCACGGGCCAGATCAGGCCCAGCTGGGTCGTAAATCTGCCCTGCGCCCTGCACAGCTGGAACCGCCATGAAGCCAAGACTCCCAGCAATGGTGATGGGAGGAAGAGGCCGAGCGGCGGCAGCTCTCCCACACAATCGCCGCGCCTGGTTTACCTCAGCGCGGCACGGGGACGTCTCTGCCAATCAAACGCCACGCCTGGTTGGCAGAGCCGCCGCCACTCGGCCTCTTCCTCTGGCCGCAAGGAGGCAAGGCAGCACCAACCGCTGGCTCCTGCTCCTCCCGCCTGGCCACCTCCGGAAGTCCACTTCCCCTTCCCTGCCAGCTTCCACCTGCGCTGCCAGGAGACCGCCAGAAGACATTGCGTCTTGGCGAGTAGCCACACCCTGCCCTGCTGCTTGATGCACAGGCACTAAGAGCCCTAAAGACGTGCTTACTCGCAAGTAAGCCCCAATCGTTTCAAGGCTGCTTGTTCAGCGCCTGAAGAACTGCTCACGTGCACTGAGGTGAAATGCGCTACAGATTGCACCCCTGGGAAAATAAATGCAGTGGCTGGCCCCCTTGACTCTTCTTCCAGCTCCGCCCCCTCATGCCATTTCTCCGGCCACCACAAGGTCTGAGGGACTTTGGACCGACCCACAGCTAAAAAGATTTGCCAACCCCTGCCCTTTAACAAACAGCTCTCCCATCTGTTTAACATGTCTGATGCAATGTGGGAGCTGCTTCACACAACGGTTGAGCAAGCCACTTTGCAAGCACCTCCCCTACCTTTCAAAGGGGGTGGGGCTTAAGGGAGAGGGGTGGGTGAGATATAAAGGGAGGGGGTTGGAGAGCAATGGGGTAGGCAGGGTTTGGTGAGCAAAGCAAGCAGGGGGTGGCAGCCCCTAGGAGATATTATCTACTGAATCTCTGCACTGTTTTATTTTTGGGCTGTCGGAAACTAACTTTTCCCTTAATGAAAGTTATGAGGGTTTTCTTAAGGAAATGAAAGCTACTCCCTTTCATTCGCAACACATCTTAACAGAAATGAAGGGATGGGGAGAAATTTGGGGACATTTGGAGGGGGAGAGTGCTGTTCTCTGTAGATTTGGCTGGGGAAGTAGGTATTGCTAACTACCTATGTGTTTTGAAAAAGCTTCAGTTTGACAGCAGATTGCCTAGCAATGCAGCTGCCACAGGCTTAGTAACTGGGCCCACTAAATGGGCCTGGGAATGGCATTGCATGATGGCACAACATTGCAACCAGGCACTGTATAGGGCAGAATGGGGAATGAGGAAGCTTTCTTAATGAGCAGTCAATGGAGGCAGCCATTTCCTCTTACAAAAACCACAGACTCAGTCCTATGGAGCCCCATGAACAATGTAAGAAATTCTGAGTGCTATTTCTGGAAATTGCAATACAAAATGTAGTTTCTTAGAATGTCTTCCTGCAGCATGACTTGAGTTAAAACTGGATTGCAAATGGAAATGGATCACCTGATGTCATGGTGATTGACAGCTGGTATCCTGTAGGCACAGGATGGTGACTGTATATTGAGGAGGAGGGGGCACACCAATCTTAACTAAAACAGCAAAGTTTTTAACAAGCCCCACCGAATTTAGGGAATACCACCAAATTACAATTTATTATCCATATAAATATGAAATAGCAAAAGTAAACAAGGTAAAGGATCCCTGGGCGGTTAAGTCCAATCAAAGGTGACTATGGGATTGCAGTGCTCATATTGCTTTCAGGCCGAGGGAGCCGCCGTTTGTCTGCAGTCAACTTTCCAGTTCATGTGGCCAGTTCATTCTGGCACAACGAGACACCGTGACGGAAACCAGAGCACACGGAAATGCTGTTTACCTTCCCGCCGCAGCGGTACCTATTTATCTACTTGCACTGGTGTGCTTTTGAACTGTTAGGTTGCACTGGTGTACTTGCACTGGTGTGCTTTTGAACTGTTAGCGGGAGCTGGGGCAGAGCAATGGGAGCTCACAGGGATTCAAACTGCCGACCTTCTGATGGCAAGCCCAAGAGGCTCAGTGGTTTAGACCACAGCGCCACCTACGCCCATAGTCAAAATAAAAATAAAAATAAAAATAGCATCACAGACCAAACATGCATGGATCACATGAAATGGTATTACATTTAGATAAGGCATCTAAGCCCCACCTCTGCCCCTGAGGTTTGCTCAGCTTCTTAGCCCCATTGCTAATGTCCATCTATTGAACATGAATGTTTGTAGAAGAAAGCCTATGCATGTAGTCTTTCATGCAAGTCTGAACCCTGACACTGCAAATTTCCAGCCTGCATAGAAACTCTAACCATGCATGTAGGTTTTTCCCTATGGACATCCACAATTTACATGTGGATGTTGGGGCTGGGGTCAAGGAGCTGCACAGCCTCAAGGGTGGAGTCAGTGCTGCAGACTTGCAGCCCCATTTTTAATGGGTGATGCCTCTTTATGTGATTCTCACAAGAAGGAAGCTAGGGAGACCATGTTAATCTCCCAGGGTATGACGTTCTACTAAGTGGATGTGACAACTGAAAAAGCCCTATCAGATATTCTTGGGATGAGATGTAAAAAGATCATCTGCCATGACTACAATTTCTGTGTTGTGTCATATGGAAGGAGGCATTCCTTTATGACCCAGGTGTTAGACGAATGCAAAATTAGCAAGCATGAAAAATATTTAGAATAGCATCCTTCTGTAACAAAGCTGCCATGCCAACACAGCAATCAACATTTACTAATAATTTTGAATGTGTTGGGGAAATAAAGGTACTGGGAAGTAGGTTAATGTTGACATATAAAAAATATTTATGTAGGCTTCTTGATGCAATACCAATGAGAAAACTAGGACTAACTAGATAAAAATAGGATATCTCTAATTAAGTAGGCCAAGATGAATTCTTAATCTAGGAATAGCTGCTGCAAAAAGAAACTATCAATAAGCCAAAAAAAAAAAAGAAGAAGAAGAAGGAAGAAATCTCAATGGATTCATCAAAAATTCAATATCTATACTTTTGAAACTTTTTTGCCATATTTACTGGATCTTTGAGCTGGAAAATATATATAATTTATGTCAGGCAAAACAAATGGGAAAGCTTTGAATCTGAAATTCTTTCCCTATAGTACGTCAAAAAGAACAGACTTATTTTATTTATTTTCAAGTGCAGTCTTTAATGCATACTAAGAGAGTCTGAAATGATAAACATGCTAATCTTTTTCTTCTCTCGATGACTGTATGACTATTTCTCCTGTATATTTATTTAGGCAAGATGAATAAAGGTATGCACTACCCCTTAAAGGGCAACCCATAATCCAGCTTCCCTTCTCCCTTTTGTTCTGTTGATCTAGGAGTACCTTGTCCACTTTGCAAAAATGCAACCAGTCATGTATTCTTTGAACCCTTGTTCCTCTTGACTGATTCAAGCTTGCAGAAAGGGTAGGACTACGTGGATCCAGGACAGTTCTATTTTTCTAGAAAAAGAGGTGCGGTAACTCATCATGAACACCTCCCCCGTTCTCTTAGAATGGCAATGGTGCCCACTTCAGAGGTGCTGGAACCCAGCTGAGAGGTGCCAGAATTGAGTTCCATTGAGTTCTGGCTGGGGAAAAAGCTCTGATCCATGGTGTGATCAATGCATCCTCGCAGGAAGGCATGGCCCCAAATGTCTCGAAAGAAGCAGTGATTCAACCGTGGCTGAAAAATGCTCAGAATGGGCCCATTGTTGTTTGGAAACTTTGAAGAAAGGCAATTGAGAGGGTTGTACTGCAGTAATTGAACTTCCAAGTGAAGTCTAGAGCTACCCTCAAAAACTTGGGATGCTGTATTGTATAGTGAAACCTGGAGCTACCTATGCTGCGTTTCTTGCAAGTTCTGCCTTCTGTGATGCTAGAGGGGCAGTCGCTCAACTCTGAACACTCTCTCGTGGTGTGATACCCTGCACCGTATACATTAGGGCGTGTTGAATTTTTCATCTTTAAAAATCCTGATTTGAGGGGTGTTAAAAAGTTGTGGTATGATTAGGTAATTTGAAATATATTTTGGTTACTTGTAAATATTTAGGTCTTGCTTGGTAAATATCTATGTGAAAAGTTCCTACTTTTTAATTTTTTTAAATTTTTCTGTCATTTAAACGTATATGTTATTCCCAAATTTTCATGAAAACAGATGTTGATAAGTGCCTAAAATTGATTACAAGATATTGTAGTTCTGTTATATATGTATTGTAGTTATCTGTATTATTAATATTATTAATTACAGGTGGGTAGCCGTGTTGGTCTGCCATAGTCAAAACAAAATAAAAAATTCTTTCCAGTAGCACCTTAGAGACCAACTGAGTTTGTTCTTGGTATGAGCTTTCGTGTGCATGCACACTTCTTCAGATGTATCTGAAGAAGTGTGCATGCACACGAAAGCTCATACCAAGAACAAACTTAGTTGGTCTCTAAGGTGCTACTGGAAAGAATTATTAATATTATTAATTATTAATATGTAGTTATCTGTATTATTACTATTGGGTATGTTTAGCCTGGAGAAGAGAAGGTTAAGGGGTGATATGATAGCCATGTTCAAATATATCAAAGGATGTCATATAGAGGAGGGAGAAAGGTTGTTTTCTGCTGCTCCAGAGAAGCGGACACGGGCAATGGATTCAAACTACAAGAAAGAAGATTCCACCTAAACATTAGGAAGAACTTCCTGACAGTGAGAGCTGTTCGACAGTGGAATTTGCTGCCAAGGAGTGTGGTGGAGTCTCCTTCTTTGGAGGTCTTTAAGCGGAGGCTTGACAGCCATCTGTCAGGAATGCTTTGATGGTGTTTCCTGCTTGGCAGGGGGTTGGACTGGATGGCCCTTGTGGTCTCTTCCAACTCTATGATTCTATGATTATACAATGGTATGTGATTTCTTTTTTGCTTTCTACAACCAGTGATAACTGCTTCACTATGACTACAAAGAAGAGAACAAGGCAGGGAGCATTCACACATGTGAGCAACCTTATTGGAAGTGGAAGAGACATGTTGCCTTCTGAATTACCAACTTTGCGAGACATGTTAAGATATGGACTGTTGCTGAGAGAACAAAGTAGTGAGGATATGAGAAACTATCCAGCTGCCAGTGTTGCAAAAGACATATATCCTAAAGTACTTGAAAAATGGGAACGAGCAAACTGTTCTTTTGTTTTCCCTGTTGTGAATTCAAGAGTTACAGTATTAGCAAAGATTCAAGAAAGTTGAGAGCAAGCAAAAAACATATCTCTTGGAAGGGGCAAGTTAGATATTAAAGAAGCCTTTGCTTCAAAACTTGACAAGCTCTTTGACATTCTCAATTGCAAATGTGAAATCATTATGTGCTCTGAATTTGGCTGTGCTACACATTGCACAAAAGAAGCTCATATTAATTGTACATGCTCTAAAGACAAGAAGATCCCAGTGAAAGAACTTGCTTTCATTAAAGGCCAGAGAAACAAGATTGGTTCTATTGGACCACACCAAATTGGTTTGCCAGATTTTCCAGAACATAACAGACTGATAAAGAAGCAAAAGCGAGGAGAAGTTGAGAGAACAAGACTTGCTGATGCTGAATATAAAAAGGAATGCTTGCAGACTTCTTCACTTCCATCACATGAAGAAAGTTCCTCCAGGGTTGGAAATGAGGAAAAAGAATCTGATACAGAAGATGGAAGTGAATCAAATTATGATTTAGCAGCTCCTTCAACTTCTAATGGAGAGAAACAGTACAATACATTAGATATACCTAATGTTACTATGCAGAGCATCAGATACGGTGTTGGTCTTCGTGCCACAGCTGCAATTACCACCGCTGCATTTATTGATACTGGCTTGATCACTGAAGAAAATACGAAACTTGTTGTTGACCACAATAAAGTAAAGAGAGCGCAGGAGAAATTGATGTCATCATTAGACAATGAATTTGAAGAAATTTGTAAGAAGGGTCAAATTGATTGCGTATTTTTCGATGGTCGTGAAGATTCAACTAAAGTTATGCTGAAGGCTGAAAATTTAGAGCAGCAGTTTCCCAGTACTATGAAAGAACAACATTATTCAGTTTGTAGTGAGCCAGGTGGGAGATACCTTTATCACTTTACACCAGAGAAAAGCTCAAAGAATGAAAAACCAGCTGAAATAATTGCTGACATTTTACTGAATTTCATGAAAGAGAAAGGTATTGATAAAAAAAATACAAGCAATTGGAGGTGATTCAACAAATATTAATACTGGCTGGGAAGGTGGCATCATGCACTGGGTAGAAGTCAAAGTAGGTTGCAAACTTAACTGGCTAGTTTGTGCTCTTCACACAAATGAGTTACCTCTTCACCATTTAATCACAGCCCTTGATGGGAAGACTTTGTCAAACAACAAGTGGACAGGTGACATTGGTAAAATGTTAGATGCAGCTACAGAGCTTGATATTAATCCTAAATTTCCAAAAATTTCAATTGGAGTACCTGTTATTGAACTCAGTGACAGTATTGTGAAGGATCTGTCAACCGATCATGCATAAGGATATAGAATTACACAGGCCATAAGAGCAGGTAAACTTCCCAATAATCTGGCACTTCTTGAAATGCCAGTGAGCCTTTCAAGGTGGCTTACAACAGCAAACAGACTTTGTCGCTTGTGGGTTTCCAAACATGGCCTAAAAGGCAAAAACCTCAAGAATTTAAGGCTGATTGTAGAATACATCGTTGGTGTGTACTATCCGTGTTGGTTCAATATCAAAGTAAAACATTTGTGGATAGAAGGCCCACATCATTTGTTGTTTCAATTGCAACAGCTTAGACTGCAAAACAAGGCTGTAGTAAATGCTGTTTTGCCGACTGTTAAGCATTCAGCGTGGTATGCATTTAGTGAAATGTTAATTCAGACACTGCTGTGCTCAAATAATAAGGAAGAAAGGAGAGCTGGAATTCAAAAGATCATCAATTTGAGAGGTGGCAATGATGATATATTTGGAGACCTTTCAGTACGTCCAAGGAAGATACCTTCTATAAACACCTCTGCTTCAAACTTATTGGAGTTGATAGACTGGTTTGATGGAGTTTATGAACCTCCATTAACATGCAAAATGACCTTGACAGAAATAAAGGAATTTATTGACAAGCCTATGCAAGTTCCTCAGTGGCCTTGTCATGGTCAAGGGATTGAAAGATGTGTGAAACAAGTCACAGAGGCTGCAGAGAGGCCAAGAAGCAGGTCGTCGGCTTTTGTCAAGAAATGAATCAAAACAGGACTTGATGAAACTTGTTATTAATTCCAATTAATGTTATTCTTTTTTTTTACTATAATAGGATGTTATAAGATAAAGTGATGATATGTTGTTACAACTGGAAATAAAATTTCTTTATATTTTCGCTTGTATAAAATGATTAAAAACTTTAACTTCGCTTCAAAATGCGAGTTTTTGGCTTTTTTTTAGTGTATTTCAAACAAATCAAAATTTACCAAGCTAATCATCAACCAATCATAAAAATAATTGCAGATTTGGATTCCTCATGTGCAATAACATATTTTTAGACCCCCTCATTGAGCAAATTCGCAAAATAAAATTTTCCGTCCTTAAATGACACGCCCTAGTATACATGGTCTCCGCTTTAATCTGCTTTGCTTTTAAATGCCATCCCACCAATGAACACACAATTGTTGCTCTGTGAAGGGACAGTTCCTCAAACAAACTCTCCTATGGCAAGGTGCCTCCCTAGCGAGACTGTTTCTATATTAAAAATATGCCTTGCCTTGCTACCACTTCCCCATGCTATAAAACAGATCTCCTGCAGAAGTAGTAAACAGATATGTGTGGATTGCAGAAGAGCATTCACATTCCCATCCACATTCATTGAATGATCAGCAAATTATCAGCAACGACATCCGAGGAGGGCTAGCTACAATCACATCTCACCATGTGTTTTTAGATGCTATCAATGGGGTGAGGGGGACAGCGAGCTATGATTTTGGTGGTAGCTACTTGCCTCCTGTGAAGGACCTGCCTCCTGTGAAGGAGGCAGTGAAGGACAGGCATGCCTGGCGTGCTCTGGTCCATGGGGTCACGAAGAGTCGGACACGACTGAACGACTGAACAACAACAACCTGCCTCCTGTACTTAAGAATGGGTGAATCTGTCAATTTTGCTTCCTCTCAGTTTATCATTTCCCCCCACATTTCTACATCAGTTTGTAATGGGTTGGGGAAATCCTCATGACAATACGCCTGTGAATTTCTCATAATTTTGTTCGCAATTTTGCCTAACATACACATTGCAAAGCGATTGCTCTTTAATAGAATGCATTTTTGTGTTATTTTAACAAATATGTGAATTATTAGGCACAGTTTACCTCAGTATGTGCATTTTTCTGTGCGTTACTTAGCTGTGAACCACAATGCAAAATTCAGAGTAGTGTGAATTTTGAAGGAATGCTGTGTTTCATTTATCCTATTGTTTTGGAAAGTGAGGATTAGATAGATTCATCTCTAGATGTGAACTGGATCATATTTCTCTACTGTCCCTGTCTAGTTCTGTCCTCAGATCAGATTAGATAAAGGTGGTCCAGCTTTCAGAGGAAAATCTGTATACCCCGCCTGCGGTTTACAAGAAACATTGGTACGAATGCTGAGCTTGATTGAAATATGTTATTTAGATCTATATATTGGGGAGCAGCTGGCAATCAGAACCCTGGAGAGGAGGATGGAGACATTTATTACACACACACACACACACACACACACACAACGTGGTGTAGTGGTTAAGAGTGGTGGACTCGTAATCTGGTGAACCGGGTTCGCTTCCCTGCTCCTCCACATGCAGCTGCTGGGTGACCTTGGGCTAGTCACACTTCTCTGAAGTCTCTCAGCCTCACTCACCTCACAGAGTGTTTGTTGTGGGGGAGGAAGGGAAAGGAGATTGTTAGCCGCTTTGAGACTCCTTAAGGGGAGTGAAAGGCGGGATATCAAATCCAAACTCCTCCTCCTCCTCCTCTTCTTCTTCTTCTTTTCCCTTAAAGTTAAGACATTGGGGAATCTAAAACTGTTACACCATTTGAAAATAATAATGAAAGAATAACTTCTTAAAATGTAGTGCTGTTTTTATCCAGGGATTCTAGCTATGTTGGCAAGTGAATTGAAAATTGTGTGCTGGGAGATGCCTGGGTTGGAGATGGAGCAGAGAGTCAGGATGTCAGTCCTCAAGCACCGTGGTGAGACAGATACTAGAAATGGGGGCAATAATTGGAGCATCTCAGGCTCCCACCAGATTTGAGACATACTTTAAGTAAAGCATCGGAGAGCTGAATAAATTACGACAGGAAAACCATAATTCACTGTGGCAGTAACCTGCAATGTACACAAGGAAGGTACGAGGGAAAAGGCAGGAGAGAAAAGTGGGTCAAGAGTGTAATTAGGGGTTTTTTTTTGGTAGCAAATAGATAACACTGGAGAGAAACTGAGCAGAGAAGAAGGGAAATAATGGAAAGCAAAGGAGGTAAAAATGAAGGTACAGGGAGAGGAAGTAGTAGGAGGTATTAGGGTTGAAGAGTTGGTGCCATAAGTTAAAGTAACGTGCTTTGGGAGGAAAGTTAAAAGCATTATCTCTCCTCCCCCAATGTCTGGGAAAGGTTGGGGAGTAGAATGCAATCATTCCAGTGCTCTAGGGGAGGCAGCTCCATTAATATCTGTTAAACTTGCAGTGCAAAACAATGTCTAATCAACTCTCCACCAGCGCGAGTGATCCATGTTGCGGATAAAAGGGTCAATTAAAGCTTCTGGCCTTTGTGTCTGCTTGAGCTTGCCTGGTTCCTTAATATCCCATTTCTAGTCTTATCCAGACTGGTTTTAAATTTACCAAACAACAGCTGTAAAATTTTCTCAAGCCCATTATGGAACATTTTATATATAGCAGATGTTTGCAAGATAAGGCAGCTATATTATATTATATATATATTATATTATATTATATTATATTATATTATATTATTTATTTTTTACACACAAAAAACCCCTTGTCTTTTAGGACGAGAGTGTCACAAAGCAACTTGCATAATTGGCATTAAAAGCAACATACTACAAGTACGTACATAATAATTTCTGATCCACAGAAATTACTTTTCCCCCTGCTAAAATGGTTAAGAAACCCCTTTTCCTGTCACAGAGTTACGATTCTGAGTGTGCTTTAACTCTGGGAATTGTAGCTCTGGGAGGGGAATAGGGATCTCCAGCAACCTATTCCCAAGATTCTTTGGGGCAAGCCATGATTGCCCCAAAGTGGTATCATAGCACTTTATGTGCATTGTGCAGATGTGGATTTAGCTTTTCCCAGGGGAACCCATATCTTTGGATGAGATCCAAGGGAGGAATACCGGGAGAGGCAAATCCATCAATAGCATTGTTTTAAGTTATAACAATTTTATTTTGTAACAGCCACCTCCTGGACCCCATGGACCTATTCTATCTGAGCAGAGAGTGTTCCTGGCTCACACAGAATGTACTATTCTGCTCAGCCCCTTTAAAGTAAGAGGGCCTTCTTGGTAGCCACGCTTGCCCTGTGCCAGCAGACGTCCAGGAGATAATCTGACTTTTAGAAGACATCTGAAGGCAGCCCTGTTCAGGGAAGTTTTTAATGTTTGAAGTTGTTTTATTGTGGTTTTAATATTCTGTTGTGAGCTGGCCAGAGTGGCTGGGGCAACCCAGTCAAATGGGCGGCATATAAAGATGATGATGCCAACAGACAAGGGTTGAACATCCAAAAAGGCTTCCCCTTATCAATCAGCCTCCAAATTTCTTCCTAAAGCCATGCAGATTACTGCCTTCCGAGTGTGTGAGGGTGTTAAGAAGAGACCACACCAGGCTTATGAAACAAGTAAAGAGTTTGCTAACATGTGGGGGGGGGTTGAGGTTCTTTTAAAAAACAAATATGCAATGCATAAATTACAAAAAGACCCACAACCCACCCAGAATACAGTCGTACCTTGGTTTTCAAATACCGGTAGCTTTGTTCTTGAACGTTTTGGCTCCTGAACGCCTCAAACCCAGAAGTGACCATTCTGGTTTGTGAACTATTTTTGGAAGTGAAACGTCCAATGGGGCTTTGGCGGCTTCCAATTGGCTGTAGGAGCTTCCCGCAGCCAATCAGAAGCCGCACTTTGGTTTTTGAACGTTTTTGAAGTCAAATGGACTCCCAGAACGGATTCCATTCGACTTCCAAGGTACGACTGTTTTCCTTTTGGACCAAAATGGTGCAGTTCAAAGCCCACTAAACAGTCTCTAAATGCAGCAGGCACCCAGAATAATTTTCTCTTGAGTAGCAGCCCTTTCCTTTACAGTACTTCTCCCTTATCAGGTTGAGTTCTGCCTTGAACAAAAAAGCCTCCAGGATGGCTACAAGTTATCATAGGCTGCCCTTGTCAACCATATGCAATTCCCAGTGGGCCATAGGAAGAAATTAATTTATTCCACGAGGGCAATTGCACTGCTTTGATATGCGAGGGTTTCCAGCTACCTCTGTAATCTGCAGTGAACAAATCAGAACACAGGAGACAGGAAAGCTCTGCATTCTCATGTAACTGTTGTTGTTTTAAAAATGTGTACCTTGGGCTTGTCCACATTGCCACCTGTCTCGTGCCTAGATAGCACAGGTCTGAGTGATTTTGTCTTTGCCCTGCAACTTTCTCCCAGAAAAAAACCCACTCTTTGGTGATAAATCGAAGCAAATGGCAGTCCGTAGAAAACCCGAAGGTTGTTTGCACTGGTTCAGCACTAAACCACAGTCTTTTCTGGGAGAAAGCAGTGGGACAAACAGAAGTGTGGTTGAGCTCTTATTTTCTGTGGTAAAACAACAACAAAACATTTAAATCATTCCACTTGTTTTTCAGGCATTCTCTAAGGCTTGTTTCTGGGTCATTTGCCATTTCTCTCTCTTCCAGATCAGATGTTGCTTCCTGTGGGTTGACATTTCTCTCTCTCTCTCTCTCAAATGCAAAGATAGACTATATTTGATGGGTGAAATTCTGTAATACACACCAGCCTAGACTATCTTACACACTTGAGAAATATGACAGAGTGCTGTGACATTGGAATTATTGGACATTTAAACTCCGTTATTAAGATGCAAAAAAAAGGAGAAGTTCCTTTCAGTAATTACTTTGATCCCCCCCCCTTCCTCTCTGCCTCTGAGGGATATTAAAGATTGGAAGACTGATTCATTAACCAGATCTTCAAAAGGCTACGTGCTTGCCACTCAGAGAAGAAAGCTTAGTGCATCATAGCTGCATAGTGACAAAATTAATGTTAGTCCTCCACATCCATAGTAACTTCTTTTTAGGAGAAACAGCCTGAGTTCACTTTAAGCTCCCTTTTCATTCCCTTGTCCCATGGATGCGGAGCATATGCCCCTCAACATGTTTCTAAGCCGATACAACTCCCATCTCCCATGCTGGTTTGGGCTGATGGAAGTTGGAGTCCAACAACATCTGGAAGACAGCAGGATCTCCATTCTTGCCTTACCTAATTTGGAAAAATTGAGCAGGTCGAACTTTTGGAGAAATGGGTTATACGTCAAATAGCATTTATCTGGAACCCAGATGGTAGTATAGTGGTACCTCGGGTTACAGATGCTTCAGGTTACAGACGCTTCAGGTTACAGACTCTGCTAACCCAGAAATAGTACCTCAGGTTAAGAACTTTGCTTCAGGATGAGAACAGAAATTGTGCGGCGGCAGCAGTGGGAGGCCCCATTAGCTAAAGTGGTACCTCAGGTTAAGAACAGTTTCAGTTTAAGAACGGGACTCCACAACGAATTAAGTTCTTAACCTGAGGTACCACTGTACTGAACTGTTTTAGTTCCAGAAAAAGTGGATCCAGCTTGTTGAATCTGGAAAAATATGGAAACAAGGAGCGGATCTTCTCAGTATAAAAATCCACACAAGCAGTGACTCTAGAAATTTGAAGGTATGGGGGACCAGGGAGATGAAGCACAGGTGTTCACAGTTCCTCTTCCCTCCGTTTTACGTAAGTCCCAAATGGAACTTGTACCTTCTTTCTAGTACTGATAGATGTATGTGGAGACTGGTTGTACAGATAAAACCACAAGGGCTATTTTGGATCAGATGAGGCACCTGATGGGCATTCTGCTTCTGGCCGCAGATACCCAGATTGATAGCCAGTTTTGTGTTTTTGTGTGTGGTTTTTTGGGGGGGTTTTTGTAGGAAGCCCACAAACAAGGCATAAAGGCAAAAAGTACAGGGATTGAGCTACTGCTCCTGGATCTGATATAAATAAAATTGTACTCTCACCCCCCGAAACCTCTGCTAGTGTTTGTTGATGTTAGAAAACCAAGGAACAAGAGGCAACCCTGAACTGTGTCACAGAAGAAGTCACCCACAGTAGCAAACTAGTCAGACAAAACAAAGACTTTGTTGTGGCACCTTAAAAATGCATTATGACATAGGTTTTCATGAGCTGTAGAGCATTTCATCGGATGCACTATAGTCACAAATAGCTTATGCCATAGCAAGATTGTCAGTTTTTAAGTTGCTGCAAGACTCTGAATTCTTGTTTTGTTTTGTTTTTTCTTTTGCTGCAAAACAGCTGCTGCTCTGGAAACTATTCTGATTGTTTCATAGAAATCCTATAAATATAACATGAATTTACACTGGAACTTGATGAATATAAAACTGTTCCCATCAGTCATGTTTATTTCATAGTTATCATTCCCGCCAAAATTAATACAGCAAGACTATCCTGTAGTAAACTTATTTGTCTTTTGCCTTCCTTCTGAAACATAGCCTGTGGCACAAAGCTCAGCATTATAATATAAATATACCACCATTCTGAGAAGTTCAGCAAATTTGACTTTGTTTAATGGAAATCTATTTAAAGGGCGGGTTTCTCTATAGCTTGTGTGTGAATCAAACTCGTGAATCTGTTGAGGTTCTTTGAAATTGGTGCTTTTCCATTTACCTGCAGAATTCTCCTTGATAATTCTGTCTCAGGCTAGCTCTTTTTGATTTCCCCAGTTTCATAGGAACATCCCCTGCAATGCCTGTGGTAAGCAAGATGCCAATCTATATAGTCTCTTGAGTCTCAGCACAGATATCTTCCTATTATCTGTCTGAGATGAGTAGGAACTGATAGACTTCATTTATCTCTAGACCGGGATCGTAGGTATTCACCTGCAAAGACAGCAGATACATTGGTAGTAGACTGCTGCACAAAATGTTGCACTTCAATTTTCGATTGATACCCATTAGTCAGTTTCAATACCCCCCCCCTATTTTTTAATCCCATTGTTACCATGATCTACGGTTAATTTATATTTTCATATATGACTTGTGGTTGGGCTGGACCACTGTCAGGACTCTAACTCAAAGGAGATTGCTTCTCTTCCTCTATTGCATTATCGGTGAGTCTCCACTTTTCAGAACAATTGCAGTACAGCAGGAAGAAATTCCCTATTACTCCTGCAAAATTATATTTCTAGAAGACCACCGGTGTATATGCATGTTTTGTCCTAAAAGTTAAGCCAGGGATAGCCAGTTTGGGGCCTTACAGATTTTGGGGCACAGGGGCTGATGGGAGTTGAAGTCCAAAAACACTGAGGAAGAATGTGCCACATCATTGTTATGTAAAGGAAAAGGGACCCCTGACCATTAGGTCCAGTCGTGTCCGACTCTGAGGTTGTGGTGCTCATCTCGCATTACTAGCCGAGGGAGCCGGTGTACAGCTTCCGGATCATGTGGCCAGCATGACAAAGCCGCTTCTGGCAAACCAGAGCAGCACACGGAAATGCCATTTACCTTCCCACCGGAGTACCTATTTATCTACTTGCACTTTGACATGCTTTCAAACTGCTAGGTTGACAGGAGCTGGGACCGAGCAACGGGAGCTCACCCCATCGCGGGGATTCAAACCACCGACCTTCTGATCAGCAAGCCCTAGGCTCTGTGGTTTAACCCACAGTGCCACCTACGCCCACATCATGTTCAGCAGTAAAACCACAATTTTCAGGTTCATATGCTCCACCCTTGTCTTGTGTTGCCATGAACAGGAGAAAAGAAGAATCCAGTACCATTTTAAAGCTAATCACAGTTTGTTGTTTATGGTCTCCTTCTGATTGTGGTGGAGCAGAATCGAAGAAAAAAACAAACTCAATCACAGAACGCTAAACCATCTTTCAGCATTACACCTGAACCCGATATCTGTCTCTTCCACCCATTACAACTGCTGATTTGCCAGCGAATGTTGATTAAGCAAAGCAGATTTCTGCAACCGATGGGATTTCAGATATGTGTGCCCTTGTGATTGTCAGCTTGTGATTGCCTACCACAACAGCCGAAGATGTATGCAGACAATTTGATCTTTTACACTTTGCTAAAATTGGCAGCCTCCCTTTCTAATCAACAAGCAGGTGGGAGAAATGAGAGATGAAGTGAAAGCCAAACTTTAAGTCAAATTTGTAAGGTTTATAGAGTTTGTCATAGATTTAGAACTTTAATGACTTTGAATAATTCAACACTCCCATAACTTCAGCTGTGAGAACAAATGGAGGCAGGATTTCTTTTTATGTGCCTTCTCTTGAGCTGAAATTCACATTAGCATAGGATGAACCTTGTGCATTTAATTCTAAGTAAATGTAGGGTATGTTATCAGTTCTCTGGGGATAAATGATTGATTGCATTTGTAAAGGGGAAGTCCTGATACAGAGTTTTGAAGCACGCAGTGATACACAAGGAGCTAAAAAATCTTTTTTTGCAGCACTAAGAACAATGTCATGTCTAGAACTAAGGGAATAGGAGGACATCCACCAGACAAATGGGTTTGATTTACTTTTTGAATTCATCCTAATTGCATGTATAAAGGCAATTGTTTTATAAAGGTCATTAACAAAAAGATGAAGTTATTTGTAATTACTCAAGCTACGATCCTACTCTCAATTTTTGGGCTGTTGAGCTGAAGTATTACCCATCATAGAGCTGGATAAAAAGGAATGCTTACACATAGTATTGCATTGACCCTTGGGGAGAGTAGTTTTGTTTTGTGAACAGTATGTACAGATCACCATGGTGGATGGTTAATCCACCATGAATTTCCATGGTGGAAATTCAAGACCTCTAAAAAGCTGCAACAACCAAACATCCCCAAGAAGAAGGGTTTCTAGATCTAGATGGGTGACAATAATCACATAACATATTTGCAAGGAACAACCAAGAGAACTGACAGCACTCACCAAACAAATGGCTGTTTGACTGGGTGGTCTGTTCAAGTAGTCTCATAACAAATCAACTAGAATTTCATTGAGGGTAAGGAGTTAACATTAAAAAAAAAAAAAATCTTGCCCAGCCACTGGTTTGGGTCTGGTGAACGTTGACAACAACTACACAAAATTTAATTTAGCATTCCAAGTTAGAGAAGAACTTCTGAGGAAAATGGTGCTTGATTCGTCATACAGCAGAGAATTTGCAAGCTGGACAAATTATTACAAATTTAGGTGCCATCACTAAACTTACTAGGTCTGTGTAACATCATTTTGGTTAATCAAAGCACAATTTTAACATATTGTTTTATTTGGGTAAAAGGTCAGTATCATGACACTGAAACTCAACATTCTTTCTTTTGGGATTATTACATATGTGAAATGTTAGATTTGAAATTATGTATGTGAAGATAGATTTATCAACTACCCATTGGAGTTAATGAACCTAAGGTAGTCGTGTTTGTTAAGTTCAGTAGATCTGCTCACAATTTACAGTTGGTTACAATGGATGGTATTCAACAAAGTTTGACTCAGAATAGACCCATTAAAATTAATGAAAATGAATAAGTTCCTGTTCTAAGGGGGAGGGGACTAGCTGAATACCACCCAATGCATTTTAAAGAAAATGCATTAGAAGCAACTCTAGTGGATTTCCTTTGCAGACGGAAGCCCTATGACAAAATCCACAACAGAATGGGGCCATTTTTCTTTATTAAATCACTGTGAAGCTGCAAAGGGTTTCTGGAAGTCAAAAGGGTGTTTCAAGTGTGTTACCTAAGCAGCAACAGAGCTTCATTTTATGTGGCACTCAGTAAGGAATCATATAAACCCCCTGATGTATTGCATCTGACATGTTAATAAAACAAAATAAAAATGATAAAATAACTTTGCTGCACTCACACACTCTAGCTGCTATTTCATTGCATTGCATACAGTGCACATGTTACTTCACTGTCATAGTCTATGATTGGCTCATGACAGATTTTCCAGAATGAATTATGGTAGAATGGTTAAGCAAATGCATGAACTTTTTGGGAGCGGGTAGAGGGGGGGATATCTGTATGGATATGGAAGCAGTAGTACTCCTAATATACCAGAAAGTATGTCTGTACATCTATATAGTTAACATGAGATGAGTAATATCTTCAGACTCTGCAACTGGACATGGAGGAGGTCCTAAATATTTTAAGGCTCACTCCAGTTCCCATCAGCTGCAGCCTACATGGCCAGTGGACAGGGAAAGTATAGTCAAATAATGTCTGGAGGACCAAAGGTTCCAAACCCCTGCTCTACAAAATTGTAACAATTGGGACACACACACACTTCATCCAAGGAGCTCCACGCACCATCTCATCTCTTTAAAGCAACCCTGTGAGTTACATTAGGCTGTGAGACAGTGAGTGGCTCAGATTTACCCAGAGGGGGTTATGGTTTTATAGCCATATGATCCACATCTACCTTAGCCGAGTCCAAAACAGAAGGGAAGTACAAGAATGATTTAGGTAGGGTTGCAGTTCTACACACACACTTCCTTGCAAACTACAGTGGTACCTTGGTTCTCACACTTAATCCGTTCCGGAAGTCCGTTCCAAAACCAAAGCGTTCCAAAACCAAGGCATGCTTTCCCATAGAAAGTAATGCAAAATGGATTAATCCATTCCAGACTTTTAAAAACAACCCCTAAAACAGCAATTTAACATGAATTTTACTATCTAACGAGACCATTGATCCATAAAATGAAAGCAATAAACAATGTACTGCAGTCACACAATCAATCAATCAGTAGCTGAACTGGGTTTCACAAAAACACAAAAACAAAGGCAAAAACAAAAATGCAAAATAAATAGCAAAGACAGACAGACCTAAAGCGTAACACTCAAAACAGAAGTGTGGCACTCAAAATGGAAGCGTAACACTCAAAACGGAGCACGTTCATCTTCTGAAAAAGTTTTGCAAACCGGAACACTTACTTCCAGGTTTGCATTGTTTGGGATCCAAGTTGTTTGAGTACCAAGGCATTTGAGAACCAAGGCACCACTGTATATTGTTGCATATAGTAGAGGCTCGTCCATTAGGGCAAATGGTGCAGTGTCCCTCCAATTTCGGCCAGCCCCCCACCTTCCTGCCTTCTTACATACAGCTGCTCCTGGGATTGGCTTTCAGTTTCCTCCTCCATAGTCCCAGGGGTGAACTCATAAGGGAGGAGGATGGAGCTCATTATGAATGGACAAAGGTCTCCACTGGTTGTATGCTGAAGGGTTTGCATACCCAACCGAGTTCAACCACAGCCTAAAAGGAAAAGAGAGAGTAGCATTTTTTTTTAAAAAAAAATGTCCAGAATAGTAAGTGAAAACACATCCATTCCCACTCATGAATAGTATTTGTAGGCAAATACTGTTTATCAGTGTATGTGCAAGGACAATATTTTTCTTGCCTGGCATTCTAGTGTTGAATGACTTCTGTTTCCCAGAGGAGCTAGGGGAGGTGCATGTAAACCACAGCCTGTTTCCTACAATGCAAAAACAGATATTATACTTGGAAGGCAGGCTAAGAATTAAAGAATGGAAACCATTTGAAATCCTTCCTGACTAGAGAGTGTGTTGGTTAGATGTTGGAGACTATATCTTAGAAGTTTTCAAAGTTCCTGCTTTGCGGTCCTTCCCATGTTACTTCCTTTGATGGAGAACCCGTCTTCTTGGGATAGGGGGTTGTTCTGGAGTGCACAGTTAGTTCGCACATAGTTCTGGGCAGATTTTTTTTTTTTAATGTATTTACATTTTCAAAAACAGGAACCGAGACCATATTTAACCCTCCTCCCCTTCCTTCCCCTTCCCCTGTCCCACTGTACAACTGTACCAAATACAGCATATATACAGTGAAGGGGAAAAGTATTTGATCCCCTGCTAAATTTGCCCATTTGCCCCCTGACAAAGAAATGACCAGTCCACAATTTTAATGGTAGGTTTATTGTAGCTGTGAGAGACAGAATAACAACAGGAAAACCCCCAGAAACCCAGAAGACAAAAGTCAGAGATTGATGTGCATTATAATGAGTGAAATAAGTATTTGATCCCTTTGCAAAAGATGACTTAGTACTTGGTGGCAAAACCCTTGTTGGCAATTACAGAGGTCAGACATTTCTTGTAGGTGGCCACCAGGTTTGCACACATCTCAGGAGGTATTTTGTCCCACTCCTCTTTGCAGATCCTCTCCAAGTCAGTAAGATTTTGAGGCTGATGTGTAGCTACTCGAACCTTCAGCTCCCTCCACAGATTTTTGATGGGATTAAGGTCTGGAGACTGGCTAGGCCACTCCAGGACCTTAATGTGCTTCTTCTTGAGCCACTCCTTTGTTGCCTTGGCCATGTGTTTTGGGTCATTGTCATGCTGGAATACCCATCCTTCGACCCATTTTCAATGCCCTGGCTGAGGGAAGGAGGTGCTCACCCAAGATTTGACGATACATGGTCCCATCAATCATCCCTTTGATGCGATGAATGTGTCCTGTCCCTTTAGCAGAAAACACCCCCAAAGCATATGTCCCCCTCTGTATTTGACAGTGGGGATGGTGTTCTTGGAGTCATAGGCAGCATTCCTCCTCCTCCAAACAGGGCGAGTTGAGTTGATGCCAAAGAGCTCAATTTTGATCTCATCTGACCACAACACTTTCACCCACTTCTCCTCTGGGTCATTCAGATGTGCATTGGCAAACTGCAGACGGGCCTGTACATGTGCTGTCTTGAGCAAGGGGACCTTGCGGGCTCTGCAAGATCTCAGTCCTTCACGGCGTAGTGTGTTACCAACTGTTTTCATGGTGACTATGGTCCCAGCTGCCCTGAGATCATTGACAAGTTCCCCCCGTGTAGTTCTGGGCTGCTTCATCACCATTCTCATGATCATTGCAACTCCACGAGATGAGATCTTGCATGGAGCCCCAGACCGAGGGAGGTTGACAGTTATTTTGTGTTTCTTCCATTTGCGAATTATTGCACCAACTGTTGTCACCTTCTCACCAAGCTGCTTGGCAATAGTCTTGTAGCCCAGTCCAGCCTTGTGCAGGTCTACAATCTTGTCCCTGACATCCTTGGACAGCTCTTTGGTCTTGGTCATGGTGGCTACTTTGGAATCTGCTGGATTGATTGCTTCTGTCGACAGGTGTCTTTTGTACAGGTACTGTAACGAGCTGGGATTACAGGTAAGACCTCTCCCTTACAGCAGGTCCTGCTAATCTCAGCTCGTTACATACAGTGAAGATACCAGGTAGCCTGACATCTGGCTGGTTTATAGGGGATCAAATACTTTTTTCAGACATCTCCTCAAAATGGGGACAAAATAAGAAATGAGGAAGGTACCAGAAAATAAATACTATTCATAGTAATTATGGGTTATTTGGAGAACATGGTAGAAGATAGGGAATAGCCATGCATATATTTGGAGCCATGGTCTGATAGGATTTTATAAATCTGTATTCTGTGCAAACACTGTTGCTGGACCTAATAATGAACCATTATCATTTGCCAATACTACAAGAAGACACTTGGTGTTGATTACACTGCCTTTTCTGCTCTTCTCCCCCACTTCCAGAGAAAATTCAGTTGTTTGGCTGCGCTCAACCAAAAAGAGCCAATAACAAATCTCTCCAAAGTAGGCCCTCACAGTGGAAGGCATTCAATAGAGAGGTCATTATCACTTGTTTCCTTCCAGCCAAGCAAACTGCTACAGTCACAGAAGGGATAATAGACTATATGGAGTTATTTATTTATTTGCCTTTCTGTTTGTAGTACAGCCTTCACTAAACAAGCATACATCCTGAAATGAAACAAAAAAAGAGGTTTTCTTTACAGGAAATGGCAACATTTTTTTTTTTTGTTATTTGGCAGTAGCAACACAGTTTGTTTCAATACTTCCTTTAGACTTCACGATAGTCAGAATCCGAAGATTGAATGCATGAGTTCTCTTGGGCGTAGATTGATAAAAGCTTGTGGCTGGTTCATGACTGCCAGAGGTCAACACACAATCGCTTCAGCAGTGTCTCAGGCCACTTCATGCCAGGAAAGTGGAAATAACAAGAAATCTAATATGCGCCCCATGGCTAGCAGCAAATATCTGTGCTCTAAAACAGGGATGGGAACACCTGTGGCTCTTCAGTTGCTGTTGGAATTCCAACCTGGATCCAGACCTTCCAAGTGTCCCTGTTTTCCTGGGTTAGTCCCAGATTTACACAGGCCACCCCAGTTTCTGAACCCAGAATGCCTCATTTGTCCTTAGGATGTCCCTACTTTCATCAGAGAAATGTCAGAGGGTATGTGGAGTTATTTGACCCCAGAGACATCTGAAAGCAGCCCTGTATAGGGAAGGTTTTGTTTTTTTAAAAAAATTCTAACATGTTTTTATATATGTTGGAATAGGGATGCAGGTGGCGCTGTGGGTTAAACCACAGAGCCTAGGCCTTGCCGATCAGAAGGTCGGCGGTTCTAATCCCCGCGATGGGGTGAGCTCCCATTGTTCGGTCCCAGCTCCTGCCCACCTAGCAGTTTGAAAGCACGTCAAAGTGCAAGTAGATAAATAGGTAATAGGTATGGCTCCGCGGGGAGGTGCACTGCTCTGGTTCACCAGAAGCAGCTTAGTTATGCTGGCCACATAACCGGAAGCTGTACACCAGCTCCCTCAGCCAATAAAGTGAGATGAATGCTGCAACCCCAGAGTCATCTACAACTGGACCTAATGGTCAGGGGTCTCTTTACCTTTTTATATATGTCGGAAGCTGCTCTGAGTGGTTCGGGAACCCAGTCTGATGGGTGGGGTATAAATAGTAGAATGATAATGATGATGGAATAGGACATCCCTATTTCCATTGGATAAATGTTGGAGGGTATGCCTGCATCAGCCCGAGCCATCATAGTAGACGGTCAAGGAACGATGGCAGCTTCAGTCCAACAACATCTGGAGGTTCCCCAGTCATGCTCTAAAACACCCAAACATTTGCTTGTGCAGCAAGCCAAATGTTTATTCTCATAGCTTTTGCCTCCGTAACAAACTAATGTGTCCCAGGCACCACTGAGAAACAAATGACTGTAATTTGATGTTTCAGCAATATCTTCAAACAGCCAAAGAGCTGTCATGCAGAAAATGGAGCTGACTCTGTGGGTGGTATTCAAAGCATACCCACTGAAATGAATGAACATGACTAAGTTAGGTCCATTAATTTCGATGGAACTACTTGGAGTAAACTTAGTTGAAATCACCATGATGTTCTAGAGGGCAGGACTAGAAGCAATGGGTGGAAATTGAAAGGAGATAGTTTTGGTTAACAAGAAGACAAAAATTCACAAAGTTCACAAAGCTCTTGGGCTTTCTGGTGAATCTGTCTTCTGCCAGGCCACACCCGCACCATAAATTTAAAGCACTCTTATACCACTTTAACAATCATGGCTTCCTCCTCAAAATCTTGGGAATTTAAATTTGTTAAGGGTCTTGAGAGTTATTAAGTGACCCCTGTTCCCCTCACTAAGCCACAATTCCCAAAGTTCCCAGGGAAGAGCCATTTATTGTTAAAACACTCTTGTCATCCTAAGCATCAGCCGCACATTACTTTGAACCCTTTGTCCCAGTTTTATGCTAGAGCTTCACTAGGTAGATAGTGGGGAGGTCCCACTTTGCCTTCATCATAATCATACTGGGAGCTTTGTGGCTCTCTAGGTATGAATGCAGTCTTTTAAACCCTTGTTTAAATGCCAGGTTTCTGCTTCTTCCAAATCTGATCTGAGTTATATATAATCTGTCTGTCAAAAGAGGATGATATTGAAGGATTAAGAATTTTCATTAACAAGGCCACTGTTGTGACCACAATGACTTCTTTAGCTTGAACAACGGAAAAAGGATGTTAGGTCATCATGCTTCGTAAGAATAAGAGTCGTCGCTAAGTTGAAATTGTTTTATTCATATTCATGGCCTGATATCTTCTCCAAATAGCGTTTAAGAAGGGCTGACCCAAAACATTTTGGTGCCTGAGGCAGAAAATCCAAATGACACATGTCCCAGTAAACATCAATCTCTAATAACGATTAATAACCATCCATCTTCTAATCTGCAGGGAACCATCTTATTATGCACCTCTCAATGGGCATCACCACTATGCAATGACTCAATATAGGGCCTTCTGTGTGTTGATGCCCTGCTTGCAGAAATTGCTCCCTTTGGGTGTGCACCAATCAGTCTTATTTCTGAGTTTTCATCACCAACCTGAGACAGACCTATTTATCCAGGCCTCAGTGAGACATGAATGTTTTGATGCCCCACCTGTATTTTTTCCAATTATTTGGTTCACTGGCACGTGGATTTGTAAGCTCTCAATTTCATCTGCATTCCATGGCTAGCATTTTCACACTTTTATTCTTATTGCAATCTTAACTGGATGAAGGACCATCTATAAATAACTCCAATAAATAAACCAAATGATATTGAAGCCAAGGCTGGTGACCCTCTCTGCCACATGATAGGACTAGCTTGGAGTTTCTAACTAGAAAAGAACAGATGCGAGCACTACTCAGGTATTCATTCCCACACGTGATTGCCGTTGCATGAGAGGAACAACAATGGTGCATTTCTGCAATGGGGAACATGCTCTGTGTATGTAACGTCATCTCACAGTTTAGAGCTCTGAAATATCAGTGTTCGAAATTGCATGGGGAACTTACATTGGTAGAAAGGATCCCTTCTGCAGAAGTTCACTCCCAGTATTTGGGGTGCTGCAAGAACAGTGGCAGTCACACAGATGGGATGGGGCATGGGGGACACACTTCCCTTCCCCTCACATGATGATAATAATGTGTGAGAGAAATCTGAAAGGGATAGTGATGAAACAGAACAGACAGAATCAAGACCCACAGCCTTACTTATCATTAGAGGCAGAGAGGCAGTGATGGGCCCAAGGAAAATCCGGTGAGGTTCATGGACAAGTAGGGAATTGAACCCAGGTCTCCAAGGACCCAGTCCAACACTCATACCATTACACCACATTGGATGACCTCAGTGTCAATTTGATTTTCTATGACTTAAGTCGTTGGACGGAATGAAAGCTTCTTTTAGAAGTAGGTTGTGAGGAGGAAGTAGGAATTGTCCCGAAGAATAGGGGAATAGGGGCTCATAATGGCAGTCCTTGAGTAAATTTAACTTTAGTTTGTGCAATGGCAAGAGCTTTGTAATGAGCAAACATTAAAAGATGCTTTGAAATAGGATTCTGCTCTTAATGAAGGAAGTGGTAAAGTGCGAAAATGTGTCTATTGTAGCCAGAGGCTGTGAAGTAACAACTCAGTTTCAGATTTAGAGGCTATAAAAGCTTCTTGGTGAAGTTAATGATGTAACCGTTCTGTCAAAACAAAATAAAAGGCTGCCAGCTTTGTTATGGATGTCCTATTTACTTCATAAGACAAAAGGAGAACTTGAGAGATTTTCAAGTCATGACAACGAATGAATGGCTTTCAGAAATTCAAATACCATTTACACATTAATCTCCTTCTCAAGGGGCTGTGCTTGCAAACAGGCATCATTTCACATTCTCCTAAGATACCACATCAATATTCTACAATGTTTTTACAGGTACATTGTCCCGTAATTTCCTTTCCTGCCATTTAAGATCATACATCCAATTTCTCATGGGCTATCATGAAAACCTGGGGTGGCCATCTTCTGTGTTATCCAGGCATCTGTATTCTCTTAAACCTGATCATTCCTGCCAACATTTCTCCAATGAAAAGAGGGACATTCGATTCCACCCCTTCCAACATTTCTCAGTTGCAAATGTGGAAATCCTATTGCATCTCCTCCAACATTTCTCTGATGAAAATACTGACATTCTTCAGAAAGGGTAAGTGGGATGGTCTGGGATCAAATCAAAAATCAGGATGGCTTCTGTCCCTAGGAAATCAGGACACTTGGAAGGTCTGCTTGATCCCCTCATAAATAGTCAAGTCCTCTAATAAAGCTGGCATTGCCAAGTAGAGAAGGGTCCTAGCTGTCAGGATTTATGATCTCTCCCTCACACCAAGAGACATCAGACTAGCGGTTTTATAACATCCAGATTTATTGGTATTTACACAGTAGCTCAGTCTGAGCACACAGTTCAGTCATCATCACTTGATAGGTCAGTTGAGGCCACTGGAAGGTGGCCTCTTTTCCAACAGGAAATACGCCATCGGCTCCTCCTCCTCTTGTGGGGTTGACACCAAGCCTAAACTCTGCCCAGTCTCCAAGAGCAAGGAGATTCAGGAACAGACCATCCAGCTTGCGTCTCCTCCCCAGAGAGCATGTCTGAAATTTCTGGCTCCTCTGCCTGCCTTACGTCGCCCTAGAAATTTACGACTTGCATTCCAGGGGAGGAGGGGCTCATTTCACTCTCTGCCTGTGAAGAAAGCAAGCCTCCATCTCTTTCTGCCTGCCCTCCCCCCTCCTTGGTCCTCGGAGCCCTCGCTTTCACTCAGAGCAGGAACATTCCTGACACTAGGTCATTGGTTGAACACAAGCTTTTCATGGAAATTTTCCCAGGTTCAATTCCTGGTGAATCCCAGTAGGACTGGGAAAGACCTACATGAAACCATGGCAAAATACTGCAAGTCTATGTTGATCTGACAGTACTCAACTAGATGGACAAATTTGGCCCGACTTGATAAGAGACTGTTTACTGTGTTTTCACCTGTGCTTGGGTGATATGAGGTCATTGACTGGGGTTGTTTCATGAAACAATCCCTTTTAGATATAAGGTTTGTAATGTTTCAGGTGCCCTGAGACTGTGTTACAATAATATCCTTATGAAAGACGCGCAATAGAAGTATTATTGCTTCTTTTACTTGCTAGGGAAATGGCAAGGAAGATGTTTTACTATACCTTGTTTAAAATGTGATAAATGAGGGACATGGGGAGGCAGATAAAGTTGGCTTGGGTGGCAGATCAAAATTGAGACAAACACCTTCAGCTGGACTATCCCTATGGATCTCATCCCTTTCACATAAATTAAAGGATAAACTGGGGAGACCTCAGTTTAAATCCCACCATCATGTAGTTCTATGGGTGAACTTAGTATCTCCATGGGCTATACACATTTGCATCCTATACGCATTTACCAGGTTGTAAACTCAATGGAAGTCAGTGTAGCTTACTTATGAGTAGACTTGCGCAGGATGGAACTGTCATTCTGCCTGTTGCTTAATTGTTACTTGTTTGGGGAATTAAATTGATAAATTGAACAGGGTGCTACAAATGATTTAGGTTTATTGAATTAAATGAATCATTTCCCTCAACGAAAAGTCCCAAAGTGGTTTACGACATGAATAGAACACAGAAAGTCAGAATGAAAACTTCCAATCTGCCCAGATTCCCCAGAAAAAACACGAATATCTTGGGTGCCAAAATGATGACAAAATTGGAGTCGGCGTTCCAGTCAAAAGAATTATTTTATTATTTCTTGTGTGGTGGCCCTGTATCTAGGGATTCTAGTCCAGCAGAATTCAGTTGGACACACAGATGACTAATGTTTATATAAAGATAAAGAAGGCCAGCAAAAAAACAACAACAACATTTTGATATGTTAAGGTATTGATTTTCTAAGTAAGATTAAAAATTGTACTAAATTAAATTCATGCATGGAAGTAGAAATTTTATAGAAAACTACAACTCATTCCAAAGATGAAGATTAACTGCTTTTGATTCTCCTTCATACTCACGGATGAGTAAATGTTGATTAACATGTACAGCTTCCTCAAGGGCATTCATATTGAACAGCAGGATACCAATCCCATAAACAAATAACAGCATAAATAAAGCTAACCAGTAATTCTGATGTAACTTCTGAGTTTTAAAACCAATCTATCTTTTACACATATAATTCCCAATGCATCAAGCCCCTTATGCATTGAGCATTTAGTTTTCCAAAGCTGTAGCTTCCCCACTGTTATGTCTTATCTATTGGATATAATTTTACCAGATCCATACAAATCACCCCTCCTCTCCCTCACACACATATTCCTGGTAGTGCAATGTAGATCTAAAGTTTTTCGCATGAGGAACAGATCTATAACGTCAATCAGAACATTCTTTTCATGGGGAAAAAAACCAGATCAGCCCTACTTAGGAGTTGTTGTTTTTTATGTTTTTCACTGCTCTCCCCCAAGCTGTTCAGATCAGCACTGTTTCATTGGTGTCAATTCATTTATGTTTTTGCACACACCAAAGGGCATTGATGTCTTTACTCTGGCCTATGCACAGGTGTTCACACCTTGACAAGAGATGAATTAGGAACAGCTTAGGGCAGTGATGGCGAACCTTTTTAGAGACCGAGTGCCCAAACTGCAACCCAAAACCCACTTATTTATAGCAATGACCATTCTACACATTAAATGGGGAGCGACTTTTCCGTGGTTGCGCACAGCGCCCCTGGACACCAGTGCGACTCCTGCCAGTTAGGGCTGGCGTCGCCTTCCCTAGGCTGGATACCTGTGGTCCCCGCCGACCTCAGCCAGCATCCATTCCCACGTGGGGGAGGCATTGCCAGGGGGATTGGCCAGGTAAGGGGAGGGACCATCCAGCCAGGGCCGTCTCGTCATAGGGGCTGGGTGGCGCAGCGCGCCAGAGCGCCGGGCCCCCCAGGGGCACCCCCGCGAGCCCGCCAGCATACTGGGTGCCCCTCCCCAACCCGCCCCCACCCCCATGGGTGGGCGGGCAGGCGCTCGCACTGGCGGGCGAGCTGCAAGCTGGCCGCCCTCTGGAGCCCCAGTTGGAGTGCTGGGAAGGGCGTGCAAAGCCCCGCGCCGCTCCAGCGCCACGCCCCTCATACCCCGCTCGCCCACCCCCCTCCCGAGGGGTGGCCAGCGCGGGAGGCGGGCGGAGAGGCGGCACACCGGGGGCGCCGAGGGATCGTCGCGCCACGGCGGCCGATCCCTTAAAGACGGCCCTGCATCCAGCCTACAAAATAGAAGGCGTAGCTTACCTGGGGAAACAGCAGTCGGGCTCCAGAGCTTCTCCTACCCTCCACTCCCTCAATTAACTCTTAATTTTGCAGGTTAACCTCTTCTCCACAGGTACGCAGGCGCTGCTATGTCAAGGCCGCTGTTGAAGGGCCGGAAAGGAATTTCCCTGCATTGGCAGGTTTCGCCTTTCCCGTAGCAAAACGTCACAACTTTGGCGGTTTCAGGCCTTGGGCGGAATCCTTTAGTCATCTTCCTAAATGGGGGGGTGGGGCGGTGACCCCACACGCCCCCAGTGCAGCTGCGATACCAGGGTTCCCCATTAAAGGGGTCTAGGGGGGAGGCATTGACCATACGCCGAGAGGTTGTCATTGCCCTCCCCCTCCAGCGACGGTGAATGGGGGGCGGGCTCTCTGCTTGAACATATGTTCTCCAGAGCCAGCCCAATCCCCACACATTCTGGATAACCCTGAAGTTTCCCAGATCCCCGGCTGGGGGCTGGGAAGGATAAACGCCCAATGCCTGAGCCAAGGTCTCCCTACATCTGAATCTTAATAAAGTTGTGGCCAATTTTAATCCCATAGCACGTTGTCTTGTGTCATTATTCTGCTCAGGGGTTGCTTTGGGTTAGGGGGACTACACCTGTCCACGCAAAGTGCCAAATTGACAATTTAACCTGAATACCAAGGTTTTAGTTTAGAAAAACAACAACTCATACATTAACATATTTTGTCTTAAAAGAAAAACACAACAGAGCTTTCAATTATACAAAACAACTTTTTATTGAAATGTAAAAGTTTGCATTATCCTTGTTTGGGAAATCACGAAAAAGGGAATTACTCACAGACAACATGGCCATTTTTATAATATCCCCATCAGAGAGGGGCTTACCATGTTTTGCTATGCACAGTGAAATTTGAAATCTGTCAGGTGATTTGTTCTAGAAAGATAGTTGCAAAAACTAAGATACTGGGAATGATATTTCCTCAGTTTCCCTAATAATAATAATAATAATAATAATAATAATAATAATTAATAATTTGTACCCCGCCCATCTGGCTGGATTTCCCCAGCCACTCTGGGCGGCTTCCAACAAAAATCAATACAAAAATATCACACATTAAAAACTTCCCTAAAAAGGGCTGCCTTCAGGTATTTTCTGAATGTCAGGTAGTTGTTTATCTCCTTGACCTGTGATGGGAGGGTGTTCCACAGGGCGGGCGCCACTACCGAGAAGGCCCTCTGCCTGGTTCCCTGTAGCTTTGCTTCTCGCAGTGAGGGAACCGCCAGAAGGCCCTCGGCGCTGGATCTCAGTGTCCGGGCTGAATGATGGGGGTGGAGACGCTCCTTCAGGTATACAGGACCGAGGCCATTTAGGGCTTTAAAGGTCAGCACCAACACTTTGAATTGTGCTCGGAAACGTACTGGGAGCCAATGTAGATCTCTCAGGACCGGTGTTATGTGGTCCCGGCGGCCACTCCCAGTCACCAGTCTAGCTGCCGCATTCTGGATTAATTGCAGTTTCCGGGTCACCTTCAAAGGTAGCCCCACATAGAGCGCATTGCAGTAGTCCAAGCGGGAGATAACCAGAGCATGCACCACTCTGGTGAGACAGTCCCGGGCAGGTAGGGTCTCAGCCTGCGTACCAGATGGAGCTGGTAGACAGCTGCCCTGGACACAGAATTAACCATGGACAGCTGTGAGTCCAAAATGACTCCCAGGCTGCGCACCTGGTCCTTCAGGGGCACAGTTACCCCATTCAGGACCAGGGAAGTCCTCCACACCTGCCCTCCTCCTGTCCCCCCAAAACAGTACTTCTGTCTTGTCAGGATTCAACCTCAATCTGTTAGCCGCCATCCATCCTCCAACGCCTCCAGGCCTCCAGGCACTCACACAGGACCTTCACCGCCTTCACTGGTTCTGATTTGAAAGAGAGGTAGAGCTGGGTATCATCCGCATACTGATGAACACCCAGCCCAAACCCCCTGATGATCTCTCCCAGTGGCTTCATATAGATATTAAAAAGCATGGGGGAGAGGACAGAACCCTGAGGCACCCCACAAGTGAGAGCCCAGGGGTCTGAACACTCATCCCCACCACCACTTTCTGAACACGGCCCAGGAGGAAGGAGCGGAACCACTGTATAACAGTGCCCCCAGCTCCCAACCCCTCTAGACGGTCCAGAAGGATGTTATGGTCGATGGTGTCAAAAGCCGCTGAGAGATCCAGCAGAACTAGGAAACAGCTCTCACCTTTGTCCCTAGCCCGCCGGAGATCATCGACCAGTGCGACCAAGGCAGTTTCAGTCCCATGATGAGGCCTGAATCCCGATTGGAAGGGATCCAAATGGTCCGCTTCTTCCACCCGCAACCACCCGCTCAATCACCTTGCCCAAGAATGGTAGATTTGAGACTGGGCGATAGTTGGCTATATTGGCCGGGTCTAAAGATGTTTTTTTTAAGAAGCGGTTTAATGACCGCCTCTTTCAGCGGGTCTGGGAAGACTCCCTCACAGAGGGAAGCATTCACCACCCCGCGGAGCCCATCGCCCAGCCCCTCCCGGCTAGCTTTTATAAGCCAGGATGGGCAAGGATCAAGGAGACAGGTGGTTGGTTTCACTCGTCCAAGCAGCCTGTCCACATCCTCGGAGGTAACAGATTGAAATTGATCCCACGCAACTGGACTAGACAGGACTCTGGCACTCTCCTGCCCTGGGAGATTTCAAAGTGAAGCTGAATGGCCAATCTGCCATGGTTGCTGTAGTTGAGATCCCTGCATCACGGGGGGGTGGGTTGAACTTAGATGACCCTCGGGTTCCCTTCCAACTCCCCACAATCCTATGATTTGATGGCTAGCCTGCTGGCCTCCACTTCTAAAGCCTGCTCCTGTGGGAGGGAGCAAAATGCCACTGGGATTACTCAGAGGCATAGGAAGGTCAGGTGGTACCCGGTGTGGAAAATTTCTTGTCATCCCCCATTGATTCCCCCCCCCCATGGCAAAAATGGTTTTACGTTATTTCATATTTTCTTACAAAGGAATAATAACAAGTAATAATAATAATAAAAACTTTTATTTATATCCCACCCTCCCCGGCCGAAGTCAGGCTCAGGGTGGCTAACATCAGATACATAACATTGGTATAAAATCAAACAATAATTAAATTACCTCCTAAAAACATCTCAAAATCAAATTAAAGTCTAATTAGATGGCTTTCCACAGGGTTAGGGTTGGGAACAGTAAGTGCTCCACTGAACTGAAATTTCAGCCTTCACGACATAGGAAAACAGCCAAGTAAACAGCTATTTTGGTGGAGGAGGGTCAAGATATTAACCAATATGCATGAAATTTCATATATAGCTATATAATCCCTAGTATAGTAAGATAAGACCTTTGGAGCAGGCATTAAAAAAAGTTTTAATGAACCGCCCTAATAGGGCAGTAATTGGTCCTTGATAATTTGTCACCCCCTCCATTATGGGACATGGGGCCGACTGCCCCCCTATGTCCCCCCTTGCTACGCCCCTGGGCTTACTGGAGGTGCTTTAAGACAGTAGAATGAAACATTCACTTTTCTGCTGCAGCCCATGGGTGGCAAACCAGCTACTCGCGCATGCATGGCTCTACTCAGTGCGCGCGCTGCCCCTATGAACTCTGTGCTGGGGTGACGGCGTGTGTGCCCAGCACAGAGAGGGCTCCAAGTGCCCCCTCTGGCACACCTGCCAGAGGTTCGCCACCACTGGCTTAGGGTGTGTTTGAGAAGCTGGTTTGAGAAAGAACACTTCAAACGGTAGTATTCTGTAACAAAGTACAGGATACATATGCATTCTGGATAATGTCATATGAACACAGATAAGAAATCTCAGTGCTGGAAGCACAATGAGAGCTTTATCATAAACAGGAGTGTCTTATTGTGCCTGGTCAGAAATTCATGGTAGGAAAGGTAAGATGTCCTTCAGTGCCTGGTAATATAATATAGACAGAAAGCTCATTGTTATATGTAAGCCACAGGCAAGTTGGCTTATGCTGACCTCTTTTCACCCACAGACTTTCCCAAACCATGCATTTCACAAAAGTGATGTGGGTAGAGCTCATGAGTTTTATTGTCGGCGATAGACAAAACTGTTTTAAAGTAAGGATTCATCAGAGCATAGAATTAACTTCAAAATCTCTTCCCCCCCACCCACACCCTTTGTGTAAAGCTTTCCTTCAGTAGCCACAACTGAAAGGGGGGAGGGAGAGGGACAATGAAACAGTTAAATAGACCTAGAGTGCCTTAGAAGGAGAGCTGAGGTGCATACAGTCTAAAGTTAATGTGCCTCAGAGAAGCTAGAAATTGGATTAATATTGCTTGCTCATGCTTGAAGCACAGAAAATTGCTCAAAGGCAGATGGAGGGAGAACTAAATTCTAAAAATAAAATTCCCAGGAGAAATGAAGATTTTCACAGTTCAAATTGGAGTTCTTTCCCCCCTACTAGGTTACATGTCTCTGAACACTAAAACAAATAAGTTACAAGTGGAAATGTAAGAACATTATGTAACTTGAGTATATACCTGAAGAAAGAGCCTATGATACCAGGGGGATGGGGGACGGGGACACAAGCCTGTTGGTTTTCTGTCTCTTAAAAAAAAGTTGACAATCAAGGATAACAAAAGCATAAGCCAGTGTGGTGTAGTGGTTAAGAGCGGTAGACTCGTAATCTGGGGAACCGGGTTCGCGTCTCCGCTCCTCCACATGCAGCTGCTGGGTGACCTTGGGCTAGTCACACTTCTCTGAAGTCTCTCAGCCCCACTCACCTCACAGAGTGTTTGTTGTGGGGGAGGAAGGGAAAGGAGAATGTTAACCGCTTTGAGACTCCTTCGGGTAGTGAAAAGCTGGATATCAAATCCAAACTCTTCTTCTTATTATTATTATTTTAAAAGGTCAGTTTTGCTGACTAACTGAATTTTAGTTTGGATTCTTGTAAAATGCCAGCATACAAGAGTCCAAGGAAAGAGTAAGTGACAGATTCTTGGAGCAACTGAGCAAAACAGAGTGTCTAATATTTCGCAGCTCAACATGAAGTACCCAGTGGATATTTGATTTTTTTATTTTATTCCCACCAACAGTGTTACCCAGGAATTGTTTGTTGTTTAGTCGTCTTAGTCGTGTTCAACTCTCCACGACCCCATGCCTTGGAAACTCTCACTTTCTTCTCAAAGCTTCTCCTTTTCTATGTCCATGGAGTTTTCCTGGCAAAATACTGGAGTGGCTTGCCAGTTCTTGCCAGTTCCTTCTCCAGGTGGATCACATTTAGTCTAAACTCTCGGCTATGAGCTGTCTGTCTTGGGTGGCGCTGCACGGCATAGCTCATAGCTTCAAGCCTTTTTGCCACAACAAGGCAGTGATTCATGAAGGGGTACCGAGGAATAGCAGTTGGCAAAAGATCAGGTAGTTCAAAACTGTTATCTGTTGATAATGTGGCAGGTGAATGTAGAAATTACATATAAATTCATTCCCCCCCACCCCCACCCCCCACAATCACCCCCAGCACATATTTTTACAGCCTGAATTTGGATGTAAGGACACAGTACACAACAATTTCTACTGCTATGTATACCCCATTGATTTCCACGCATTCATGTTGGAAGTGTACATAGAATTGTGGAGTTGGAAAGGGCCACAAGGGATCTTTTACCCCACATGGGGCTCAAACCCATGACGCTGAGATTGAGAGTCTT
Source organism: Lacerta viridis (assembly GCA_900245905.1). Lineage (NCBI taxonomy): Eukaryota > Metazoa > Chordata > Lepidosauria > Squamata > Lacertidae > Lacerta > Lacerta viridis. Next base: position 2,052,834 of record OFHU01004419.1, read on the forward strand.
CTGCTCTACTGACTGAGCTATGCATGTATCTTTCAACCGCGTTGCAGCTCCTAGAGCCCTCGTTTTCCTGGTGGTCCCAGATACGTGCACACAGGTCAGCAAAGGCACACTTAACGTGATAAATGATTCCCCACTTGATAACATTGATGTAATGCCAAAGTATACACTTCAAAATGATTTACCGCATCGTATGACACTGCATCACTCCCTCGTTCACTTTCCCAGCAGCGCAGACATTGATTTAATTACCATGAAATATCAAGGGCAGGGGAAAAAAACAAGTGGTGAGCTTTATGAGACCCAGAATTCTTGTTCAGCTCAAGCCTACAAAAGAGCTTCTGGCTTACCCAGAATGACCGCTCCCTGCATCAAACGGGGTGCGCGTTTTGCGTGGTCACAAGTAGCCTCCTGTGATCATGGTGCAGCTACTGGCAGTTGGGTCTGGCACCACCTTCCCAGGTTGGATACCTGTGGACTCCACCCACTCAAGCAGCCGCCCAATCCCAGCTGGGGAGGTGTTGCCGGGGGGATTGGCCAGGTAGAAGGAGGGATTAGTCAGTACACACAATAGGAGTTGAGTCATACCTGGGAAGCGGCCGTTGGATTCAGAGCTTCCCCACCCACCACTCCCTCAATTGACGTTTACTTTGCAGGTTAACCATTTTATTTCCACAGCCACACAGGCACGCAGGCGCTGCTATGTCAAGGTCGCTGTTGAAGGGCCAGAAAGGACTTTCCCTGCATTGGCAGGTTTCGCCTTTCCCGTAGCAATTCGTCACAACTTTGGTGGTTGCAGGCCTTGGGTGGAATCCTTTAGTCATCTACAAAATGGGGGGCGTGGGTGGTGACCCCTGCCCCCATTGCAGTGGCAATAACAGGGTTCCCGTTAAAGGGGTCTCAGGGGGAGGCATTGGCCCATATGCCCAGAGGTCGTCATTGCCCCCCCTCCAGCGGCAGTGAACAGGGGGGTGGGCTATCTGCTTGAACATATGTTCTCCAGAGTTAGCCCACTCCCCACTCATGCTGGATAACCCTGATATTACCCAGAACCCCGGCTGGGGGGCTGGGAAGGATAAACGCCCAATGCCTGAGCCAAGGTCTCCCTACATCTGAATATTAATAAAGTTGTGGCCAATTTAATCCCATAGAACGTTGTCACGTGTCATTATTTCCCTCAGGGGCTGCCCGGGGTTTGGGGGACTCCGCCTGGCCATGCAAATCCCACCCACCCATGCACCTTGTTAGCTTTAAAATTCCCCGAAAGTTTTTCTATTCCAATTATACTTACTAGACAGTATGGCAGTAGTAGCAATGACAGGAGCAGTGCCCCAACCATGGTTAGAGAAGAGGGAAAGTAGGGAAAGGCTGTGGGAGTTGTAGTTTACCTGCAGCGGCTATAGCCACTGCAGAAGAAACCACAACTCCCAAAGCCCAGCAAGGCTTTCCCTCCTGATGTGCTAGTGGCACACCAGAGAGGAAAAGCAGGGAGAGATTTTTTTTCTGACATATTGGCTCGGTATACAAACTATTCCCCATTTTTTTGGGGGAGGGGTTGTTTGGCTTATTCTGAGCCCCTCTCATTTGGGCTGGTGAGAGATCTCCCATGCTGACTACTGTATTTCCTTCTACTATCATCTCATTTCAGGTTATTCCTCTGAACCTTTTCTCTCAGCTTGTCATAAATTCAGGAGAAGGAGCCATGCAAAAACACAAAAGAGCCTACTGGCTCCCATTTAATTCACCATCCTGTTCCCACAGTGAACAACCAGATGCCTATGGGTTTTCTATTAACTTCTGACATCGTGTCTGGTTCAAAATAGCCTTAGATAGTTTTCCAGGCATATAACTCTTCACATTTTCTCTGAATATTCCCCACTGTGTGTGTGTGTTGGTGGTGGCCACCCTTCTCCACTCACAATCCCCCAGCATGAAACTGTCAAAAAAAAAAATAGCAAATCCTGGGGAATTTCACAAGCTTCCCTCAAAATTCTTGAGATATTTCATTATGAAAGAACTTCCCATTTCATCTTGAATTATTTAATATTTATTCCATAAATAATGTATACTTCTGCTCTGGGCAAATGATGTATAATTCTGTTCCGGACAACATTCAGTGGCAATTCACTAAGTATTTCCATATAATATACAATTTAGCATCATCAAAAAAGAAGGGTATGTTCCAAGTGCAAACTTTTACAAATTATGAATTTGATTTCCTGTTGTGCCTTTAAAAAAAAAAGTAAATAAATAAAAATAGACTGCCTCCACTTTGACTCTAAGCATCTATAGACAAGTTATTTCAATTCCAAGCTTGCTTTCCAGGATTTACTCGTAATATGATTGGAATGCTGTTTAGGACAGGAATGGTTTAGGAATGGTGTTTGGGGACGCGGGTGGCGCAGTAGTCTAAACCACTGAGCTTCTTGGGCTTGCCGATCAGAAGTTGGCAGTTCGAATCCGCGCGACGGGGTGAGCTCCCGTTGCTCTGTCCCACCTCCTGCCAACCCAGTAGTTCGAAAGCATACCAGTGCAAGTAGATAAATAGGTACTGCTGCAGAGGGAAGGTAAATGGCATTTCAATGTGCTCTGGCACTTGTCACGGCGGTTTAGTGCTGCTGGCCACATGACCTGGAAAGCTGTCTGTGGACAAACGCCGGCTCCCTCGACCTGAAAGAGAAATGAGCGCCACAACCCCATAGTCGCCTTTGACTGAACTTAACTGCCCAGGGCTCATTTACTTTTTACCTTTACCTCTTAGGTAAGTGGGTAACATGCATCATTAAAAAAGCATTCAGGTAACAATTAAGTAAGTTAAAATATCCTTTCAGGAGCATTGTCTAAGGAAGCAATCCTAAGGAATCTGGCATAAAGCAAGTTAAGTTCATGTAAAGTTGCACCAGATCCAAACCCCATTCAGCAGTGGGAAGTAACCCCAGTGGTTCTTTGGCCGTGTTGGGGATGAGAGCTTGATGCTTGCTGAGGCCAACTGAGCTGGAATTTAGCTGGCTGAGCTGGAGATACACTGTATCCTAAACTGCTAATGCTGGCAAATCTGAGACAGACCTTCCCAGTGTCCCTATTTTCCAGGGACAGTCCCGGATTTACAGTAGCTGTCCTGCTTTCTGATTGGATCCTGGAATTTCCAACTTTTCCTTAGGACGTTCCTATTTTCATTGGAGAAATGTTGGAGGGTATGCAGGTATGAGACCCCTGAACCCAGGAGATTCTGTGCAACTTTTAGAAGACACCTGAAGGCAGCCCTGTATAAGGATTTTTTAATGATTAGTGTTTTATTAAGTTTTTATATATGTTGGAAGCCACCCAGACTGGGCTGGGGCATAAATTGTGTGTGTGTGTGTGTGTGTGTGTGTGTGTGTGGTGTATTCATGTTATGGAATAGGACAGGCATCCCCAACCTTTGGCCCTCCAGATGTTTTGGGACTACAATTCCCATCATCCCTGACCACTGGTCCTGTTAGCTAGGGATGATGGGAGTTGTAGTCCCAAAACATCTGGAGGGCCGAGTTTGGGGGATGCCTGGATTGTTGTTGTTGTTGTTCAGTCGTTCAGTCGTGTCCGACTCTTCGTGACCCCATGGACCAGAGCACGCCAGGCACGCCTATCCTTCACTGCCTCTCGCAGTTTGGCCAAACTCATGTTAGTAGCTTCGAGAACACTGTCCAACCATCTCATCCTCTGTCGTCCCCTTCTCCTTGTGCCCTCCATCTTTCCCAACATCAGGGTCTTTTCTAGGGAGTCTTCTCTTCTCATGAGGTGGCCAAAGTACTGGAGCCTCAACTTCAGGATCTGTCCTTCTAGTGAGCACTCAGGGCTGATTTCTTTGAGAATGGATAGGTTTGATCTTCTTGCAGTCCATGGGACTCTCAAGAGTCTCCTCCAGCACCATAATTCAAAAGCATCAATTCTTCAGCGATCAGCCTTCTTGATGGTCCAGCTCTCACTTCCGTACATTACTACTGGGAAAACCATAGCTTTAACTATACGGACCTTTGTCGGCAAGGTGATGTCTTTGCTTTTTAAGATGCTGTCTAGGTTTGTCATTGCTTTTCTCCCAAGAAGCAGGTGTCTTCTAATAGGACGTCCCTATTTTCATCAGAGAACAGTTGAAATTTATGGATCTGCCACAGGAATAGCCCCTTAAAAATTTCACAGAATTACCAGAAGGAATAATAAGTTACAGGAAAATATGCCACTCAGGTAGAAAATAACTTTTGACATAGAAACTTGGATCTGAATGGGGTTCTCAGGGATAAATATATGGAAAAACAGTTAATCTGTCTTTTAACATTAAGCCAAGATACACAATCTTTCTAAGATGTGGAATGTACAGTCCCTTTGGTCACCCCTGTATTACTATCTCTTGGACTTACTGGTTGCCTGTTTATGAAAACTTTAAGCAACAACAAAAGCAACAATGATTTGGTCACCTCTGTGTGAAAGGTCTCTTCAGCACTTTATTTTTTATTTTTCCCAGAGTTCTACAGGGAATAAGTTGTATTTTGCTGAATGCTTATGTTATTTAGCTTGAGGGTTACTTTTCTCAGCATTACGGGTGTTTTCAGACAGGAGACAGCACTTCTCTAAGCTAAACTGCTTGTTACGTATTAAGTGGAATTTAGAATCTCACAAACACACCTTGCCATGAAAGGGAACATGCCTAGACTACTGCTTTTCTAAGCGACACGACTGTTTTATCTCCTGAAACACCCAGTTTGTTATCTTCTCTAGTGGAAAACCTGAATATTTTACCAGGTGCTGCCAAGCAATCCTTTTCACCCATAAACCATAGCACAGCTTCAAGTTATTGTGTAAAATGAAATACATTACTACAGCAAGTGCATTTAGGAAAAAAAAAACTTCTACTGGAGTGTTCTATTTTTCCATTTCTGCACTTAAGATGTTTTTGTCCTCTCCACATTCCATACAATTGTAAAGCATTGATACATTATACTTATTCTATGGCAATTTTAAATGTGAATTGGAAGTGTTTGAGTATACACTTTCTAAAATATTCTGCATTTCCTCCCTTTTTCCACCTTTCCACCTTTTTTTAACAAAGCAATACCATTTCTAAAGACCAAAAGGTTATGAGCAGCTCAGCTAGTGGCGAGAGATATAAAATGATGAAATACAGATTTTTATTGGGTTGGGGGAAGAAGGTATGCGCCAGCTCTGGAACTTTTCTTCCCATTGTAATCAATTGAGGATGGGAATATGGAAGGGCTTTGGGTTTTGCAGCTTGTCTGCTTCTACACCTGCCTTCGCCACCTGGTAGGATTGTATAGTGGATTTTGAAATTCACAGCATTTTATCTTCCAGAATGTGAGCAACAGCCAAAATCCCCACAGAAGCACGAGCATATTCTCATGTTAGTAAATGCACAATGGTTAAAACACATCAAACCCATCAACTTAGTCTAAAATATCATGGGGCGCATACCTCAGTTTCTTCTTTACATATGTATGTACGGTGGTACCTCAGGTTACATACGCTTCAGGTTACATACACCGCTAATCCAGAAATAACGCTTCAGGTTAAGAACTTTGCCTTAGGATAAGAACAGAAATTGTGCTCTGGCGGCGGCAGCGGGAGGCCCCATTAGCTAAAGTGGTGCTTCAGGTTAAGAACAGTTTCAGGTTAAGAACGGACCTCCAGAACGAATTAAGTTCTTAACCCGAGGTACCACTGTATTGATATTTATATGTCACCTGACAACTGAAGTTCTCTAGGTGATTTACAAGTAAAAACTAAATGCAGAAAATATAATTGGGGTAGGTAACTCAGTTACTGCCTCCAGTAAGGAGCACAGAACCAGTTTCTTTCTCAGCGAGTTGTTTACATTCTCCAGGTCCCAGCCAGACATCTCTCCACTATTAAATGTAATAAGCCATAGAAGGAAAGCAAGGGAAAGGCATACAGGTGGTGAATCACACTTAGTCATGCATATTGTCTACATCTTCAGGCCTTAACACAGGCTTCCTCAGCCCTCCAGATGTTTTGAGACTACAATTCCCATCATCCCTGACCACTGGTCCTGCTAGCTAGGGATCATGGGAGTTGTAGGCCAAAAACATCTGGAGGGCCGAGGATGAGGAAGCCTGAACTAAACCATTCAATATTCCATTATTACTTCCATCGAAACTTATTTACATCGTGGAATTTATCTTAATACTGCCAAGGTTTTCAAGTGTACAAAGTGTACCGGTTTGCGAACTTTTTTTTTGGAAGCCAAACGTGCTCCGTTTTGAGTGCCACATTTCCGTTTTGAGTGTTACACTGAGGTTTGTCTGTTTTTGCGATTTATTTTGCGATTTTGTTTTTGCTCTCTTTTTTTGTGACTGTGTGGAACCCAGTTCAGCTACTGATTGATTGATTGTGTGACTGCATTGTTTATTGCTTTCATTTTATGGATCAGTGGTCTCGTTAGATAGTAAAATTCATGTTAAATTGCTGTTTTAGGGGTTGTTTTTAAAAGTCTGGAATGGATTAATCCATTTTGCATTACTTTCTATGGGAAAGCATGCCTTGGTTTTGGAATGCTTTGGTTTTGGAACAGACTTCCAGAACGGATTAAGTTTGAGAACCAAGGTAGCACTGTATATAAGAACTCAGTTCTCTCACCAACAACAAGGGCTAACATTCTCCTTTCCCTTCCTCCCCCACAACAAACACTCTGTGAGGTGAGTGGGGCTGAGAGACTTCAAAGAAGTGTGACTAGCCCAAGGTCACCCAGCAGCTGCATGTGGAGGAGTGGGGAAGTGAACCTGGTTCACCACATTATGAGTCTACCGCTCTTAACCACTACACCACACTTAGAGACTTAGGAGCCCAACTTTGTGGCTACTTCACCCTCAAGCATTCCATGGCTATTATCCAAGCACTGTAAAAACAGTGCTCTTTTTTTTTTATCACCCACCGACCCAATTGCCCCCGCCTTTCTTCTCCGACAGGTCCTGGACTTTACATCGAGTAAATTATGCAAAATGATTTCTTGAGTGGCAATAAAAACAAAATTGCCTGCTTGCGATAAACAGAGACAAAAGGAATCAACAAAAGGGAATTTAGTCCCGCCGTTCTTTTTCATTGGTATTTATCCCATTTCCATGGGGAAATTGCAATAATTAAATCAACTCCCACACACATGCAGCTGGGTTCATCTATGAACAGTGGCAATAGATGCAATTCTCATTACTTCTTCTTCTTCTTCTTTTGCCAGTAAGTGGGTCAAGTGGCTATTCAAAGTCGACATGGGAATACTTTTGTCTTGATAGGTATGTGTTCTTTTAAAATATTCATGTCACACAATGTTGCCTTGACAAGATGTTATTCAACATCAGTGTCTGTTAAACAATCCCTGCACTGCCAGAGGAAGGAGAAACTGCAAGAGATTTGCCCTTTTTCATGAGTACTCCATCACCTTGCCTTTGACGTGCAACTTTCTGTTCAGCAAATGCTACAGGCATGTTTTTAAATATTGCACCTGTTTGTGATGTATGATTCCATATTAAATATGCACCAAATTTATTAAATCCCAACTGCCAGGCAACTCAGTAGGCACATTTCAAGGTACCCGTGTTCCATATCCACAGAAAATCTAGAGTTCCAAATAGCTCTCAACTCTGCAGGCAAATTGATTTGGTAAAACAAGGAGATCCAGTTAATTAAAGATTTGTTTTGTGGGTGGCAGGACCACTTCTTCAAATGTCCTTTTTATTAAGTTTTTGGTTGTCATGAATGTTATGAATTTTGTAGAACTCCCTTCCAGTTGAGGTGAGGCAGGCCCCTCTCTACTGACCTTCTGACACTAAACTGAAGTATTGTTTATTTTTTAATTGCAGCAAACATGTTAACTGACGTTTGATTTTATAGTTTTAACTGGTTGGGTTTTTGTGTACTGTATCTTTGCAAACCACCCAGAGATTGTCATAGTTAAGTGGTATATCGGGTCCTCCCTTAAAGAGAGCACATATTGCGGTGAGACCTGGAAACTGACAACCTGTGTTGTGGGTGGGTTCAAATGGTCAGCCACAACACCCGATTGGAAGGTCCCTTGATGCTGGGTTCAATCTGGCCAATGGGGCGCAGTCTAAGTGTATTGAGGGACCTATATATGCCCATGCACATGACCTAGATCTTCCTCTTTTGGCGTGTGCATCGGAACACCTGCCCACCTTTCCCTATTTTTAGGGCTTTTGTGCTTGACCTTGCTATTCCATCGTGTGTCATCTGTCGTTGGGACAGGGGCACGGCAGGAATTTTCCCCACTTGGCTGATTGGCTGTTGCCATTTGGGTTTTGCCTGCCGCGTAGCAAATTGTCACAACTTGTAAGGTTGCGGATAGGCTCTGGTTCAGGTGATAGGGATGGGAGAACGCTCTCTAGCCATCCCTATGTGAAGGGTATTCCATTAAAGGAATCCAGGGACTCGATGGCTTGGTCAACCCCTGAAAGGGGGTTGTGCCCATGCCTGAGTCCAAGGGAACATTTGGGTGGCGGACATAGCCTGTTCCCAGCTTTCCGCTTATCCAGGTGTTCACCCTTGGCTGACCTGTGCTGGAACCCTGGGTCAGCGCTACCTGCATGGCAGGGAGCTAGTCAAACCAGAGCCTCTGCAACCGCTCACTTGATTGTAATCAATAAAGTTGTGTCCTAAATTCTGCCAAAACCAAAACCAAATATTTGAGTCATGTGTGGATTCTTTAAGGGGAGGTTTCTGGGTCTGAACACGCAAATAAGTTGCTTGAATAAATACATAAAATTAAGTTAAAAACCTGTTCCATAACTCAGAAAGGGAGAGCTGCTTATGGGTTACATCCATCTTTTTCCTCTAGAGAAATCAGAGATTCAGGCAAGAAAGATCATTTCACAGGTGCAAATGCACTGAAACGGAAAGGGGTTCAGAGCACAGGGTCACAGTGTCGTTATTTTGGTTTGGCATTTTATAGTGGCAACTGGTACAGTTATGCAGGCCCCAGGGAGAATTTCCTACATGCAACAGAGACATGAAAAAGATTTTTTGTGGGATGGCAGAGAACATCACCTCCAACATTTCTCCGATGAAAATAGGGATGTCCTATTCAATATTTATTATTATTGTTGTTGTTGTTGTTGCTTCTGCTGTTATTTTATTTATACACCTCCCATTTGACTGGGTTTCCCCAGCCACTGGGCAGATTTCAACATATATAAAAACAATAAAACATATAATAAAACCTTCTGTTTACAGATCTGCCTTCAGATGTCTTGAATGAAATGAATGGAACAAACTTTATTTGCATCAGCCATCAGCCATAGCAAGCTTCAGATGTCTTCTAAAGATTGCATAGTTACTTATCTCCTTCGCTTGATGAAAATATAGACTTTCTAACATACCCTCCAACATTTCTCCGATGAAAATAGGGACATGTTGCTCTATGGTCTAAACCACAGAGCCTAGGGCTTGCCGATCAGAAGGTTGGCGGTACGAATCCCCACAACAGGGTGAGCTCCTGTTGCTCAGTCCCAGCTCCTGCCCACCTAGCAGTTCAAAAGCACGTCAAAGTGCAAGTAGATAAATAGGTACCGCTCTGGCGGGAAGGTAAACGGCATTTCCGTGCACTGCTCTGGTTCGCCAGAAGCGGCTTAGTCATGCTGGCCACATGGGGGTGGACTGGATGGCCCTTGTGGTCTCTTCCAACTCTATGATTCTATGATTCTATGACCCGGAAGCTGTATGCTGGCTCCCTTGGCCAGTAAAGCGAGAGAAGAAGAAGAAGAAGAGAAGAGTTTGGATTTGATATCCCGCTTTATCACTACCTGAAGGAGTCTCAAAGTGGCTAACATTCTCCTTTCCCTTCCTCCCCCACAACAAACACTCTGTGAGGTGAGTGGGGCTGAGAGACTTCAAAGAAGTGTGACTAGCCCAAGGTCACCCAGCAGCTGCATGTGGAGGAGCGGAGACACGAACCCAGTTACCCAGATTATGAGTCTACTGTTCTTAACCACTACACCACACTGGAAGAGAAAGGGAAAAGTAAAAGAGGGAATGAGTAGCCTGTGCAACGCTACATAGGGAAATAGGTAATTGGGTAGCTTTTCTCTAATACAGTAAATATTTATAGTTATATACAATCCTGTAAGGTCCTCCCCCCCCCCCGCTCTTTTCTTTCTCAGCCTAGAGTTTGACAGTTTCTTTACAGCCTACTCAGAGCCTACTGCTCTACGGCCATGAACACAATGTTCTTTGAAAGCACAAATACAAGTCCTGCCTGCTTTTGTGATTCAAGGGAGAGCAGCACATGCTGTCAAATTGTATTTATAATTTGAGAGCATGTACTGCTCATCCTTGTATCACAAAAGCAGGCAGGTCTAAAGGGTTTGTTATACGAGTGGCAAAGGCTAATCTCATATAACAAACCTTGCTGTAAAAGAAGAGGCATATGATTTCACCCTGTGAAGTATATTTCTTCTTTAAGTGGGTTAAAGGCTTTGGACTTATCCCTTTTGCCAGTTGCACAGTGTTCGTTGTGTTCAGGGCTGGGGAACCTCAGGCCTGGGGGTCAAATGAAGACCTCCAAGCATCTTGACCTGAGCCTCAAAACTCTCCCCTAGCCACTACAACTTTCCAGTCTCACCCCCTTGTGGTTGAGGCTTCCCACCTTCTTTGATTGATTGATTGATTCTATTTCTATGCCACTTTTTATTCAAATAAATCCCAAAGCAGCTTACAAGCAAAAGATAGAAATAACATAATGGAAAAATGGGATATATATACGAAGTATGTGCAAAAGTATAATAATAACTTTCCTTCCATGCCAGCTTTCGAGTGCTAAAGGAAGGATAAAGAGTCAGAAAACAATGGATGTATAATGTGTCAAGGATGTATTAGAGAATATATAAAGGAAGGTGCATTGTTTGGTTTACATTTGGTATTAAGAGAGGAAGATGCAAAGGGATTAGACAGGAAGTCTGACTTGTGGAATTATTTTTTTTGTGAAAATATGAGTTAAGTATTTTATGTACATAGGTGATATTGTTATATGTAGGTAAGTGGGAGTAGGTATATGTATGTATGTATGTATGTATGTATGCATGCATGTATGTATATGTATGTACCTGTGTATGGTTTATTTATTTATTTATTTATTTATTCCTTCTTTCAAGATACAAATAAGAAGACATAGACAAGATAATGTGGGATGTTAAATTTTATTTAGTAACATTATATCATAACAGTTGGATTAGGATGTTTCCTTTTTTTGTTAAACAAAATGAATCAATAAAAATCAAATTTTAAAAAGGGGGAAAAAGAAATAACATAATGGAACATCACGAATGCAGCATAAATCATATAGAATACTTAACAAAGAATCAGTAAACAATCACAAATGATAAATAAAACAATTACCATCTATGTAACACTCTTAACAAAAGAACAAAAAAAATAAATAAGCTAAACATCACAGGTACACCAAAGATCATATTATAGGATTCACAAAGTACGACAGCATTCGTATCTACGAAACAATATTAGCAACATTAACAAAATAGCAACAAAACAAACAAACAAAGCCTTGTTGAGTTTGTAAATGTGTTTTCTCCAATGCCATGACTCAGAAACTTTCATTCTATTCAATGCATCAAAATACACCTGTACATAATGTTCCTGGCAGCAATTCCTTTCTGAAGGATCCTTTCAATGGAGCTAGTCAGCTTGTTTGAATGTCTTTTCCTAGCTGGAATGTGTCCTGGAACTCTGATAATGCCTCTCACTTGCCTGGATGGATGATTGCATGGGGTTGTGTGAATGTGCACAGAAAATAGCCTACTGAGTGATAGCTCAGTAAAGCGTGAGAGTCTTAATCTCAGGGTTGTGGGTTTGAGCCCCATGTTGGGCAAAATGTTCCTTCACTGCAGGGAGTTGGACTAGATGATTCTTGCGGTCCCTTTAAACGCTACAATTCTATTAGTCTATTTATTTATATTTTATTTTATTGAACTTTTTTTACCGCCCTGTATCTGGGGGTCTCAGGGCGGCTCAGAATAAAATCAAGATATAAAACCACAAAATACATAATAAAAATGAAACAGCAACCCAATAGCCCCCACAAAAAAACCCACATTGCTTGGGGGTCGCATAAATAGTTAGCATGCCTGCGTCTCGCTTGTTATCTGAATTAAGCAGACAAATCACTCCACCAACTAAGAACAGCCATCCACAGAATTAAGAAAGAGCTATCAATCTGTCTGTCCTTTCCACATCTGTGCCGGGTGAGCTTTCCTGTGTTTAAAGGTAACATTTGGATCCAGTGCTCCACCCATTTTGTCTCCAGCCTTGCCCACCCCTTGCCCCTGTCCCCCAGAAAGTGCCCAGAAGGGAATGCCATCAAGAAACAGAGAAAGGGTTCATCACTCCAGTGTCTTCTTCCAAACTTCTGCTGGGTTAATGGCCATTCTGCAAGGCTACCTTTTCTGATACCATCACTTTACTAAATGTTAGGAGAGAGCGCTGATCAAACTACTACTACTAGTAGTAGTAGTAATAGTAATAGTAATAGGATAAAGGTAAAGGACCACTGACAGTTAAGTCCAGTCGCAAATGACTCTAGGGTTGCGGCGCTCATCTTGCTTTACTGGCCGAGGGAGCCAACGTTTGTCCACAGACAGTTTTTCCAGGTCATGTGGCCAGCATGACTAAGCTGCTTCTGGTGCAATGGAGAAACCAGAGCAGTGCATGGAAATCCGTTTACCTTCCCGCCGGAGCGGTACCTATTTATCTACTTGCACTTTGACGTGCTTTCGAACTGCTAGGTTGGCAGGAGCTGGGACCGAGCAACGGGAGCTCACCCCATCGTGGGGATTCGAACTGCTAACCTTCCGATTGGCAAGCCCTAGGCTGAGTGCTTTAGACCACAGCACCACCTGCGTAATAATAATAATAATAATAATAATAATAATAATAGTCATGGCCATTTAGGTTAGTATGAAATTCATCTGCGTTTGATGATTTTCTAGCTTTTCAAAATCTGATGCATGAAAACCAGAATTTCCAAGTATGGGAAATGTTGTCCAAGTCCCCCCCTCCCCCGCTCTAGTGGCAGAATTCACATTTGGGTGATCTAGCGGTCAAGCAGATCTCAGTTAAAGTTTGCATTTTGCTCTGTGCCATTCCAAATGGGATTCATGATAGGATTTTTTGTGCTTATATTGCAATCTTGTTTCCCATTATATTTGTCCCAACCTACTATTTAGCGGGAAGAAACTCCAATGAAAATCCTCGTTATTACGTATTTTACTTGGCTGTTAATTGTATATATTTCAAAATTTTATATATGGGTGTTTTATGATGTCCTATATTTGTAATGCCTAATAAAGGTTTGGCGAAGCGAAGTAAGTATATTTGTCCCAGAGCCTTACTTCAAGGGGACAAGAGAATACTGCACACCTGGAAGTTTTCAAAGAGAGTGAACATGTACTCCCTATTGTTGTTGGGTTGTTTTTTAATAATAATAATAATAATAATAATAATAATAATAAGTTATACATGTTTTATTCCTCAGGAGTAGATCCAAATGCTATCTTTCCCCCCTTAGTATTATTATAATTACGTGTTTGGCCATAAACCAAAACAGTTATTAATATACTGATTTATCAATGCAGAATAAAATCCCATTTCATTGTTACATCATATATAGATTATTCAATTATACAGGTAAAAAAAATGACATAAGGAACCGAACGTATTTGACATTGCTCTGCTGGAGCCATAATGAAAACACACACAGCTTGTATCATGTCCGTGTCACCATCTTCCAACAGAAAATCAATTTATTTATTGTGCAGATTGTTCTTGATCCTTAAATAAAAATCGATATTCCCCCCCCTTTGTGTCTTTCAGTAATATGACAACAGTAAATAATAACAAGGTTTCCATATTACTTCCACTAAGGAATTCAGGAGGTTGTAGTTGCCATAATAAAATGCCTGCTTCCTTCTTTAAAATCTAATCAAATCATCCAGATATTTCATGTAGGAATATTGATAACGGATCACTGACTGCTTAGGTAATATATGCGTATATGAAAGGCAAATATATGTATGTGTATATATATGTGTGTGTGTGTATATATATATAAAAATAAATAAATATATTTTTAACAAGTGTATATGTGAGAGATCAAATTAGGAAATTTCTTGTTTTGAGACGCCATCAAAACTTGTATTCTGATGCAGCTGGAAATGTCTTTGTGTTGATTTTTTTTTGGGGGGGGCATTGCATGGCATTGCAAACTCTATATGGTGAATCTTCTTACCTGCTGCCATTTTAATTCCTTGTAAATAAATTGCAGGCTCGAGTGCTGAAATGGTTTCCTTTCATATCACCAATTTTCCCCTTCATGGTTAGCCAGTATAATACCCCTTCTGAAGGAAATCCGAATATGTTACAGGTTCTGCCCCCAATAACCCCTCTTTCCCCATGCCTTCTAGTTTAGCCAATAAACATGTTTAGTGCAGTGATATATGATATCTAAAATATGCCTTGTCTGTTGCTGTTTTTGTTAGTCCACTGATGCATAAGGATTCTTTACTTTCATCCAGGTATGGTTTATGATCCAGAATCTATGATGATTGCGCCTGACCTTGGGGGAGCAAGAACCTGAGATTACAGCTACATAAAATCCTTCTATAGAAGTAAACACTAAGTGCCGTCGCTTTTCTCAATCTGCTCGGGAAAGCTTTTAAGCAGGGAGGAAATGTGGCTTAGAGCTTGTCAAGTCAAAGAAAAGAAGGGAGAGGGAGAGGAAGAAGACGGGGGAGCAGAGAGATGGGGGAGCAGCAGCACAGTGGAGAAGAAAGGAGATGAGATCAGCAAGTTACGTTGAAGGTTTTCTTCCTTCTTGCTCTCTCCAATGTCCTTTGGACAGGAAGCCAGACATAGGGCTCCATAAAGAGGTGGAGCAGCTACAATGATTCAACTTCGGTCCAGCACTAACACCCTGCAGACAGATGCTGCAGTGCTATTCTGACTCACCCTGACAAATTGATGAATGTTGTCTGGATTGCTGTGACAAAGAAATGTTCTAAGTGTGCAAATGGCTTGCAACAAACAGCTTGTTTAAGAGGTTGCTGAGGGGGCGGGGAAAAGGTTTAGCTTTTAAACGGTGAAGGGAAGGGGAGCATGATTTAACAGCACCATCCCATCCCGAGACCAGCCAGGATGAGAGAATTTTTATCTGGTGGATCTTGGGCTGAGCTGGAGATTATTCCTGCATAAGTTTCAGTTGCAGCCCAGCTGGAAGAACTTCAGCTGACATAAATTCCAAAAAGACATTGTGGGTGTATGGTGAGGGGAGGGCAAAACAAGGAAAATCTTATACCTATTCCAAACCCCTTTCGGCTCAGACACGTGATCTAGCAGGACTTAGCCAGCAAAAAGTGTGTTGTTGTTAGTCAAATTCCTCCTGAGCAGAGTTTGGAATAGAGGAAACTATAGTTTGGATGGCTCTGTGTGTAATTTTCATTCAAAATGTTAATGATGCTTTCCGTCAGAACAGTATCAGAAAAGAAATCCAGTAACCATCGTTCAAAATGTCAACGTTGCCGTAAATTGATCAAAGATGCCACAGCAGAGCAGCATCCCTTTCATAGTAATCGTAGAATTTTATGGTTGGAAGGGACCGCAAGGGTCATCTAGCCTAACCTCTACAATGCAGGAATCTCAGCTAAAGCATGCCAATCCAACCTCTGTATAAAAATATCCAAGGAAGGACAGTACACCACCTTCCAAGGGAGTCCGTTCCACTGTCAAACAGCTCTTCCTGATGATTTTCTTGCAACTTGAAGCCATTGGTTCATGTCCTACCCTCCAGAACAGGAGAAAACAGGCTTGCTCAATCCTCCATGTGACAGCCCTTTCAATATCTGAAGATGGCTTTCATATCTCCTCTCATTCTCCTCTTTTCCAGGCTAAACCTACCCAATTATTTCAACCGTTCCTCATAAGGCTTGGTTTCAACACCCTTTATAATCTCGGGTGCCCTCCTCTGTACATGTTTCAGCTTCCCAACATTTTTTCTTAAATTGTGGTGCTTAGAATTTTGCACAGTATTCCAGGTGTGGTCTGACCAAGGTAGAATAGAGTGGTACTATTACCTTCTTTATACTTCTGTTGATGCAGCCTAGAATAGCATTAGCCTTCTGCCCCTTTTCTTTCATTTCTTATAATGCCTTTCTTAAATATCAGCTCCTTTTGCAACAACACCCGTTTCTTTACATTCATCTCGCTTTTCTTCCTTGTTGGAATTGTCTGCAATTGTGCCTTCAATATTTCACCTTTAAGAAACTCCCATACATCTTGGACTCCATTTTCTTTGTGTATTTCTGACCACAGGATTCTCACTCAGTAGTTCCTTAAGCTTTTTGAAATCAGCCTTCTTAAAATCAGCTTTCAATTGCCTCTGTATCGTGAAACCAAAGAGGACTATCCTTCCTCCCAAGGTTCCCATTACCTCCACTTCATTGACCAGTTCCTCTTTGTTGCTGAGGACCAAGTCCATTCCTTGCAGTGGTATTCCGAGGCTCCTCAAGTTTGGTTTTCCAGCAACAAATGCATTCCAGGCCACTTCAGTTGAAATCAGTCTTCTCAAAAATGCATTCCAGGCCATTTCAGTTGAAATCAGTCTTCTCAAAACTTAATGGACTTTCATTTGCCAATAAATGCATATATCTATATATGTTCGCTTCTCTAATATGTTCCAATCACCATCTCATGAGAGCAGATGGGATTTTTTAAGACACTGTGATAGCAGTCAGCTGTGAAACAACTAATGCAAATTGCCAAAAGGGGCAAGTAATGAAGCTGCATGCATAGAACCATGTCTTGAGAAGATTTACATGATTATATTTTTCACATAGTGCTTGTAATGATCCGGGTGTTTGAAGATTCTATTACATGGTGCTTCTGTGATTACTCTTTTAAGAGCATCAGTGGGGAAGAAATCTGCAACACAACAGGTGTAATGATATGAATGAATAATCAATCATATACAAATAACATTTGTTGTTTTTATTATGATTTTAAAAATCCATCACAACCAATCCGTTTCTATTGACATATTGCATTTTGTGATAAAAATTAGAGATTGTTTTGCCATATTGCATTCTCTTTCCTCATCCAGTAATATTGAAGAACAATCGCCATATTGTGACATCATATTTTGTTTGCATTTTCTCTGCCCTTCTCCATAGAGAAACATACCACGTTATGATGTGTTGGCTGGAAATGGGGAAGAAAAAGGTCCCTAGCCCTGTATATAATACCTAGTTTCACGCTCAGTATTCAACTGCTCTGGTACAGTTAGTGGAGGATTGGACATCGGCCAGTGAGCCCTCTGTTCAACTATCATTTCTGCCCCTACATTTATTGTGGTACCTTAGGCAAGTCACTATCTTTCTGCCTCTCTTACCTGTTTGTAAAAGTGAATCAGTGGTGGCCTACCTCGTGGTTTGACTTGGAAGTGAAGACAATAGACACTGCAAATTATCTGTTGGAATCCACCCAGAGTCGCTGAAGCAACTCAGTCAGACGGGTGGGATACAACTATTATTGTTGTTGTTTATTACTATTGATTTTATTTAGGAAATTAATAATCTGCATGATCCATCAAGATATATAATTAAAGATATATCAAGATATATAATTAAATCCAAGTGGCATACAAATTAAAAGTGATGTGCAAGCAATCATACTACACACACACACACACATATATATATTCTCCCCAAAAACATTTTTATTAGCTGCATTCCAGTCAAAGCTCTCAGAGCAACTTACAAACTAAGAGAGCAATCCAAACCCAAGATCTACTGGGATGGGTTGAATTTGGAATATGAGTCTCTCTGGTTGATTCCAAACAGATCATGTAGTAAAAGGTGGTCTGGAACCATTTAAACCTTTAAAATAGATTTTTACTTACAACATCCTTTTTGCCATTGTAACTTACTCTAGATTGCTAAATCACCTTAGCAAACTAAGTGGACTTTGAAATAAATATGTCTCCCCCGACCTATCTAGCCCCCATTTCTCGACTCAGGCAGATATCCTCCTGTTCCAAACTGCACTCATCCAGCAGATCATGGGCTTCGATTTCTCCCTGAGTGAGCCAGTACTTCGGTGATATCTCATAAGATCCGACAGAACTTTATTTAAAACCACTATGCCCTATCAGTGAGCTAAAATATACTTTAAGTAAGGAAAGGATATTATCAGTCTGTTTAACAAACATTCCACAACATTGGTTTTGCCCAACTCTATTTCATGGCTTGGCATCTGTTTCACATGGAAGTTAAATATATCCTCCCCCCCACCCCCTTTTGACTGTGAAAAAGACAAGAAGTAGATGCAGGAACAAATAGGTGTAACTTTTCATTACTTTCTAGGTCATATGTTAAAGTCGCACTTTCAGCAAGATCAAGTTCAGTGGACTCACTTGGAATATATTAACTTTTTCTCCTGCCAACCTAGCAGTTTGAAAGCATGCCAGTGTAAGTAGATAAATAGGTACCGCTGCGGCAGGAAGGTAAATGGCATTTCTGTGCACTCTGGTTTCCCTCATTGTGTTCCGTTGCACCAGAAGCAGTCTAGTCATGCTGGCCACATGACCCGGAAAGCTGTCTGTGGACAAACACCAGCTCCCTCGGCCTAAAAGCTAGATGAGCGCCGCAACCCTATAGTTGCCTTTGAGTGGACTTAACTGTCCAGGGCTCCTTTAACTTTTACCTTTACCTTTATATTAACACACACACACACATACATTGTTCTAGCCAAAGGCCATGACATACCTGTATCAACAGTGCCAATAAAACAATACAGATCGTACATCCATAATAAGAGCTAACATCCATGATCTAAGAGAGAGGTTAACCGATACCAACACTTGCTGAAGGGGTACACTTGCTGAAGGGGTACCAACACTTGCTGAAGGGAAGCTGTGGCCCTCCTAATACTGGGCTCCAACTCTCATTGACCAGCATGATCAATGGGAAGTGTCAATGGTCAACGATCTGGAAGGCCATAGCTCTCCCACTTGTCCATTATCAGATAGCAAACTGAAGCAGTGTCATTTTAGTTCTTATCCATATCTGCTTTCTTTCCAAATTTCACTCAACGATCCCCCACTCACTCTTTCCCCACCCCACCCCACCCCGGAAACATGCACTGCTTTTTTCAGGCTTTTTAAAGAGCAGGTGAAGTATTCAGAACTAGCAGATTTCATAAAGCCGGTTTACCAATTTCCATGACTGACTGCAACATGGTAGTGTCATTCTAGTGCATGCCCAATTTTGCATTAAATCAATAAAAAGACTTTGGGACAATGCACTTTGCGAAAAGGCTGTAGTCAATCGCTTATTCCTGACCAGGGGCGTGCAGGGGGGTGCGGTGGGGGCGGTACGCCCCCGGGCGACAGGGGCGAGAAGCGGCGGGTAAATCACGCGCTGCCGCTCCCTCCGTCATAAAAAGACTTTGCTTCCACAGGACAATGCACTTTGCAGAAGCGGCGCCGGCGAAAAGGCTGTAGTCAATCGCTTATTCCTGACCCTGTGGAAATGAGTGCAGATATGGAAACAGCCACCGTGGTACATTCCATCTAAGTGCAGCAGTACTCAGATGTTTCAAACGGAAATGATGGGAGGAGAATTATCCACTTACCACATTATGTGATATCCACTTCAGTTTGTACCACTACCATTCCAGGGAAGTTGGCACAAACCTGGTGGTTGCAGCTAAGTGTAATGGCAAAAATTGTTTATGCACAGCGGCAAAACAGCACTGGATCATTGGCTCCTACCTGCCAGGAATAGGATGGAGTGGAACAAGCTACTGTAGATTTTTTTGGGTGAAACAGCTTTGCAGGATAAGGTCTTTGGTATGCAGCTATTATCGTTGCCATTAGAAAATATAGCACCTTATGGCCACAGCAGAAATAGTGGTCAGGAGGTCTTCCACATTTCTGGGAGCTGAAAGAAGAGGCAATAGGAAGTGATAAATGGATACACTTCACGCTGGGAAAGAAAGACAAGGAAGCGAGCAGTTTCTGAGCAGGAACGTGGTACAGTATTAAGAATGGAAAAATAATACAATTCCTCACTATATCAAGATATACAAAGTGGTGAAGAAAATGTCATACCTGAACATAATGCAAATAGAACACAGGAGAAAACCTGTATAAAATGTCACATATTTAAAACCGATTAAAAATTCTGTACATCTGTTATTTAGAATGGAGTGTGAGAGGCAGAGAGTCACTGAATTTTGGGGTCACACAGGGCGCCAGTGAAACTCTAGACCCCAAGGTCCGCCACTGTGGGTAGTGGTAGCATCCTCACCGTATTTCATCCCGATGTACCGTTCAATCTACGATGCTGAGGAACAACCAGCAGTAGCTAATTTGGACAGCTCATTAGCTGGAGTCTCAAGGGTCTTCCTTCATCTCTGTCCCCAGGACAGAGATTCACAAAGGGTTACAAATACATTGAAAGTATAATGATGTTTCTGGTTCCTAGAAGAACGTAGCCTTAAATTGGACTGTATTGGCCCAAATATAAGCCACACTTTTTTCCAAATTCCGACCGTGAAAAGTTAGTGTGGCTTATATTCATGACCTTACACCACAAGCAAAGCGGCATGGCTCCCCCCCCCACCCGAGAGCAGCCTGGGAGCGTGGGGCAATGGCACCTCTCCCGTCTGTGGCCAAATTTTAAAGGTGTGGTTTATTTGCAGGTGCGGCTTACAGGTGAAATTTCGAAAAATTAGAATATCCTGGAAAGGTTCAATTCTTTCAGTAATTCAACTTAAAAGGTGAAACTAATAGATGAGATAGACTCATGACATGCAAAGCGAGATATGTCAAGCCTTTATTTGTTATAATTGTGATGATTATGGCGTACAGCTGATGAGAACCCCAAATTAACAATCTCAACTTTGGGGTTTTCATCAGCTGTATGCCATAATCATCACAATTATAACAAGCAAAGGCTTGACATATCTCGCTTTGCATGTCATGAGTCTATCTCATATATTAAACTCCAGTAGCTAATGAAAACAATTGCTTACATAAAGGGACTTTTCCACGATATTCTTATTTTTCGAGTTTCACCTGTATATTCGGGCCAATACGGTATTAGGAATGGAACAGCACTGTCTATGGCTGTATCCAGTTGGGACTCCTCAGCTCAGAGATGGGGAACCTATGGTCCTCTTGATGCTGTTGGGCCGCAGCTCCTATCATCCCTGAGGGTTGACCAAGCTGGATGATGACGACAACGATGCTTTATTTGTACCCCGCCCATCTGACTGGGTTGATGGGAGTTGGAGTCTAACAGCAGGTTTCTTATCCCTTCTGAAACTGAGCAGCTAATTGAGTTGCTGAATTCACATGGATTGAAGGGATGGAGAACCCACTGCAACTTTTTAAAACATTTCATCAGTTTTTTGCCATCAGAAGAACAATGCAAAACGTCAGCAGGCTCCAAGATGATAGAGAAATTCCACTGCTGTTCTGGGCAGAGATGGGCTGCTTAGCATGAAGTAGGAGCAAATCAATATGGTCAGTAAAGACTGCTTTATGCCACTTTGTGTATGAGTCATCAAGTTTAATTTGACATATTTTAGAAAAAAGTTATTGGGGAGAAAACTGGGTTTTATCTAAATCTGATGAAGCTGATTAAAGTTTAAAACTAGGGGATAACATGGAGTCATTATGGGAAGAGCTTGAAAGACAGAATCCATTTTGAACTTGGTGTGTTCTCAGTTTTCATTGCCAGCAGTCACTGCTAACAAGAATAACCTTGCACAGTATAGCCTGAAGAAAGGACATACTATCCCTGAGGTATCATTAATAGTATGATTGGGGCTCAAATGAACTTTTAAGAGACTCTGTATCCTCTCAATCAAGACACGCAGAGAAAAAAGAAAGACAGCTCTCTGAAGAAAGGGAAATAACAGTCTAAGAAGAACACAACATGGCAGTGAACACTAATTATAAAGAAATGACAGTACGTGTTCTGTAAGTCTTTCTGAAGCAGAACCTCGGCGGACAGAGCTCTCTCAAATTAACACTGCCTCAAAGTTAAAGCTCTGAAGCTTAAGACTGGACTTTGATTGCTGAACTTGAAATAGCAGTGTCAAAGTAAGTGGGTTCAATTTTGTTCTCTCTCCGTTGCCTGGGTTTTGTTCAACAATATATATTTCCTGTTATTGAAGGGCCACACACAAACACATTTATAGCACGATTCTCTCATAAACAAGACCTACAAATGCCCTTTGTCCTGTCTGAAAAGGAACTCATCGGTTTTCAAAATGATGGGTGGTTGTTGATTTTGCCCTAAATAATCAGATTGCACAGTTCACCTCTATGTCGTTTTTAATCTGCCCATGCAATCATATGCATGAATACTCAGAGGTCCACTGCCTTCAGTGTGTCTTACTTTTAGGTAAGCGAACAGAGGATAACAGCCAAAGTTATATTTTAAGCCTTTATATGTCTTGTTTCCTTCAACTTTATCTCATCTGCCTTCTTACATTTTTAAAAATAAAGCTGCTAACACAGCATTTTAGTAGCGTAACAGGAAGGGAGAATGGAAATAGCACACACACACACACACACACACACACTATTTTTAGACTGAGGTGGCCCAAACAAACCTTGGTTTATTCTATAGGCTTCTATAAAATGAACTTAAAAGCTTTGTGCAGGAGATGTGGCTGGCAGGCATAAGGCTAAGTGACTCTTGCCTTCAATTTGGATTCCTCAAAGTAAGAACATTCACAATTATCACAGACTGGTCCTCCACAGAAGACAATGCGTTATGTGGCAACTCCTGAATTACTGTATCTCCTGAAACTGAAGCAATGTTGATGTGGGGCTTAGCTGGCTGGAATAGTTATATTGCTGATCAAAGCAAAGTACACAGCTATACAGGGGACATGGCACTTCTTATATTGGCCATATACCAATAACCAGAACAAACCTACAAATGCTTAATTAGAAGTAGGCTCACTGTCTTCGATGGTGCTTCCTCCCTTGTAAATGCGTTTAGCATTTAGTTCTAATTGTATTGTATTGACATTTCTTTTGACTACCATTTATGTCATTATGGTGCTGATGGTGAGACTGTTTTGTAAAATAATTCTGGATATTGTATATTGGTGAGGCTTCTTATAAAAAGGCATCCCTAAATCCTCTCATAAAACGATGGTTTTCAGAGCCCAGGAATATCTTTGAAGGATCCATTTGGTAGAACATACCTTTGCAAGCTCTGTAGTATTTTAATCATTAAATGTCACCTTAGGGAAGAAACACTACATTATGTGACATAAAGTCATTTTTCAGTCTCTCTCTCCCCCCGCCCAGTACACCTAATATTCTTCTATGACATTGCAAAGCACCATTACATCTAATAAACGTAAATCTAATAAGTATGTGCTGTAGTCCTTTTTGTTTTATTTTACTGTTGACTAGCTGGGTGAAGTAAGGTTTTTTTTAAAAAAAATAATGATAGGAGAAAGCAGATAATGCCAATAAACGTATCTCGGGGGGGGGGAGCTGGGGGCACTGTAATACACTGGTTCCGCTCCTTCCTCCTGGGCCGTGTCCAGAAAGTGGTGATGGAGGATGAGTTTTCAGACCCCTGGGCTCTCACTTGTGGGGTGCCTCGGGGTTCTGTCCTCTCCCTTGTGCTTTTCAACATCTACATGCAGCCACTGGGAGAGACCATCAGGGGATTTGGGTGGGTGTTCATCAATATGTGGATGATACCAGCTCTACCTCTCCTTTAAATCAGAACCGGTGAGGGCAGTGAAGGTCCTGTGTGAGTCTCTGGAGGCGGTTGGAGGGTGGATGGCAGCTAACAGATTGAGGTTGAATCCTGACAAGACAGAAGAACTGTTTTTGGGTGACAGGAGGCAGGCGGGTGTGCAGGGCTCCCTGGTCCTGAATGGTGTAACTGTGCCCCTGAAGGACCAGGTGTGAAGCCTGGGAGTCATTTTAGACTCACAGCTGGCCATGGAGGCACAGGTCAATTCTGTGCCTAGGGCAGCTGTCTACCAGCTCTATCTGGTATGCAGGCTGAGACCTACCTGCCCGCGGACTGTCTCACTAGTGTGGTGCATGCTCTGGTTATCTCCCACTTGGTCTACTGCAATGCACTCTGCGTGGGGCTACTTTTGAAGGTGATCCAGAAACTACAACTAATCCAGAATGTGGCAACTAGACTGGTGACTGGGAGTGACCACTGAGAGCACATAGCACCAGTCCTGAAAGACCTACATTGACTCCAAGTACATTTCTGAGCACAATTCAAAGTGTTGGTGTTGACCTTTAAAGCCCTAAATGGCCTCAGTCCAGTATACCTGAAGGAGCGTCTCCACCCCCATTGTTCAGCCTGGACGCTGAGGTCCAGCTCCGAGGGCCTTCTGGTGGTTCCCTCACTGCAAAAAGTGAAGTAACAGGGAACCAGGCAGAGGGCCTTCTCGGTAGTGGCACCCGCCCTGTGGAACGCCCTCCCATCAGATGTCAAGGAAATAAACAACTATCTGACTTTTAGAAGACATCTGAAGGCAGCCTGTTTAGGGAAGTTTTTAATGTCTGATGTTTTAGTGAATTTTTAATATTTTGTTGAAAGCCGCCCAGAGTGGCTGGGGAGACCTAGTCAGATAGGTGGGATATTTGTGTGTGTGTGTGTGTGTGTGTGTGTGTGTGTGTGTATGTATGTATGTATGTATAAATAAATAAATATCATTATTGTCTGTGGGAAATAAAACATATCCCCCCCCTTTTTTTGGATGCAAAGTACACCTATCATAAAATTAAAGAGTCATTTTTTTTCTACAGCTTTTGATTAAGTGAATGGCTTTTGTTATTATTTTTTAGCCATATCAAAATGTTGAAATGATTGGAGGGGGGGGTTAACTTCTTGTATTTGACTAGGGTTCTTCCGGATCTTAAAAGCTAGAAAAGGGCTAGTCTTTCTTACTGCTGATATCCCCAGGCTCCTCCAGTTTTATTTCATTTTTTAGAGCTTTAGGAAAGTACTTTTCCATGAAGATAACCTTCATAAAAACCATATCAGTAGTGAAGATTATATTCAGCAGTAGTTCATAAAGAGCGGCAATTGGCTCTGTTACCCAAATGGAGTCTTCACAGGCATAGTGGAGTAGGATAGGCAATAATGCATCCCCATCAAGCCTTCAGCTAAAAAATCATGATAGAGCCATATGTGTTGAAAATGCACATAATACTTCCTCGTGTGTAGGAAGTATGTAGAAATCTCAGAGTTTTGAGTTGCTGGAATGTAGCCTACTGTACAAAGATAATGGTCAAATATGTTGCTCCATCTACTTTTCCCTCTAGCCAGGCTGCCCATAAAGTCACTCTGGGCGGTTTACAGCATATATAAAACCACAACAAAACATCAAATATTAAGAAACAGAATATCCTATGCAGTGGTACCTTGGTTCTCGAATTTTATCTGTTCTGGGAGTCTGTTCAACTCCCGAAACCATCCGAAAACCAAGGCACGGCTTCCGATTGGCTGCAGGAGCTTCCTGCACTCAAACAGAAGCCATGTCGCACGTTTGGCTTCCGAAAAACGTTCGCAAACTGGAACACTTACTTCTGGGATCGCGGCATATGGGAGTCGATTTGTTCAACAACTAAGCCATTCGAGAACCAAGGTACCACTGGACAGGCAACAAACAAACCAATAAATCAATAGAAAACAATAATAGCAATGACAGCAATGACAACAAGAATAATAAAGAATTTACAGTTATATGCAAATTAAAATAACCACCAAACCTAACCCTTGGACTGGAAAAGTAGTCTCTACTCCTGCTACAGCTCAGAATCACATATACAGTATATAGGATCAAGCCGTCAATATAATGGAAATACTTTCATTTTTTGTACAATTTAAGAGAACTGGTAACACTATTGTGTGACGATAATTAAATACAGTAGTACTGTGCCTATTTTAAATTATTGTTCCTAATGCATGCAATATATCATACCAAAATAGAGAACTAATTATAAGCTTTTAAAGATTCTTAAGAAAAATAAAAGCTTGAGATACATTGTCATTTTCCATGCAATCAAGTGTCATTGATCTGCTATTTGTGGTCCAGTAGGAAGCTTGGAGCCATACATGAACCGGCTATTAATTAAAATACACTTCATAAAGAAACAGCCTTGCCAGTGTTTGCTAAATCAAGAAGCCATAAGAAAATGTATAATTAAATGAAAAGAGCTTCTGGGAATACTAACACACAGTGATGGACATATTTATATGAGCCAACCTTATTTGGTGTGTGTGTGTGTGTGTGTGTGTGTGTGTGTGTGTGTGTGTATCTGGCTTGGGCAAAAGTTATTGCTGTCATTCCCACCCACCTGCCAGCAAGAGTTCAGTTCAAAGTGAATATAATAACACATTCTAGGTTTGAAGTTGCATGAAACAGCTATTCAGTTCTTGCAAGACTGGTATGCTATCTGATGTTTCAGATGAATGGAGGGACACTTTTAGCATTCCTGCTCTTAAAACAAGGATCATTTCCTAAACATCACCTGCCTACCCTATTTGCATGTTTAGACCTTTTAACCACCCCCAGAAAGAAATTCACAAATGACTCAGATATTTGGTTTGGTTTTTGGCAAAATTTAGGCCACAACTTTATTGATTACAATCAAGTGAGTGTGGTTCGCATAGGCTCTGGTTCGACTAGCCCCCTGCACCCTTGCAGGCAGCGCTGACCCAGAGCTGTATCGTAGGTCAGCCAAGGGTGAACACCAGGGACAGCTGAAAGTGAACACCAGGGAGCTGAAACCCCGCTAGTCAGCCACCCTGATGTCCCCCCGGACTTGGGCACGGGCATAACCCCTCTCAGGGTTGACCAAACCTGGATTCCTTTACCGGAATACCCTTCGCATAGGGATGGTGAGACCCTTCTGCTACCCCATCACTTGAACCAGACCCTATCTGCAACCTTACAAGTTGTGACGATTTGCTATGCGGCAGGCGAAACCCTGTGGCAACAACCAATCAGCCAAGTGGGGAAAATTCCTGCTGTGCCCCTGTCCCAACGACAGGTGACACATGACAGCATAGCAAAGTCAAGCACAAATATAGAGAGAAGTGGGCGGGTGTTCTGATGCAGCAGCCCAAAGAGGAAGCTCAGGTACACGTGCATGGGCTTAAATAGGTCCCTCAATGCCCTTTACTTGCATCCCATCGGCCCAATAGCTCCCAGCATCGAGGGACCTACCCATCGGGTGTTGTGGCTGACCAATTGAACCCACCCACAACACAGGGTCTGGTTGCCAGGTCGCACCGCAACACGTGTCCTCTGTGAGGGTGGACCCGATTTCTCATTGGTGAAGGTTTTCTTTCCTTTTTGTACAATCTTTTTTATTCAGTGGACATTTAAACTCAAACATTAGACATAATCATCAGCATTTAGGATTCCCTGAATCTTTAGACTCACCTCCACTCTTCCATGGTTTCCATTTTCAACCTTTTTCAACTGCATCACATGAAAAAGATTTCTGCCTTAGCTTTTAGTACATTACAAACCTTACTCAAATCCTGCTAAAGTTATAAGTTGTTTACAGTGTTCTCTTAAATACATTGCAAATTTTCCCCATTCCTTCTTAAAGTTCCTCTCTTCCTGGTTTCTGATTTTCCCAGTCATTTTCGCCATTTCGGCATAGTCCATCATCTTCATCAGCCATTCGTCTCTGGTCGGGACTTTATCTTCTTTCCATCTCTGGGCCAGTAGTATCCGTGCTGCTGTCATCGCATGCATAAATAATCGTTTCTGCTCCTTTGGTATCTCTGCACCTAAAATTCCTAGTAAAAAAGCCTCTGTTTTTCCCACAAACATTATTTTAAACATATTTTTTCCCCAACTCATTACATATCATTTCCCAGAAGGCTTTTGTTGTCTTGCACATCCACCACAAGTGGTAGAATGTGCTTTCCTTCTCCTTACACTTCCAACATACGTTTGAAGCAGTTCTAGACATCTTTGCTAATTTTGTAGATGTTAAATACCAACGACACATCATTTCATTGGTGAAAGTTTTCACACACTTGCCAAAGGAACCTGTGATCCTCCATATGCTTTTGGATCATATCTCCCATCATCCCTGATGACTGACCATGCTGGTTTGAACTGGTGGGGTTTGGAGGACAACCCTTAGTCTGCTTCTCATGTGACCTGATGTCCCGTTTCTCTGTTGTTATAGAACCTCTTTACCCCAAACACCTGTTATTAGACACCAATTCCTATCTCATCTAAAGCCTCTGTATCTAGGGATGGAGGAGAAATTCGATTCAGTCTGCTTTTAAAGCCAAATTTATCCAATTTGGACTTTCTGAATCAATATGTGAACTAAAACACAGCTATCCTTTGAAATTTTTAAATATCTGAATTTTGTGATGCAGCTCTTGAACCAAAAGACGTTTACAAAAATGCATACATTAGGGGGAAGTGTGCATAAAGATGACTATATTAGTGAAATAACATTAAAAATCAATTTTATTAAAGGAAATAGCTCATACAAATGTGTGTGTTATTCAAAACTGAATACAAAAAGTTGCGTATCAAGAGAAATTCATACTACAAGGCGGATGAATTTTCATGAGGATTTTTTAACTGAATTGTTCTTGTTTTTATTTTGATTATGTATTATCTGTGTTTTTATATTGTGATTTTATCCTGTAAACCACCCTAAGACCTGTGGGTATAGGGCAGTATACAAATTTAAATACTACTACTACTACTACTACTAACTACTAATAATAATAATAAATAATAATAATTTTAAAATGCAAATTGTTGCAAAATGTGGAGAATTGAATTTAAGAGTTGAAAAATAAGAACATGAGCAAACCAAACGTGGCAGATTCTTCCACACATAGCTACACCTAAGTGTTTCTTTTCCTTCAAGCATATTTTTGAGTTATATTGAAAAGCTCCAAAGGCTTCAATCTCTGATTAATCCGCTGGATTTTCCCTAACCATTACTTCTCTCTGATTAACACTCATTATTGACTGCACTCCTATTCCCTGGACCATGGCCCTTGGCTTCTCTTTGATACATTAACACTAGCCTTACAGATTTGGCATGAGTTGGGCAACTCCTGCTACTGCCATTGTACCTTTAGGCAACAGCAGTTGATTCCTGGCAGGGAAAAAATAATAATTTACATCTTTGGCATTGTTTTTGTTTCCACCAGTCTCCAGCTAGCCTAGAATCTGAGACTAAACATTAGCACATTTTATGTCGGACTCCTCTGAGATATTTATTTTTTTTATAGATAGTTAAGCAAGTTTTGGGGGAAGTGTCACTTAGAGAGAGGAGAAGGCCTACACTAGCTGACCTGCTCTTCTCAAGCTTTCAAAACTCAGAAGCCAAGCAGTTGCAATAAAAAAAGTAGAGCTGTGTTTTTTACGCATCCTCTGCCTCCACTGCCAAGAAGAAGACAGTGGTGGGCTATCTACCAGTGGTTTCTCCATTCAGAACTGGAAGGAAACAACATATATTTGGAGAAATAAGTACATTTTTGTGGTTGTTATTCTTCTTGAAGGTAAAGCAAAGCACACAGCTGTTGAGCTGTACAAATCAATGACCAACTTAGGTCCCATTGATTTCAACCACCTATTCCAAACAAAACCAAGGACTTATCTGCACTTTATATTCAAAACAGTATTATACCACTTTAAACAAGAATAAAAGTAAAGGTAAAGGACCCCTGAAAGTTAAGTCCAGTCGCAAGCGACTCTGGGGTTGCAGCGCTCATCTTGCTTTACTGGCCGAGGGAGCGGACATTTGTCTACAGAGAGTTTTTCAGGGTCATGCGGCCAACATGACTAAGCCACTTCTGGCGAAACCAGAGCAACACACAGAAATGCCATTTACCTTCCTTCCTTACCTATTTATCTATTCACACTTTGATGTGCTTTCGAACAAGCCCTAGGCTCTGTGGTTTAGACCACAGCACCACCTGCGTCCCTTTAAGCAAGAATAACTTCCTTCAAAGAATCCTAGAAAATCTGGTTGGCAAAGGGCTGCTGAGAGTTGTTAGCTCCTGTTGACCAAAGGACACATAAAGAACCTGGTCCTCTATAAAAGAAACACTATCAGACAGACCCCATCAAACAATTAAAGCAATTAAAAAGATGGTCTGTGGAACTCAGCCGAATACCTCAGTGCCATGTTGACTAGAAGTCTAAAACGCAAAGGGATGAAGGTGGCACTGTTATCTAAACCACTGAGCCTCTTGGGCTTCCAGTAATAAGGTCAGCAGTTTGAATCCATGCTACGGGGTGAGCTCCTGTTGCTCTGTCCCAGCTTCTGCCAACCTAGCAGTTTGAAAGCATATACCAGTGCAAGTAGATAAATAGGTACAGCTGTGGTGGGAAGGTAAACGACGTTTCCGTGTGCTCTGGCATCTGTGCACGAGAAGTGGTTTAGTCATGCTGGCCACATGACCCGGAAAAGCTGTCTGCAGACAAACACCGGCTTCTTCAGCTTGAAAGCAGAGATGAGTGCTGCACCCCACCATCAAATTCGAATGGCCTTAACCGTCCAGGGTCTTTTACCTTTACCTAAAATGCAGAGGCCCCTTCATGGATCACTGCCTTGTCGTGGCGAAGGGGCTTGAATTACTCAGGGAAGCTATGGACAGGTCAAGATGGACAGGTCATAGTGGAGAGTTTGGACCAAACGTGATCCACCTGGAGAAGGAACTGGCAAGCCGCTCCAGTATCCCTGCCAAGAAAACTCCATGGACAAAGACAACAGGCATATAAAAGATATGACGCTGGAAGATGAGCCCCTCAGGTCGGAAGGCGTCCAACATGCTACTGGGGAAGAGCGGAGGACAAGTACAAGTAGATCCAGAGCTGATGAAGCGGCTGGGCCAAAGCCGAAAGGACGCTCAGTTGCGGATATGCCTGGAAGCGAAAGGAAAGTCCAATGCTGTAAAGCCAAACTGCGAGAGGCAGTGAAGGATAGGCGTGCCTGGCGTGCTCTGGTCCATGGGGTCACGAAGAGTCGGACACGACTGAACGACTGAACAACAACAACAAAAATGCAGAGGACCAGTCCTGTTGTGAGATCAGTGATTTCCAGAGTGATTTCCTCACTTTGAGCTATTTCGGAGAATTAGTTGGTGGTTGGGGATTTATCTGAAGAAGTGTGCATGCACACAAAAGCTCATACCAAGAACAAACTTAGTTGGTCTCTAAGGTGTTACTGGAAAGAAAATTTTATTTTGTTTTGACTATGGCAGACCAACACGGCTACCCACCTGTAACTTATCTTTTGTTACTTACCCATTAATCTGAATGGTTCAGTGTTATTTTATCCATGTCTTGCCGCATGGATGCTGTCCTGGTAATGTTTGTTGGTTATCAAATAAACAGGTTAATAAATAAATTAATAAAAATAACTACACCATCAACATGGATCAAAGGTCAGGATTATTCTGTAAATGGTGCACAGCCTAATTTAATGGGTTATATCAACTTTTCAAAAGACTAACAAAACCATGCTCTAGTCCCTTGCACAGGAATTTCATTTTGGTACATAGAACTAAACCTAGTTTTCCTACAGCTCTGGCTAGCTGGATTTTCCTCCCCTGGATTCCAATCTTTGTACCTCATGTGAATTCCAGAAACAGTTTTGACACTTGCGACAAAAGATGCCTCCCCGCCTCCCAGTAGTGCGTTTGACATTCAAACAGTGAAAAGCTGATAATTGCTTGTTCGGTCATATTCTTGGTCTTGTGTGAAATGTTTATACGTCTAAATTTTAGTATGTGGCAGCAGTATGTAGGGTAGCACCGTTTGCTCAAAATTATAGTTGTGTTAGATTTAGCACAACTATAATCTCTCTCCCCTTCCACCATGTATCACTAGAAAATTCAGGCCCACTATTTAGAGGGGGGGTCCCTTAAAACTGCTCCATGTGCATTGTGAAGAACATTGTGACAGCTTAAGATCTTTCTTTTCAATTAACGAACTTGTACCCTATGAAACTTCAAAGGGAACATAGGCTGTATATATCTCTTTCAGGAAACTGAAAGGAAAAGAGGACAGTTTAGGCCTGTACTCTCTCATACCTCATAGGTTATTTCCAGGTATCATTGAACCCTTCAAAGCCTTTTCTGCAGCAATGACTTGCCTGAGTTCAACCTGTCAGCTGTACAATGATGTATAAAATTTTAATGGTGGAGCCAACTCAAAGAGTGTTACTGGGAGGCCTTTCAGGTGAACTCTGGGATGAATAAATCATATGAACCATTGAAAGGCTTTAGCGAGGAGGCAAATGGGGGCGACTAGACTGGTGTGAATCTGTCAAAGTTTCAAATGTAAAATGTAACATCTCCTGCCTGTGCCCAGTGCTGGGCAACAGCACTCGAAATAAGGTGGTTGCCATATTGTGATGATGCAAAGGAAAATGCTTAGAATTTATATCAATAAGTGACAAGAGAAAAGGGGATACAGAAAGCCTGGTCAGGAAATGTAAACATCAGGATTTCTGGATGTCAAAGGTAATATTGATGACTGCATCAAACAGTATCTTAAAAGTTGGCATTAATGAAAGCAAAATGCAAGACTGAAGATGTTAGGAGGAAGTAAAGAGCAGAGCAATCCCATACCCTCTGAATGTCCCAGCTTTCCAGGACAGTTCTGGAATTATGAAATCCATCCCAACTTCTGATTTGATCCTGGGATGTCCCCATTTCCCCTGCCATTGCTGCCATCACCAAACTTGGCAGGTGGGGGGGGGGGAGAGACAGCAGCACTTGTCCCAAGCAATGGCAGTGGCAAGGGAACATCCTGTTGCTTCTCCATGGCTGTTGTTGCTTGTCTCCTCCCTTGCATAGTTCATAGGGGCTGCTGGAGAGCAGGCGAGGCGGAGGTGGAGGAGAGGCTGTCGCCCCTGAGCCCCAGGCCTACATGCTGTGCTGGCTCTGGGGGCAGACAGAGAGGAGGACTTCCTTGGGCAGGAAGAAAAGGGAGCAGAGAGGAGCTCTAGGAGTCTTGATTAAAAATATATATATTTGTGGGTCTGCATCCAATCTTGCCACTTTCTATTTTTTGTGTTGGTGTGTTGTTCTTTTTGTATATTATTATCATCAGTTAATTATTTTTTATTTTTTAAATTTATATACTGCCCTATACCGCAATTAGGGACCCAGGTGGCGCTGTGGGTTAAACCACAGAGTCTAGGGCTTGCTGATCAGAAGGTCGGCGGTTCGAATCCCTGCCACGGGGTGAGCTCCCGTTGCTTGGTCCCAGCTCCTGCCCACCTAGCAGTTCGAAAGCACATCAAAGTGCAAGTAGATAAATAGGGACCGCTCCAGCGGGAAGGTAAACGGCGTTTCCGTGTGCTGCTCTGGTTCGCCAGAAGCGGCTTTGTCATGCTGGCCACATGACCCGGAAGCTGTCTGCGGACAAACGCCGGCTCCCTTGGCCTATAGAGCGAGATGAGCGCCGCAACCCCAGAGTCGGACACGACTGGACCTGATGGTCAGGGGTCCCTTTACCTTTACCTTATACCGCAGTTACAACATAAAAACACAAAATACATAATAAAAACAAAATCAACCCAATAAAGCCCGCTCCCTGCTTCAACACATTTTAAAAGGGTATTGGATGTCAGTCAGCCAAAGGCCTGGTTAAGGAGGAACTTATTTGCCTGGTGCCTAAAGGTGTAAAATGAAGGTGCCAGGCGAGCCTCCTTGGGGAGAGCTTTCCAAAAATGGAAAGCCACTGCAGAAAAAGGGCCGTCTACTAAATCTACTAAAGAAAAATAAATAAAATAAAACAGGGATTAAGAGGTTTTCTCAGGATGGTGGATGGTGTGTGTGCTGTGGCCTGTTGGTGAAGTGGTGGGGGCATTCAACTTTCTTCTGATAAGAAATGCTCTGTGGGTGGGGGGGCAAAAAATGGGGTTGAGGAGGGTCAGTTGGGGGGGAGAGTGAGAAATGCATAGCTGTCAACTTTTCCCTTTTATTGCGAGGAATCCTATTCGGAATAAGGGAATTTCCCTTTAAAAAAGGGAAAAGTTGACAGCTATGGAGATATGTCCCTATTTTCATCTGAGGAATGTTTGAGCACATGCAATCCAAACCCTTCTTAGATTGGTAGGGGTTGTGTTGGGCAGAAGTGCTAAGCTAAGCTGGCCTCCTACTTAGCTGCAGCCAATGGAGTGGTGTAAGTTGCAGGCCCTTCCACTCTCTGAATGGTCATGCACGTATGATGGCAGCAGGATCCCAGCTGCTGGTCAACAGCAGAAGGCCCCTAAGGAGGAGCCAAGGGAGAGGATGAACCACTCTATAATGAGCCACTGTCGCTGCCATTCAGAATGACATTCAGCCTCATCCAGGCCTGATTGTTGCACCAACTTGGGGTTGGGGCAGCTAATGGCCCTCTATTTCCACCTGGTGGTATCTGACTCCGGTTAAACTAGCAAAAATGTATAAATCTAAGGAAAGCAAGTGTTGGAAATGTAAAATCACATAAGGGACATTTTTTCATATGTGGTGGGAACGTAAAATTATAAAGAAATATTGGGAAATTGTTTCTAATGAAATGAAGAAGATGTTTAAATTAACCTTTGTTTTTCTTAAAAAAAACAACAACAGAAGCATTCCTATTAGGCATTCTAGGAGTGGATCTACCAAAATTGCAAAAGAATTTATTTATGTATGCAACTACAGCTGCATGGACAGTATTAGCACAACATTGGAAAGAAGAAGGTGTCTCAACTAAGGAAGACTGGCAAGTTAAATTAATGGAATATGCTGAAATGGCAAAATTGACAATGAAACTAAGAGGAAGAGGCGGCAATGAATTCAAGGAAGAATGGAAGATGTTTATTGTATATATACAGAAGCATTGGACACAGGTTAATACATTAGCAGGGTTTTAAGATTACTTGTAATTTTTTTTTATGAATGGATAATAGGTGATTTAAACATGTTATAATTTTCACAATGGACATGCAGCATCTTGATAAATAATGGAACCAAGGAAGGGACTAGAGGGAAGTTAGTTTGTTTTGTATTTGTTTTGATTTTGAATTGTTGTTGTTTTTATTTTTATAATTGGAAAATAAATAAATAAAATGTTATTTTAAAAAAAGAGTGGCAGAGCTGTGGATGTGGAAGTGGCCCTCAGTCCAGCCTTGCTAAGGAAGGGAGTTTGGATTCTGCTTCTAGTAGAAAACTTCCTGTTTCCATCTTAGAGAGATTGACGCCTGAGTTTGACATATCCACATGTATACTAATAGGAGACATTCAGGTGTTATTATTTTGGATATTAATTTGGACATTACAGCAGATGTGTGTGGGGAAAAAGAGATGCACAAGTTGTTCTTGCATTAACTCCGGGTGCATTGTGGGGATGGGAGGAAAATCAATTCAGTTCACATTTAAATCAAACCCATCCGACTCATGCTTCATGAACCAATACATGAACCGAAACACAGCTATCCTTTGAAATCTGCGCTTCTCAAAATTTTACAATGCAGTTCTCCAGCAGAGAAAAAGAAAGTGGGTGTTAGAAAATGATGCGCACAAAAATGCAGGCAATATTGAAATTTATTCAATTCATCGTTCACTCAAGCAGCATTATACTGGAAAGTAAAATCTCCCTATAATAAATTGTATTGAGAATTATGCCCAAACCAACAGTGAGGTATAGACTGTAACAGTGTTGCTGTGGCAACATGATGACTGACCACATTGTTGCCTGGGAAACAGATAAATATTTCCATGGTGACAAAGGGAGTGACTCTTTTCATTGAGACGTTTTTATTCAAGTGGAAGCCAAAATCACAAAGCAGCTGTTGATGAATTAATTAATACTGCTGTCATTTGAGTTGCTGTTCCTGAAAGCTGTTAAGTAACGTGGTGCTGTAGAAAACACCTTGTCTGAAGCTTCTGCTCTTTGAAAAATGCTTTGATGCCAATTAAGCCACGAGACTACATGATACCTTTTCCTTCTCACTAAAGGATACTTTGAATGTTGCATTTCACCTGTATTCATATCAAGAGTTATAGCCTACTTTTCTAATATGCATATATTGCGCAAAGTGCCTTACATAAATTAAAAGCAGCATATAAAAATATTTAATTTTTTATTTCATAAAATTTATATAATTCTTGATTGTAAAAAAACCCGACACAATCAAAGCCTTTTTCATAACAATATCCCACAGCAAAACAACAATATCGGTAAACTAAACACTTAGCTAAAAACTAAACAGGTACATTAGATAAAGTACAGTTTCCCACTCAGAGCCACTCAGCCAAGCAAATTAAAAGCTTGCTAGAATAGTCTTCTGAAGAAGCCAGCAAAAGGCAATCAAAAATAGAGCCATCCAAATCTCATGGGGTAAACTGTTCCATGATGTGGTACTCCACTGATGTAGCAATAGGGACAGTCCTATTTCTCTTTTATTTTCTGTCTTAACCCTGTGGAATGTAGAAACATGTACAGAAACTGGACCATCTCTTATCAGGAAGCATGGATCGTCACAGCGATGCCGGGATAAGTCAAAGAGCATGTAGGGAAACCAGAGGTTCCCTGACATTCTGTGCTCTAGTTCAGATGTTCATCAGTTGATGAATGGGGTATGACAGATCAGATGCCAGCACAATTGCAAAATTGAAAACAATGGGGGGTTTTATTGCTAAATTTTGCACTGATCCTGGGCATAAAGAGTAACCCAGGAAGGACTGGATAAAACCACAACAACTGAATGTATGTTAGGTGCAAATAAAGAAGACCTCTATAAGTTAACCAGAATCAGAAGAAACTTTATTTGCATCAGCCACTAGCCGTATCAATAAAATAAAATACAATGTACTGAAGATGGAGATAAAAAATTAATGCATTCTGGAGGTTTACATCAATAATCAAATAATCGATTTTTTTTTGCAGTATTTTCCTCTATAAGTTAGCCGGCTATATACCAAATGTGGGTTTAGAGTTGTGTTTTCATGTAACTCTTGGACAATACCAAATGCTGGCCAAGAACACAGTATTTTTTGTTATCTGTCTCAGTCCCATGGAATTCAAAAACATACAAAACAACAAAGGTTCCCATGGCATCAGAAAGATCAATACATTTACTGAGATATAATTGCTAAGAGATTTTGTAGGAAGAAGTCTAATTTATCAAACACATGAAATGGACAGTTAATATACTGCCCTGCCTATATACAAAACATTGCCCCCACCTATATATCTAATTCTAGCACCTTCAGTGTCATTGCATCTGATTAAGTTGCTTTCCCTACAAAAGCTAATGCTATGTTAAAATTGTTAGGGTTATATTCAATGAAAAACACTTCTGCTCATGCAGTTGGGGCACCTAATGCTTGGCCAAAACCCTACCTTTTCAACGCCAAGCAATAGGTTCCCCAAC
Source organism: Lacerta viridis (assembly GCA_900245905.1). Classification (NCBI taxonomy): domain Eukaryota; kingdom Metazoa; phylum Chordata; class Lepidosauria; order Squamata; family Lacertidae; genus Lacerta; species Lacerta viridis. The sequence continues at coordinate 2,090,335 of OFHU01004419.1, forward strand.
CATTGGGAACACCATTTGGGAGGCTTAAATGCAACAGGGGAGATCAGAAAACTTTGGGTGCCCCCATTTGCATGGATGGAAGTGTCTTCTGCTAAGGTGCAGTCACCATTATCTACAGCAGTATCACAAGACAGAGCAATCCCAACCTGCCTTGTGCCAGGCTCAGAGGCAGGTGGATTGGGGGCATTGCCCTGCTTATCCAGCTAAGCTGGCCTTCCTCTAGCTGTCACTGCCCAAATAGTAGAAGCGATCAACATTTTCCAAAGATTCCATCAATGGCGTCTCCAGTGTACTGAAAGAAGCAAAGATCACCAGTGCTGAAGCAATGATTCTTCAACATCAACTTCGTTGGACTGGTCATGTTGTGCGGATGCCTGATTATCGTCTTCCAAAGCAACTACTCTATTCTGAACTTAAAAATGGAAAGTGTAATGCTGGTGGTCAACAAAAGAGGTTTAAAGACTCTCTCAAGGCAAATCTTAAAAAATGTAGTATAAACACCAACAATTGGGAAACACTTGCCTGCGAGCGCTCCAATTGGAGAACAGCCTTTACCAAAGGTGTCATGGGCTTTGAAGACACTCAAACTCAGGACGCAAGGGAGAAATGTGCTAAGAGGAAGGCACTAGGCAAATCCACACCATGATCAACTCCCACCTGGAAACCAATGTCCCCACTGTGGAAGGATGTGTGGATCCAGAATTGGCCTCCACAGTCACTTATGGACTCATTGTTAAAACCGTGTTTATGGAAGACAATCTTACTTGGCTATGAGTGATCGCTGAAGAGGGAGGAGGAGGAGGAGGAGGAGGAGGAGCTGTCACTGGAATGAGACAAGTGTAACATTGTTATTGTTGTTTATCAAGTGTTTTTATGATGGGTCCCCGAAGGAACTCACAACAAAGGATTTATACAGAGGTAAATAACATCAAACTCTCAAACATCAAGCAGTGGTACATATATCGGGATCTTACATAAATGGAATGGAAATGAGAGCAGCAATTGCAATGTTTGCTTATTGATTCTTCTTTTGTAATGGAAATCAATCCAGCAAATATGATCATTATTCACCACTACTGTTTTCATTCTGCAATTGGCATGTGACTGATGCTGCCCCTCACATTTGCATTGTGTTTCCTTTGCACTGAAACAAATGAAACGAATTAACGTTATTCTAGAGCCATTAATTTCGTCATTAATTAAGGGAACCACAGTGGACAGCAAGATGAATGACTACTTTTTGTTGGAAGCAGAACTGCAGTGGGACAGAAACAGTGCTGCATAGAACAGAGCAGAAATTGATGTCTTCCTATATCCTTAGCCAGGTGGCATGGTGCACTGAAACAATGTAGAATGTGCTACCCTACATATAGGTGTCAGCATTGTGAAGCACAAAAAAATGAAGTGGGTTCTGCTGTCTGATCTGATTAGTGAATGCCCATTAATGTATTCATTGCTACTCTCAGAGTAACGTTAGCATTGAATCTGACTTCAGTTTAGCTCTCTGCATTTTTGGCCTTCTGGTAGTACTAGCATGGATTTATGATACTGTCATTTTTGCAGGGCCATTGACATTTTCAAAGTTGAGAAGTAAAAGCTTTGCACATATCATGGCCGATTATTAAAATGAATGAAGGACAAAAGGTATACCCCAATGCAGTTCAGTATGAATACTGTTTCTGCCTAGGCTAGGGAATTTAATAGCATACTACTGTACCCACAAGTTAACAACCTTACACATTAAAAACACCAAATTGGAAAAAAAAGTCATTCATGGTGTGATGGATTAGTTAAAAGGAGCCATTATAAATATATGTAAGATTTATAATTCACTTGTCAGTTCCCAGCATTTGCTTTGATCATACATTCAGGCAGAGGAGCTCTGAAATAGCTTTGTGGAAGAACACACCTCTCACCTTAACCATGAATATATCTTTCCTTTTGAACTAGTGTAGCAGCTTTGGTGTTTCTTGTATTATTATTATTATTATTATTATTATTATTATTATTATTATTATTATTAATATACAGTGGTACCTTGGTACTCAAATGGCTTGGTCCCCAAACAATCAGCTCCCGAATACTACAAACCCAGAAGTGAGTGTTCCGAACGTTTTTGGAAGTCAAACGGACTCCCGGAATGGATTAAGTTTGAGAACCAAGGTACCACTGGACCACCCTATGCTCGCAGGTCTCAGGGCAGTTTACAGGATAAAATCAGAATATAAAACCACAACACACGTAATCAAAATAAAAACAGCAACAACCCAATAACCGCCCCCAGCACTTTCTAAAAGGCAATAGGATGTCCATCAACCTAGCTGAAAACAGGGAAAACATTCGAAAACATGTGTGTGTGTGTGTGTGTGTGTCTGTGTGAGTGTGTGTGTGTTTGTGTGTGTTACACACACACACAATTTAAAACCAATTTAAAAGAAGAAGCAATACTCTCTTCTGGGTAGCAGCAGCAGTCCTTACAAAGCCTGTCAGGTCTCACCCTGGAGAGAGGCAGGAGCATGGCCTTCAAGCTCTCAGCAGGATCTGTGTGAGTTTATTAGAACTCAGCTATACAGCTGCAAATAAAACATTTTAAGATTGTTTTAAGTGCAATATACAAGGTGACACTCAATGGCGATGGTGAGCCTTGTGGAAAACTCAGTGTATTTTTAAAGATGCTTTTTTTAAAAAAGCATTTTAAGAACAGCTTTTATATGTTTGTAGATTCCACCCCAGTCTTTATCTAGCCCATCACCGCCTCCAGAGATTGACTCAGAGCTTGCACCAATGTAGTCAAACTACATTCAGATGCTTCCGAAAAAATAGACATGGGTGTCCTCAGTTTGCTACAGATCTCCAAATGACCACAAGCAATGGTTTCATGTAGATGTTAAACAGCACAGGGGCAAGATGGTACTGTGCGGGATCTCAGGGCATAGTTGCCAGGATCCAACAGGCATCGATCCAGTGCTGCACTTTGAAACCAATCCTGCAAGTAAAAATAGAACCATAAGAACAGTGCTCCCAATTCTCAACTCGCAGAGCCAGTCCACGAAGATATCATGCTTGATGCTATCAAAATCTGCTGAGAGATTAACTAGGTGCATCACATTCCTCTTATCTCATTCTTAATCAAACTCACCCACCAGGGCAACCAGTGCTGATTCAGTCCCAAAGCCAAGTCAGAAACCAGACAGAACTTTGTCTGCATAAAGCGGGTTCTCCTTCATGGAGAGCACGTGTTGCAGTGGGGGCCAACAAGTCACCCCTCTGTTGCCGGGCGGGTTAGTATGGATGGCCACTACTGTGATTGGGCTCTGAGTGTTGTTGGGGAGATTCATATGTTGCAATTGTTGATGGACAGCCCAGAGCCTATAAATTACCCTGCCCGCAGCGTGGGAGCTCTCCTGGTTTCGTGCATCGGATCACCCTCCCTCCCTCCCTGTTATTAGGCCTCTGCGTTGACCTTGCTATGCCTGTCATGGGGTCGTCTGCTTTTGGGGCAGGGGCCTGGTAGGAATTTTTCCATTTGGCTGATTGGCTGGTGCCATTTGGTTTTCGCCTACTGCGTAGCAATTAGTCACAACTTGTAAGGTTGGCGGTTAGGCATTGGTTATTAATTGGTTGGTGGAGGGGCAGGGTTGGCTGTGGCTGCCCCTCCAATGCTGCTGCTGTGTGGGGAATTCCGTTAAAGGAATCCAGGGGCTCGCCATGCTTGTCCGTATCCCCCGGTCGGGGGCCAGGGCCCACGCAAGAGCCCCTGGGAGCATTAGGGGAGAACGGGCGCACATTCTCTCCCCAAAGTGTTTTCCCCTTTACTGACTCCACAGGCGGGTGGATGTCAGTTCTGTCCCCAGCGGGACAGATAGTCTTAACCAATGCCTAAGCAACCACTCACATATTTTGTATTTTAATAAAGTTGTGGCCAAAATTAATGCCGAAAACCTTAAACTTATATTCTTGTGTGAGGTGTGTTTCATTTGAGGGGTGGATTGGGGACCTCGACACACAACCAGTATTTTCCCAAAATGCTTGCATTTGTGCCACTGCAACCCTTCCAATCGCCTAGCCCTGAAAAGGGATGTTAGACACTGGGTGGTGGTTGTATAAAACCTTATGATCCTTTTCTGTGAAATTCCACAAGGTTCCATCTAGTTCCCTCTCCTTTTCATTGTCTATAAAAAGCCATGAGATGAGGCTGTGAAAGCGGTCTTGATGTATTTATTTCTGAGAATAAACTGTAAATATTTAAGCTACTCCAACAAAGCTTCATTATGGAAACATTAAAATGTATTTCAAACCATGTTTGTCCTTCTTAATTTATGCATGTACACAATTTTAGTTCTTACAAGCTTTTGTTTAAAAAGGAAAAACCAGACCATAAACAACTTGATTTTTTTATTGTATTTTTGCCCGTGTTGATGTCTTTATGGTTTGACACATGCTCTCTCTTAGTTCTCTGCATTATGGATGCGTATTCTGAAATATTAATTGCCTTCCAGGAAAATTCAGTTTGACTATTTCGCTGGCCTCTTCTTACTCGTCATGAAATGAGCAAGCTTACATACCTTACATTTATTTATTTTACATTTTGTGGACTTGGTGTAATAGACATTTCCAGATCTGCTAGTGTGCCAATGCAAACATTTACACAAACATATATCCTATAAATTTGTTTGCCAAAAGGTTGATTTTGGGGTGCATATTGAAACAACGGATGAGCAGAGCTGGTCCTCACCATGTGCCACAGGCACACCTCTCACCGCTGGTGTGCATGGCATCAATGCCTTGCCACCATCCATGCAGACAGAAGCCATGAGAACATGCTCTTTATGTGCACTGCATATGGGTGGAACAAGAAGACCACTGATTGGGCCAGAGTACATGTACATCTGTACATGTGGCAAACTCTTTCCCCCCCACAGAACATGCAAGCAGTGGGAAAGCATTTGAGCCATGCATAGCAGCAGTCGGAAGCATGGTGTCAGAGGGCTGCCCTTGCCGGAAGGCAAGGAGTTGCCAGGGCTTTATCAGTATCGCGAGCCCCCGCCTCAGCTGCTGAGCAATTCATCTCCATCCATTGAGGGAGGCAGTGATCCCTCTAGTGGGGAGGGGGAGATGGGAGCAGGAAATAGGAGTCAGGGCTCTGACAGGGGAAGAGAGCCCCTTGCACCAAGCAGAAGCTGGAGGAGAAGCACCTCTTCTGTCTCCCCACTTGCGCAGGGGGGAAAGACGCAGAGGGGGTAGCCTGGGGTTCCGCATCCCGAGCCTTTTATGCTGGGCTAAGAACCGGAAGGGGTCATTCCCGGACTCTGCCGAAGGATGAGCTGGACGTCTTTTTCTTAGCTGCACTGTATATATCTGCACAATAAAGAAACTTAGTTTCAGAAGTTTCTGCGCCAGCCTGGTTACTCATGAGCAGCCACTGAAAACCTCACACATGGCTATAGTGGGTAGCTGTGGAAGCAGGCAGGGCTGGCCTTGTCTCAGCACAATGAGAAGTTTATGAGAGCCTCTCGTAAGCTACAATCCATCAGGAAGTTCTCCTGTGCTCACCTCATTAAAATGAATGGCGCTACTATCCCATTCATTTTAATACAACTCACACAGTAAAAACCTCTCATTGCGAAAAGGGTGCCTGAACAGCTTAGAAAGGTTACATAAGTAGTAACTTCACAGGGGTTTTGTTTAACAGACCAGGGGGACACTTTATTCTGGATAACGTTAAGGGCACATAAAAGCAGAGTACATGAAGTTTTAATTAAAGTTCCATTTCTGAACATGAAAATCATTGATTGATATCTTAATGCGCAGAACATGCTTTAGAAAAGCTTTCATTTAAAAGGTGTCATGCTGCAGCAAGTAATTCTGAAAGCTTTTTGTTTCTTTCCCTTGGTATAAATGAGCGATTTCTTTGCTCTTTGTTAATTCCCCTTCAATCCAATTTAACTTTGGGATTTTACAGGAAAACACCTCTGTTCGTGCCAGAAATATACAATGTTTGGTGAGACATTCTCGGGATATTTTAGAGCGGTACTCTACACCAGGATTTTGTGGGCCAGCCTATCCATAATGTATGAAAACCTTAAATAGTTAAGAGCAAAAGGAGTAACACTGGAAGAAGAATCTACTCTCAACAGTCATGTAAAAGGAAATTTAGCAAGCGAACTAAATGTGCCACAGAAAATTAAATCGTAGCATACATAAGAAATGAAAAGGGTGCTGTAACCAATAGCCAGTGACAGCAGCATAAATGAATAAAATGCATATCAAATGAACAAATGCTCATAATCCCATTAATATCTTAAATTCCTTAATGCAGGCCTGCAGTGGGGGCCACAGGGGTTAGTTTGTCCCTCTTCCCTTAGGGAACGTCCCTGCCCAGACTATGCTTCGTTTTGGTTAATCTGGTTAATTTCCCTGCAGATCCTCCAATACCTTTTAAGCAATAAAATAGAACCTTCCCTCCAATTTGCTTCTCCCGGGTCTTCTTTGAGGTATGATGGCGACACTTCTTGCTCTTTCCCCAAAATGCCTTTTAAAAGCACCTTGCACTCTTGGAATACGGAAAGGCAAACAGAAAGTCACATTAATGCCGCCAGCTCTGAAAGGCAGTTTAGATGCTGAGGCAATTAGTTGCTCCAAAGCAAGTGAAAGAGGCGTCATACCTTTGGAGTGGAGGTTTTATTGCCGGCAAGTAAAACTGCCAGGTAAGGTAAATGTCAACTTTAAAACACTACTCTTCCAATTTAATGTTGTATGTTTGCCTCTGTTGTTTCTGGAGGGAAATGCTGATTCTTTGGTTTTTACTTAACCACCTCAGCTGGCTTCCTCCCTGTGACTTGCTGACATCAAATGCCACCCTCAGCTGCTATGTTGGGCAATAATGGAATTTATTACCTCAAAGATTACAGCCTTATTTTGTTCCAATCTCTCTCTCCCTCTCCCTCTCTCCATGCCAAAACAAAGCTTCATTTCTGAACATCCCTTTCAGTTGTTGTTCAGGCAGGAGTTCGGCAATATTATTTACGTAAGTATTGCTTTGCACCTGTGAATGCTGGCCCACTCAGTTTCTGAATCAAGCCCCAAATCACAGTTGGGTACAGAAAAAAATACTTCCAAAAATGTTTTTCAGAACACACCAGAAGCAAGTTTGTCACGCCATTTGGTTTACTAAAGTGGTTTCTGTTGGGATTTCCATCTCCAGACAAAATAGGTAGAAGTTAAGAATCACCTCGGTTGCCCTCAAAGATGTTTAGAAAGAAACCAAGAAGAAATTGATTCTTTTATCATTAATAAGAAATAAAGAGGTCTAGTATGTTTGGTAATAAGAGTGGATAAGAATAAATCAGGACAGAGCACTCTAGGAACTGACTCACTGAAGTTCTCGGTGGATACTTAACTGATGTTTTTCACTGATAGCCACTGCTTGGTAGACAAAAATAGATTATTTTTCAACATAGGGATTCTAGTAATCAAATATAATTTTGAAAAGGTGGAAATTGCTAGCAGAGATATAGCTAAAGCCGCAATGCTAGGCATCCTTGCAAGAAATACATATATATTTTTTCCTGAATATATGCCAGATTTGAATGCAATGGTCTACTTAAGGATGTAGGGCATTGCTGATGCTTAAAAAAAAAGTGTGATTCGTGGGCAAATTACAAGCAAGCTAAACATCCCAGAAACAGTCATCCCACAGATAGGCAGCAGTAGCCAATGTGGTGCCTTCCAGATATTTGGAGTCTCAGCCTCAGCTACTCGAGTCAGTGATGGTGCATAATGGCACTTGTAAACCAAAAGTATTCGGAGGGCACCATGTCATAAGGTATGAAAACATTATTGAATGAAAATAACTGGGTACTGAACAAAGGTGCAAAAGAAGAACTTACACCCCAGTTAACAGTGGCCCATTAAAGTACGCTTCCAGCAGAGTTAAAGATTAAACGCAACAGAAAAACTGACTTGGCTAAAGCAGGCACCAGGAGTAAAGAAAAAAGGCTTTTCTAAACTAGAGTTTAATTTACGTAAACAAAGTAAGAACTCCCTGTTAGTTTCTAGCCTTCTTCCAGAGACTCTGTTAAACTAAATACAAATACACTTTATCAAAAAAAAACTCTCACTCCCATACTCCCAGCCTCCAACATTCCCCAAAGCTAGGAGCAATAATGCTTTGCAACAGAGCCTTATATACACAGAGTAACACCCATGCTTCAGCCAATTAAGAACAAACCACCAGCACCTGTATCTTCTATTTCTTAGACAGCACTGATATCAGACCGGCTCAGGTATAATTTTAAACCCAACAAACATGACAACTTGGTCTCTTAAAATACATTGCTTTTATAATAATAATAATAATAATAATAATAATAATAATAATAATAATAATAATAAACTGCTCACCTAGGGCTCTGGGTGGGTGACATTTGCCGCATGGTGTGACCACGGTGGGTCCAAGGAGGCTGCCATCTTCTGGTGCAACCGGTGGGAAGGGTTGGTCACCTGGCACCACCCCACCTCCTGCCACAAGGTAGGGGCAGGCGTTGCTTGCAAGGCCAACCCGGGCAGGATCTTGGGAGCTGCGCCTAGCCCACACTGATCTATTTAAGGGTGTGGCCTGATTGTCACTGGATTTTCCACCTACCCAGTCCGTTAAGGCCCGCTCAATGAGTGAGCGGGCGAGGGGTATATAGACCTTGCCATGGTTTATTCGGTCACCGTATCTGGGGCCAGGGAGGAATTTTCTCCGCCAAGCAGATTGGCTGGGTTGCAAGTCTTCGCCTGCTTCATAGCAACTGTCACAACTTTGGCTGGATCCTTAGTCGCAGGGATACCCCATTAGAGAGGGTTCTGGAGGGGGCGATTCTGTCCAGGAGTTCACAGGGGACAACATATCTTGCCCAATGGTAGCCTCCTATGGGGTTGTGGCACCCAATCTACATCAGGTTGACCCTACCAGGATCCTACCAGGTAGCTGACAGGCTGTATAATGCTGGATACATGCCCAATGCTAATGCTACACTTTCATATAATCAGTAAAGTTGTAGCCTAATTCAACCAAATACCAGTCTCCTGTGTCCATTGCTGAGGCCCTCCCTGCACCTGCAGTGGCCATTATGCACCCGTGCTGGCAATATTGTAATCTTGAGTAGATACGAGCAGTGGCGTAGGATGCGGCTCGGGCACCCGAAGCAGCAAACACAAGGTGCACCTGGTAGCGGAGCGCCGCTACGTACGATGCATGCGCTGCTATGTAGTGACACCGCGCATGCGTGTTACATAGCGGGTTGCTGGCGGCGCTGGCAAACCGCTAGCAAGCCACGGAGCGAGCGAGGCTTTTTACTGGGCGGCTTGGGAGGCGCCGTTGCCCCGATGCCCAGTAAAAAGCCGTTGCCCCGATGCCCAGTAAAAAGCCTCTCTGGCCAGCTTGCTTGCTCATCCACTTGGTGCTTTGCTTCCTTCCTGCTCGGGCTGCAGGCAGAGGGGCGGGGTGGGAGGGGACGCTTCTCTTGGGCCGCCGACGCCCTCCCTGGCCCGCCCCTCACCTCTGCCTGTAGCCTGAGTGGGAAGGAAGCAAAGCACCGAGTGGGGAAGCTTCCCAAGCCTAGAGCAAGCCTGAGGAAAGGGAGAGAGCTTTGCCGGCGGATGGGCCGTCATGGCCATCGCTCGCTGTAGGCTTGGGGAGCTTGGGGGGGCACACCAAGTGGCACCCCCAGGGTGGCACCCAGGACGACCCGCCCCCATCACACCCCCTTGTTCCGTCCCTGGATCCAAGAGTGAGCTAGAATCTTCCTCCCCATTACTGAGATCTCCTTCTCTCACCAAACTATAATCTGAAATGTTGCTCTTTTATAGAACTTTAAAAGGGGAGCAGCAAAGAATATATCAAAGGAAGTAAATAAAACTCAGGAGCACAGTCATAAAATGCTCTTACTTTTATAATTATAGCATCAGCCCTTTCACTTTTCAGGGTGCACTACATACACAAATTACAGGTAACTATTAAGGCTGGAGTCTGGATAACAGGTAAGGCCTATCCAAGGCTGGGGGGAATGATGCCTTTCCCAACCCTGCTTGAGATACACTGCTGTATAATCTGGCTAATTCATATATTTATGAGCTGACAAGAGCCTCAAGCCTAGCGTAAAGAATCCTGGCGGTATCATGTCTCTTATAGCTGGTTGTGCTCTGGTGGGAGGGAAAGGCAAAAGGTAAGATTTGGGTTGGAATTGCTAGAGAACAGGTGCCAAGCCCGTGGCATCGAGGCAGCTCTGAGAGAGGATATGTAGAAAACATTTGCGAGTGCCATTGTACTAGAACCAGCTTCACAGTGTCTTGAGGCTACTGGCACCAGACAGCTTTGGGCACGAGGGAATGACTAGATGATAGAACCGCTTAGTAGCAAAAGTAGGGAGAACAATGAACAATGATGGTGGTATTTGCTCCTCTTTGGAGGGGGAAGTGAAGGGTCATGTGGACATAAGGAATGCTGGGATAAAAACTGAGAAAACTGGTAGATTACTAAAGCAGCATGGTTGTTGAAGCTTAAATGCATGATCAGGAAATAGCCTCTCTATAAAAATTGTGCCTGAATTCTCATTCTGACATAGCTTCCAGGAGACACTTTGTCCTATCTATTATAATAACTGTGACATTACTGCAAGGTCTCTCTCTCTCTCTATGTTTGAATATTAATAACACAGCTTTTAATGGAGTAAAAACCTGAATCATTTTTCTTCCCCTCTCACCAAAGTTAACTAATGATCAATGCAACCAATGGTAGTAGAAGTCTATGCATTCAAATGCTTTCCCTCCCCCCTCCCCCGGAAAAAAAGAACTGTAGCTAAAGGCTCACCAAGGGTGATGGGCAATGGAGGGGTAGAGAAATTCAATCCTTTGCTGGCTGCCAGGACTCTTATTCTCTTCTCTCACAGCCATAGGTGCTGGGTAGGGTAAGGTAAAAGAGTAAAGGTAAAGGACCCTGGGATGGTTAAGTCCAGTCAAAGGTGACTATGGGGTTGCGGTGCTCATCTTGCTTTCAAGCCAAGGGAGCTGGCATTTGTCCACAGGCAGGTTTCCGGGTCATGTGGCCAGCATGACTAAACCACTTCTGGCTCAACGAGACACTGTGATGGAAACCAGAGCGTACAGAAACGCCTTTTACCTTTCTGCCACATTGGTACCTATTTATCTACTTGCACTGGCATGCTTTTAAACTGCTAGGTTGGCAAGAGCTGGGACAGAGCAGCAGGAGTTCACTCTCGCTTTACTGGCCAAGGGAGCCAGCATACAGCTTCCGGGTCATGTGGCCAGCATGACTAAGCCACTTCTGGTGAACCAGAGCAGTGCACGGAAATGCGTTTACCTTCCTGCCGTAGTGGTACCTATTTATCTACTTGCACTTTGATGTGCTTTAGAATTGCTAGGTTGGCAAGAGCAACAGGAGCTCACTCCATCACGGGGATTCGAACCACCGACTTTCTGATCGGCAAACCCAAGAAGGAGGGCACAGCCCCCCAATATTTCTCATGAAAGAGCTGCCCTCCAAAAGTTCCATGGCAGCCGTGCATATTATTCCACTGGGTGTGCCTGCATCACACATGCAAACCACAGGGTATGCTGATGTCATGCACACATGCCGTGGAGATGTGCACACTGCATGCTGACATCATGCAGCCCCAGGGCCCCTCAATTGTGGGGGCAAGTCAGCAGCCCTGCTCACTGCCAACTCTTGTGTTCATCACTGAGGACACTGAATCAGGCATACCGAGGGGCAAGCAAGGTCTGTCTCTACCCCTGTTTAGGATGTGGGGTGTTTTTTCTTTGTACAGTAGACTAGTTTCTGCACATGTCTGTGCATTCTTCATCCAGGCCTAGAAGCGTGATTAAATTCCAAAAAAACAAAAAAAAATGTTCCAACCAAGCAAAAATATCTGAAGAAGTGTGCATGCACACAGAAGCTCATACCAATAACAAACTTAGTTGGTCTACGGGAAGGAATTTTGTTATTTTGTTTTAAAAATATTCAGTAAAGTGTGTGGGCTGAGGAGAGGGTGTTTTGCTTGAGACGGAGGGTGACATTAGGAGGGTCCCATGGGCCAGAGCGTGAGGTTTGGAGACTTGCATTTGGCCACAGGAGTTTTAACTTCTCTATTCCTGCTCTAGGCCATAGCAACAGCCTCCCCCCATAGTGTGGAAGCATTACAGCAGTTACAGTGTTAAAGTAAAAACAAAATAAAAAAAAAATTCCTTCCAGTAGCACCTTTGTTGTTGTTGTTCAGTCATTCAGTCGTGTCCAACTCTTTGTGACCCCATGGACCAGAGCAAGCCAGGCACGCCTATCTTCCACTGCCTCCTGCAGTTTGGCCAAACTCATGCTAGTCGCTTCGAGAACACTGTCCAACCATCTCATCCTCTGTCATCCCCTTCTCCTTGTGCCCTCCATCTTTCCCAACATCAGGGTCTTTTCTAGGGAGTCTTCTCTTCTCATGAGGTGGCCAAAGTACTGGAGCCTCAACTTCAGGATCTGTCCTTCCAGTGAGCACTCAGGGCTGATTTCTTTAAGGATGGATAAGTTTGATCTTTTTGTAGTCCAAAAAGATCTTTTTTTGTAGCACCTTAGAGACCAACTAAGTTTATTCTTTCATGTGCATGCACACTTCTTCAGATACACTGAAACAGAAGTCACCAGACCCTTATATATAGTGAGAGAGTGGGGAGGGGTATTACTCAGAAGGGTGGTGGGAATGGGTGATTGGCTGATGGGTGTGGAAAACCTGTTGATGACTGTTAACGACTGCAATTAGTCCTAAAGGAAAAAGCAAGGGGTGAGATGGCTAAAGATAGCTTTGTCATGTATAATGAGATAAGAATCCAATGTCTTTGTTCAGACCAGGTCTCTCCATGGTTTTAAGTTTGGTAATGAGTTGCAATTCAGCAACTTCTCTTTCCAGTCTATTTTTGAAATTCCTTTGTAGTAAGACAGCTACTTTGAGATCTTGTATAGAATGTCCTGGGAGACTGAAGTGTTCTCCTACTGGTTTCTCTGTCTTGTGATTCCTGATATCAGATTTATGTCCATTTATCCTTTGGCGTAGGGTTTGGCCTGTTTGTCCAATATAGAGAGCTGAAGGGCACTGTTGGCATTTGATGGCATACACAATGTTAGAAGATGAGCAATTAAATAGTCCTGAGATGGTATGTTTGATGTTGTTGGGGCCAGTAATGGTGTTGTCCGGGTGTATGTGGCAGCAAAGTTGGCATCTGGGTTTATTGCAGGCTCTGGTACCAGTGTCCATGTTAAGTCCTGTTGTAGTAGTATTGTGGGTGAGGAGTTGTTTCAGATTGGGTGGCTGTCTGTAGGCGAAGTAATTTATCCCTGGGTAAATGCCATAAAACCTATTGTGAGCACAAACTCTTAGAAAAAGACATCCTTATTAGAATCTTAGCAAGTTATGCAAACCCATTCTGTCTGATTTTTCTTACCTTTTCTAAACCAGTTATAATATCATAATACCTCTTTTAGGTCACTGCAGCTTACTGAGAACTTTTTTGCAATGCAGCCACAGACCAGAATACTTAGAATTCTTTTCCTTGAAGAGGCTACACCTAATTCAGAATCCATCAGTAAGTGCTGGCAGTCTAAATTGCTCTTTCCAATGTACATTATCTCAGGCTTATTGAGAGGCGCTTCAGCTAAGTCAAACTGCAATTGCTTTTTTGAAGACTCTAGTATTTGCATGCTACAAACTGTCACTACAAGTGGAGAAGAAAAGGAGCTGGAAATCATATCAGTTTACAATCAGACTCATCCTCTATTCAACTGTGCAGAGGTTTTCCTTTCCTTCCTTCCGATATCCACTCACATTCAATGGGTGCAGGAGAAATGTCATATGACAGCTTTTCATTTCTCTCATTTGAGATTGGCTTAGCAAGGTGGAGGGCAAGTGTTGGCAACCTGTTTCCACCTAGATGTTGCTGGACTTCAGATCCCATCATCCCTGACCTTTGACCATTCTAGCTGGGGTTCATGGGAGTTGAAGTTAAACAGCATTTGTATGAAAACATGTGCCTCTTCCCCAGTGTGAGGTAAGGTAAAGGTAAAGGTAGAGTCGAGTTTTGATGGTGGTAGTATTGTATTTGTGGGCCTCCTATCAGAAATAAAGAAGGATCGTACTGGATTGGACCAAAGGTTTACTGCATTGGAAAGCCCATCAGCAATATATAAAAACAACGGCTTTCCCATATACCTTTTTCAAGCGTTGTCTGCAGCACCAGTCATTCTGAGGTAAGCTGCTTCTGAACATGGAGGCTCCACCTTGCTATCATGACTAATTGTTCCTGGCAAAATAGTATCTTCCGTGTTTGTGTGTACTCCGTATCAAAGCCATCAAACACAGTGAGCACCCCCCCCATCTTGTAGCAAGATAATTCCCACCCTTGGGCATTTTAGGAAGAACATATCAATGCCCCTCTTTCAAAAATAAAAAGCTGTATGAGATTGGCTGAATGTTATAGAATACACTCTTATGCTAGTTTTGGAGTGCACAAGGTTTTTTTTTTTTTTGCCTACAATTGTCCTTTGTTAAATGTATTTTTACGGTAGTTTTCACTTACTTGGGTCTTTCCTGGAAAAAAAAGACAGTGAGAAAATGAATAGTTGAAGCAAAAATTGTTATCTTTACAGAAACTTTTGTGCATTGTTCTGTTCAGTAGCAAATGAGGCCAATAGGAAGCACTACATAGAATACCTTACTGAATAAGGTACATAATTGTCACTTAAGAGTCATGGCAGAGCACTGGATTGGCTCCACCACTGTGCTTGCACCATGCTGAACTCCCAGCCCCTTCACCCCTCTCCCTCTCCCTCTGACTCATGGACAATGACATCTGCATTGGGATGGCAGGTAAGCATCCCCCGCCCATCATGCTTTGCCCTGCGACTCACCACTGGGAAAAGGTATCTGCCCTTCCACTTGCAGTCTCTCAGGTACAGGGCCGTCTTAGGGAGATCTGCCGCCGTGGCGCAGCGATCCCTCCGGCGCCTCCGGGGTGCCGCCTCTCCGCCGCCTCCCATGCTTGCCGCCCCTCGGGGGGGGGGTGAGCAGGGGATGAGGGGCATGGCGCTGGAGCGGCACAGGGCTCTGCGCGCCCTTCCAGTGCTCCCAGGATGGGAGGCGAGGGCGGCCAGCTTGCAGCCTGCCCGGGAGAGAAAGTGTGGGTTGGATCCATCCATTTTGGCTCCAGCCTCATCCACTGTCAACATGCACCCCCAAGAGAATGTGCTCCTTGTCATGGAACCTGAGTGAATGAATTGTTTCTGGCTGGACAGTGTTCTCGAAGCTACTAACATGAGTTTGACCAAACTGTGGGAGGCAGTGGAAGACAGGAGTGCTTGGCGTGCTCTGGTCCATGGGGTCACGAAGAGTCGGACACGACTAAACGATTGTCAAGGTGGTGTCTACTCTTTGCAATAATCACCCTCTGCTCACTCAGAGAGATATTTACAGTTCTTTATTTACATATGTACAAACAGCACAGTTACAACTCATGCGTCTGAATCCGACGGGTCAGATTCGGGGAGTGGCTTCTTTCAACTCCTTCTCCAGTGGCGTAGCAAGGTGGGGGCGTTGAGAGTGGAACGCCCCTGGTTCCAGCCTTGAGGGCAGTGACAGTCAGCTCTACCCCCCACTCCCCCGACTCCCAAGCCGCTGCCTGGCACCACTTCCTTGCGGCGCCTGCTTGCATGCCAACTCTCTGATCGCACGCTGCAGCCTTACGAGATGCCGTGCGAGCAGCTGCATGGACCTGGCATCCAGGATGGACTGCACATGTGCACACTTGCACAGTCCGTTCCGGATGCTGGGGCAGCCGGGCGTGAGCAGCCGCCGCTCAGACAGGCTGAGGCAACCTGTCCATGCGGCAGCTGCTTGCTCCTGGCAGGCCAGACTGACCGTGCTACGGAGCGGCACCCTGCCCCCGGGGGTGCCCCCGCGTTTGCCGCTCTGGGCGGCAAAGGGGCTCCGTATGCCACTGTCCTTCTCCAGCACAGTAAGCGAGGGAATCTTGCAAGACGTCTCTGATCCCTGCATTTTAACTCTCTCCTTGCCTGTGCCAAAGCCACAGTTTCCCCCTCTGTTTCTGAACTGCCTGGGTGGCGTTTGGGCTCTTCTTCAGCATCACAGAGCCTTGACGCCATATGACTGCTCTCTGACTTCTCCCCATCTGCCTCTTCCGTCATTTCCCTGTCTTCCCCTTCTGACTGTTCCTGCTCTGCTCTGACACTCCTCCCCCCCCCCGACCCAAGGGCGTACCCTAACTGTCCTGTGACAAGGACTAAACAACAACTACAAAGCTCAACTCATGAAACATCTGTTTGCTTCATTGTGATAGTCATTGTATTCTTTGACATGATCTAGCTGGATGTTCTTCCCATTGCATGTGCAAAGTGTTTCCCCAGGATATAAAAGAAGAAGATAATTTCTCTTATGTGTTGTGATGGGGCATTGTAATGGGGCTCCAATGTCCTTATGAGAGGCAAAATCATTGGATCAAAGCATTTTGAAATGTTGCCCTAAATTCTGGTGGTTGCAAGTTGGCAATGCCCGTGACTGTCATCATTGAAAACAACAGCAAATGTCAGAGGTGCCAATAAATTTAATCATCACAATCCTTAAAAATAAGTTGATGTCTTTTTATACAAAATGGTGATGTATCCAGTCGATCAAGATTTCTTATTTTCTATTGCTCAGTGGCTGTTCTTGTTTCCAACAGTGATATTTTGTTAACAGTGTTACCTGTTACAATTCAGTTTCCATACAGTCTATTATTGACTGAGTGGTATTCTGAGATACCGCTCAAGATTGGGTAGATTTGTTTGCCACAAAGGTACTGGTTTCTTCATTGAATTACAAGTATTTCTCTTTTCCCTGTCAATTTCCTGAGAGTTCAGTGATGAACCATTGAATATTTTTACACTTTTCTGTTAGATGGGGGAAGGGAACATCTAATCCTTTTTTAGCTGTGTACTGTAGAGAAAATCCTGGCAGTTCAATAATCTAGTGAGCATGTAAAATGCAGTTTAATAGAATCCAGATCCCTGCCAAATGACTCCCTGTTGGGCATGATATATCCCAGTTTTTGGTGTATTGCTGTCGTAAGAACATGTCATTTCCAAGGATGAGCAGACCAATAGCTCATCTAGTATTAAACCAGCCTATTACTGAATGTGATAGGTGCTTAATGCCTTAATGGAAGCTGGCATAAAAATGTAACATCTTGCTACAAAAACTCCACCTTCTTGACTGTACAGTAGCTATTCCTGTTAAAGCATAATAATTTGTTGCCCGTTAAGGTTATTTCATAATATAAAACTGAGTAATACAATACCTGGTAATTTATAGATTATAGATTATTCTGTAGTATGTGCTAAGCAACATAGTCCATGCATTGGTGACCTTGAGGCTAGATTACTGCAATGTGCTCTATGTGGGGCTGCCCTTGAGCCTAATCTAGAATATTCAGATGGTGCAGAATGCAGAAGCTAGACTGCAGATAGGATAGATGACTGACAGCATACAACACCTCTGCTAAAACATCTACCACTGGTTGTTCATATCCTACCCACCCATGTTGTGGGTGGGTATAAAAAGCCCTTAAAAATGACCACCTGAGACCTTTTACCTTTGCTGTGTCACTAAGATGGTGGTTCTCAAATTATTTTCTCTGGGCCACACTTTGCTCACTCTACATCAAGTTTTTTTTTTCTTTCTTGATAAGAAATACATTGGAAAGCAAAAAAGAAACAACTCCTAGCAGAGCTTGGCAGATAACTGTCCAGCTTTGGGGAATCAGCTTCCTTCCCTGTGGCAGTAAATAAGCAGGTCAAATGAAAGGAAATTATTACCAGTTAGTTTCTTTAATAAACACAGCGAGAGAGAAAATAAACCGTCTCCCTAGAATAGCGGTGCTCCCAATTAAGGCTAACCCCCCTCCATCCCTATTAATCTATGTCACTCGCAAATCTTGTAATCTGAGTTTGTACCCTCTGCACTTTCTATTCTAACACTCTCTGAGCTTTGAGGATGGGGGTTGAATGCTGTCCAGAGACGGCAAATCTTCTAGTGTTTCGCCTGCTACCTGTTCCCCATCCAGTACTTCCCAGCTTCTGTCTTCTGAAATATGCCCCTCTGCAAACCACTGCTCCAAATCTATACTGTCCTCGTGCTTTTGGGAAGATTCAGGGTCAGGGGGAGGGGGCGGCTCCCACCATTCCTCCTCAGTGCAGTCCTCCTCAGCACGGACCCAAAAATTAATACAGATTGCCTTTGAATCTTCCTCTTCTTCTGTTACACCAGTATGGGTGTGCCACACCCTCTGAGAACCACTGCACCAGAGGAGTGCTGTTAGTCATCCCCTGTGTTATAGACACAGGGCCTCACTCAGCCTGAAGTTGGGCATTTAGCATCCCTGTGCAAGAGAAGAAGAAGAAGAGTTTGGCTTTGATATCTCGCTTTATCACTACCCGAAGGAGTCTCAAAGCGGCTAACATTCTCCTTTCCCTTCCTCCCCCACAACAAACACTCTGTGAGGTGAGTGGGGCTGAGAGACTTCAGAGAAGTGTGACTAGCCCAAGGTCACCCAGCAGCTGCATGTGGAGGAGCGGAGACACGAACCCGGTTCCCCAGATTACGAGTCTACCGCTCTTAACCACTACACCACACTGGAAAAACAGTTGCGTTTTGCAAGCAGTTTGCAAGCAGTATGCAAGGAGCAAGAGAGCATGGCTGATTTTTGTTTGGGATTCAAGCCCGTTGCACCTATGGGAGAAGCAAGCTATCCCACTTGGAGTGTAATGTGATGGACCTCTCCTTCGTAGGCTTTATATGCATAAATAAAGCATATATCATAAGGACACCACAGTCTTCCCTGTGCCTCATTTCCAAAGGAAACACAGGCCCTAGGTAAGTACCCAGACTGCCGGAATCTCCCACCACTCAAAGGTTGAGGTGGCATGTAATATTAGTTTTAAAAGTGATGATGTGCAGTCGGTCCCCTAATTGTGAATTTATTCATTATTCGCTATGCTTGTATCACACTCTTTCTCCACTCTTGGTCAAAGCAGCTTTCATATGGTCCCCGTTGGATCTCCTATGAAGTCACAGTTTAGGACCAGATTCTGTCGCTGCCAACAACTTTCCCATGTGCCATCCAGTTGTCTGGACCATGTCCCAGATATTGTTGGACCCCCATCTCCTATCAATTCCAACCAGGGGCGTCTCAAAGGGATCGTGCGCCCTGGCGCGACGATCCCTCGGCGCCCCCGGTGGGCTGCCTCTCCGCCCACCTCCCTCCCGCGCTGGCCGCCCCTCGGGAGGGGGGGTGGGCGAGCGGGGGATGGGGGCGTGGCGCCGCAAGCCGGCCACCCTCCGGCGCCCCAGCTGGAGCGCTGGGAAGGGCGCGCAAAGCCCCGCGCTGCTCCAGCGCCACGTCCATCATCCCCCGAGGGGCGGCCAGCGCGGGAGGGAGGTGGGCGAGCGGGGGATGGGGGCGTGGCGCTGGAGCAGCGCGGAGCTTTGCGTGCCCTTCCCAGCACTCCAGCTGGGGCTCAGGAGGGCAGCCGGCGCGCGAGCGCCCGCCTGCCCGCCCGTGGGGGTGGGGGCAGGTTGGGGAGGGGGCGCCCGGTATGCCGGCGGGCTCGCGGGGGCGCCCCTGGGGGGCCTGGCGCCCTGGTGCACCGCGCCACCTGCCCCTATGCATGAGACGGCTCTGATTCCAACTTTCATAGACAATGGTCAAAAAAGGAAATCCCTGCAACGATGCCGTAATAAAAGTTCAAACTACCTCAGAATGGGACTGATTTTTAAATCGACTCACAAGGCTTTGGAATTTTCTTCCTCCCTCCCCTCCTTTCCGAAGTACATTGCACATTATTAAGTTGTAAGAAAGAACTTAGTTACAAAAAACGGCTTAAATATCTTCCCTGTTTTGATCATTGTAATTTTAAAATGAAAAATTATAAGCTAGTATGATTTGTACTGTTTTAATTAACTACAAGGCAAGGTTATTGTAAAGGTTAATTAAAATCTGCTTCCTATGACTGTGGGGAAAACACTTTATGATAAGTACTTCAAGAGGTATTGTAGTTTTCTGTATGTGCACTGAAGCATGATAACTTCCATTGGTTTAACATGTACAAAAAAGGATTGTGGGTTTTTTTGTTGTATGTGTGGTTTACTCTGAAAGCCTGATAATCAAAAATATAATCATATTGCTCAAACTAAAATATAAGAAAGACCGGGGGAGGGGGATTTGTGTGTGTGTACTTGCAGATTAACTAGCAATTTTTTGTTTTGTTTCTGAGCACTTTGTCACATCAAAATGCTGGTGCATGTTAAAAATATGTCAAGATTATTATTACTGAAGAGACAAGATCAAAATAAATCACTGTGTGCTCCTCTGGAACTCAGCTGAGGTGGCAATGTCAAGTTACGGGTTTTCCTCTTTGATTAAACTCATTCTCGGAGGTGATTTGTTCCACAAAGAAAACAATAATTAATCAGTTAATTACACTACTGGCTTACCTTATGAACTTGGGAGCAAATGGAATTTAATTTCCAAAGAATATCAAGACTTTCTTTTCACCTTTCTTTCTTCATCTTCAAGAAGTGTCAGATTACTTGAGGGAAATAGCTCATATAAAATACAAGGTGGTCTACTTTTTAAGTATTTCATATAGCAGTATAATGTTAGGCCAAACCACGCTTTCTGTGACATATCCAAATCAGGGATCTGTTGAATAACCAGGATAGGGCTGCTCCACTTCCGGGTGGGGTGGTGTTTTGGTCAAGCCACGTGGCCTCCGCACACAGCAGGGGCGGGGCTAAGCCCCTGCATCATCAGGGAGTCCCCAGCCCTGTCATGGCCCCAGCCAGCCAATCCGGGGGGAGGCGTGGTTTACCCCCTTTTTGAACAGCTGCGCGGCTGGATGATCTCCCTTATTGTTCCGGCTTCCGCAGATCTCCCACCCTCCCACCCTCTTTTCATGCGTTCGTCATATTGGCCTTGCTATGGTCACCGTTGAGGGGCCTGGTAGGAATTTTTCCATTTGGCAAATTGGCACTGGACATTTGGTTTTCACCTACCTTGTAGAGTTTGGAAGAGTTGTAGCAATCGTCACAACTTTTGTAAGGTTGGGTGGTTAAAGGTGAAGGTACCCCTGACTGTAAGGTCCAGTCGCGGACAACTCTGGGGTTGCACACTCATCTCACTCTATAGGCCGAGGGAGCCGGCGTTTGTCCACAGACAGATTCCGGGTCATGTAGCCAGCATTGGTAAAACCTGGTTTGGGGGAGGGGAGGTATAGCCATCACCTGCCCCTCCATTTTAAAGTGTATTCCGTTAAAGGAATCCGCGGGTCGTGGTTCCTGTCCGAAGCCCAGGTGATGGCTAGGGCCATGGCACGACCTTTCCGGTGACCTTGGGGGAGCTCCTAGTTGATGTACATCAGCAGGGCTCCTCCTAGAGGTGGTTAACCCTTGTGAGACTTCCTTCAGTTGGGCAGGAGTTAAATATAGTTGATTCAATTCCAATTCCAATGCCTAAGCCAATAAAACTCACATTCTGTAACCATTAAAGTTGAGGCCTAAATTTGCCCATTAACCTAATATATGGTGTCCATGTGTGATTATTCAACATAAGGGGGAGGCCTCGGGGTCTTGACACGCAAGGATGGTTTGCAGCTGAGAAGATAAGAAGCTCATGGGAGCTGAATTTGGCTTGATTGTTCTGATGGAATACCTTGATCAGGTGATGGACAAGGAAAGTTCAATCTTGTTCCACTTACTTGTATATTGAAGTTTTTAAATATTTGTGGTTTGATATTTTATTACGTTTCTGTATATGCTGGAAGCTGCCCAGAGTGGCTGGGGCAACCCAGTCATATGGGCAGGGTAAAAATAATAAAGTTGTTGTTGTTATCATCATCATCATCATATTAGGATAAGTGTGCATTAAAAAGTCCCTAATATTGAAACATTTCCTCATAGGGGAGTTGATCATTTTGGTTGCCCTTTTTCTCCAACAACCTTTTTGAGCTGAGGTAACCGGAATAGTACACAGTATTCAAAGCGTGGTCATACCCTATAGGCATATAATGATGTGTTGATATTGGCATTTTTTAGGCCCTTTCCTAGGAATTAGTATAAGTCTATAAATGACTTCTGCAGCCTTCCCAGACGCCTGCACCCCATGATATCAGGGTATTCATTTTTATTCACATGCAGTCTTTTCCCCCTACCTTTAAAGAGTATGGACTTCTGTAAAGTAAAATAAAGTTTTTCATTCAATACAAAAAGAGTGAGCACACAGGTATCAGTCACATTGCTCCCCTGGCTCCCCAACATCAAGCACCTCTGACAATTACTGTGACACATGGGCAGCTCAGTGCAGAGAGCAGAGCCAATCGGATGCTCCTGCTGATGTGCTCACACCATGCTTTCATCATCACACCTCTCCCTTTCCTCTTAGTAACTGGCCGCAATGCTTGGCGACAGAAAGCCAGGTGAACCACACTGCCCCAACTGCCCTTCGCTGCTGGCAGCTGTTGATAAACTCAACCTGTGCCCTCTGAAATGCTAAGGTGATTCCCAATTTCCTTGTGAATGAAGCAGAAAAACAAATGCCTTTTTCACAGGGAAAGAAAACTTTTTTTGGAAGCCGTAAGACAAGTTTCGGCACAGCGCTGATTGTGGTACTAGCCAAAAGAGGGACAATGATAGCCATCTTTTATGTTCCTCATTAGAGTGAATGGGAAAAAAACCCACAGAGCTTCACTGTCTACAGAGCAGCTCAGGATCTGCAATGCAGAACAAAGCAGACAGCCCACAGAGTGACTCTGAAACAGATCAAATTTTATTTTAATTGCATAGCTACGGACCCAAGGCAAATCTTTAGACCCATACATGCCCCTATTATGTACATAACCCTAGCCCTCACTTGCACACATAATTCCTCAATTTGGGAGGCGTTCCATGCAAAATAGAAAACTGAACTCCAAAACCTTGAATTCAACATTAGATATGCTGAATTCCTCTGTAATGTGTTATCTGCCTCGGCTTTATCCTCTGTATAATAGAGGTGGAGTATAAGTTCATTTTAAGCGACAAGAAGTTTATGTTTGATAATTGCTGCTTTCGACTGGTGGCATGAATGTGCGAAACAGTTATCTGATTTGTGCTGTTCTCTTACAGCCATTTCTCTCTCATATAGTGTCTCTGGCAAATGAGGGAAGGCAACCCGAGACACAATTAAAATAGTGTGATCCATGATAGCAGAGAGGCTTCACACATTGAGGCTACAATCCTAAGCACACTTACCCGGGAGTAAGGTTAATTGAACTCAATGGGACTTCTGCAGAGACCTCCATAGAATTGCCGTGCCAAATAGTCAATTGATCTTCACAGCTATCATGTGGGAAACCGAAATGTGTTACTACTTAATTTGATACAGTGAATCGAGTCTCCAACTCCTGATGTCAGGAATTGTTGCAGACAATATAATACCTCAGCAAATATAATACCTGCTAGTAAATGGCTTCTGAAGATGGAATTTCTCCCAGAGCTTCCTGCTTCAAAATTAGTTGCACTCTTGTGGAGTACAAAACAGGCAACTGCATTATTTTTGCAAGTTCTGTTTTAGAGCATTTTGTTTCTGATGCAACTTTGTTATAAGGGAATAAGAACTGGGCAAAAAAGTGGCTCTTTTCCTGTTTATTTTTCCCAAGGCCTAGAATTGAAATAAAAAAGAAAAAGAAAAAAATAGGGGTGTGTCTGTGAAACTAAAAATTGTGGAACATTTTTTTCTTTCAGACAATTGAATGAAATACTTAGTATGGCTTCAAAATATGAAAGATTCAAAGGCAGTGGTGATGTTGGCAATGTTACTGTATTTGCCTGCACTGGCTAGCATGAAGCGTTCATTGACAATGACAACGGAGTGTGACAAGAAAATTATCAGTATTGTGTTGCTCTTAGCCAAATTTAACGTGCATCAGCATAGGGAAGATTGTGTCAAAAAGGATATCACAAAGTAGGAAACGATGGTGAAGATGGCAGTCAAAATGACAAAACAGTTTGATTGGGCTACCTTCTCTAAATGGAAACGCTAAACCTTCTGGGTTTTGGTGTGTTTTAGTTTAGAAAAAAACAATGACTAAGGAGAGACATCATAGAGGCTTATAAAATTATCATGGTTTGGAGAAACCACTTTATGTTCTCCGTCTCCCCTTTGATGTGAAATGGATGCCATCAAGTAGATTGAGGAACCATTTTCAGTTGTTGAGGGACAAGCAATGAGGAAGGACAGTTGCCTTTATCCTTCTTGTGAGCATCCCAGAGCCATCTGACTGGGTGCTGCTAGAAATAAGATGAACGCACGGTCTGATCCAGGAACATTTTTCTTGGATAGCTCAGCTGGTTAGAGCATGGTGCTGATAACGCTAAGGTTGCAGGTTCGATCTCTGTAAGGGACAGCTGCATATTCCTGCACTGCCAGGGCCTGGACTAGCTGATCCTCCTGGTCCCTTCCAACTCTATGATTCTATGTATATATCTAGGCCTATGTCCCTGGGTACTAAACAAGCACCACTCTTAGGACTTGATGCCGGGGGAGTGCTTTGAAAACATTGCAAAACCCCAAAACAACCTCTCCTATTTGTTTCAGGAATGCAGTCTGGAAGTCAGCTCAACATATCATTCTTGCAACAGGGTGGCAAGGCCTTTATGCGAGTCCACCAGTGACACCTCTTCCTTCTCACTTGACTCGGATTTTGCATTTTGAAAATGGCTGACAAATGTCGGACAGAATTTAATGAAATACTTCAAGGAATCCAGTGGGTCTAGTCCAAGGTAGCTTACAGTGCATGGTTATGTTGATGTTCTGTTATTAAAATATGATTGACCATATTACATGGTGTTAAACGAATAGCTAAAATAGGGCTAGGGAACATTTTTTTTCAGCCAAAGGACCACAGGAAAAAGCAGGCAGAGAAATGAATGCACACCAGGCTAGTTTCTATATAAAGTCAAACCCTGCTCCATCCTTCATCCAGACAAGCAAATGTCATGATCAGATTTCAAGGACTCATTCAAGCCAGGCAAAGTTGCTTAAGGAGGGTGTGGAACAAGCCCAGTGAGAAGCATGTAATGAAGAAAGTTGAAGTGTTGGACAGAGACACCCAGGTCACATTTGGTTCTGAGATCTGAGGATGTATACCACTTGATACTTTATACTAGAGGGCCTAGGGCAGCCTTTCTCAACCTTGGGTCCCCAGATGTTTTTGCCTACAACTCCCATCATCCCTGACCACTGGTCCTGCTACCTAGGGATGATGGGAGTTGTAGGTCAAAAACATCTGGGGACCCAAGGTTGAGAAAGGCTGGCCTCGGGTGTTTATTTTGTGAATGTTATCCTCCAAAAGTACGACTTTATTCTGTTTTTGAATGCTCGTGATTAAGCCAAAACACTATTTCTGAAACCAGAAAATTAAATATTTTTGTTTACTATGGTGTTTATAGTTTCTGTTTTGAACTGTGTATTTTGGGTCTATGGACTGCAATATAGCTGTGTGTGTTTTGAACTGTCACCACATCTATCTCGCCAAAGGTGCAAACAGTTTTCAGATCTGTGTCTAATACTGAGCATATCTGTCACTATAGGTTGATTAAAGCAAATGCATTTATATGTATATTTTTATTTTAAAAAATGTATTGAAAAGCACAATTTTAGATGCTGGCCATAATTTCATCCATTTGGCCAATATAGGAACATGAAATGAGTCCTGCTGGAGCAGGCCAAAGATCTTGTCCAATATGCTAGCCTTACAGTGGCCAACCAGATGCCCATAGGAAGAGTACTGAAGGAATGGAGGCCCATCAGTGGCACTGTGCGAAGGCCCTCCTGAAGTCTGGTGTTGGCCTTCTACAGGTAAGTGGCAGACACACTTTCCCTGGAACAAATACTGGAACAAATTCACCAAGCACACCAGAAGCGAGAATATTTTAACTGAAGCAAGATGTAAGTCACTGCCTTTACTTAAGGACAATTGCACGATGTTCTTCCTTTTGAAGAAGTCATTACAAGTCCATCACTAGAATCCCAATTAACCCTGATGTATAGCTCTCATTTTTACCTTTGTAAAGATTATCTGAGATGTTAAAAGTTGGGGAGAGATGCTTTTATGAAATGAAACAAGCTCCATTTTTATAGGAGTATCAATCTATAGAAGTATAGAAGTGTCAGAGTTGTTCCCCACCCCTCACTTTCATATATACTGTAAAGTAGATTTTGATGTAACAGGGAATGCCTCTCTTTGTAGTTTTGTCTTATGGGTCCCTCACTGTTTTAAAATACAGCAAAGAAATCAGAGGTGTTTGAGGAGATCAAATGTACATATATTTCAGACGGAACTCAGTGTTAAAAGTTATATTTAACTGCATCAGGCACCAGTTGGGTTAGGCTACACACAGCTTTCTTTTTATTCCATACATATTACTAAAGTTCACTTGAGACTTGTCAGCTGCATAAAATGAATATAAGTTGTGAGAAAATAGATTATTACGATAGTTAGGTATTCCCATGCATGTGAAGACAGGCTGCGGTGAAGACAGGCTGCAGACAGGCTGCAGAAATAATAAAATGCAAGGGAACTCAAGAAAATATAAGAAATTCTGGCAAAAGGTTGAAGGGTTTGTTATAAGAGCATCCATATAATTTGACTCTCAGTTATCTGATTCTGTGAATGAATGAATATACTTTATTCGGTCACAGACCAGCATAAAACAAGATATTTGCATTTATAAAAACAATGTAAAAACAATGTAAAAAATATATGTTTAAATGGGTACTCATTACATGATGAGGGCATATTCAACATATCCAGCCCGACTTAAACCATGTCCTTAAAATCATTGATTAAACATAGATATAACTAATAAAATTTAGACTCGGGTATCGGTTCTATGAGATAGGCTACTAAAATATAGATCCAACAATATTTTAGGCCACTATTTAAAGTTGATTTACATCACAGATCATCTTTCGACGTATATCTATCAAGGCTGCACAGAATCTGGCGACAGCGTAAGTGATTCTGTGAAGTCCTATTCATGTATTATTCACATGTAGGGCTTGGTTGTGTTTAATCTGCAACAGGTCTGCAATTGTCAGCCCTGCTCAACATGTTTTAGCCTTGCTCCATATGGCGGTGTATTGTATACCATAAGGGGCGAGGATGAAGGTTCCAGATTAAATGTGGCAATACTTACTTTTGAGTGAATAAGGCTATATTTGTCGATATAATACATTCTCTAATACTCACATCAATCTTATGATGCCATCAAGGTTTTGTGATCAAATAGTTTGTACTGCAAGCTGGTGTACTCTACTGAATGAGGCTCATACATCTGAATATGACCATTCGATTATTGGAGTTTCCTACAAGCAAACAATCCTTCAAAAAAAGCCCCTGTGCTCACTACGTTTTTGGTTATTATGGATTAATCCATAAGCCACTGACCTCCCACAAAGACTTAAAACTAACAAGTCAATAAACAACCCAGACCTGCACACAAAGTAAATCCCTAATATTCTCATCTACAAGTGAATGCAAGTCTAGAGTGGTATTGATTATGTAATTCATTCTGAAGTTTCTGCATGAGAGATTGCTAAAAGCACAGAGGCTACCATGAGCCATCTGATATTGCATCCGCAATGCAACAATCCTGCCATCTGTTAAATTAAAGAATCCTTTAAAATGCCCATTAAGCAACTTAACACTAAAGCTATGATCCACAAACTCAACCGTACTCCTCCCCTATGCGATCACCTCAAGGAGTCTCTCCTGACATCCCACCCACTCTGCAATGCTGAAGAACGCAGAACTGGACATAAAGAGTTTTTGAGAGCCAGTGAGGTATAGTGGTTAAGAGCGGTAGACTCGTAATCTGGTGAACCGGGTTTGCATCTCCACTCCTCCACATGCAGCTGCTGGGTGACCTTGGGCTAGTCACACTTCTTTGAAGTCTCTCAGCCCCACTCACCTCACAGAGTGTTTGTTGTGGGGGAGGAAGGGAAAGGAGAATGTTAGCCGCTTTGAGACTCCTTCGGCGTAGTGATAAAGCGGGATATCAAATCCAAACTCTTCTTCTCTTGTCAGAGTAGGCTACATATAGATTGTGGCAATTTCATTATAACACAAATTGAGCTTGTGTAATGCAACGTACTTCATGTTCAAGAACACTCATCCAGTCTGGTGTAAAAATAAATAGTAGAGATGATCCACACCAGCCTTTGCAGACCTGGTGCTCTCCATATGTTTTCCAATCATTCCCAATCATTTACCAGGATGCCTGGAGCTGATGAGAACAGAGCTGAAGAGACGTGATGTGCCTATTTTAAAAACCACAACCACAACCATTCTCACAACAGCAAAAATGTTCAGCTCTACTCATCATTCAAATGGGCAAATGTGTGTTTGCTTTGCCTTGCCTGTTTTCCATTTATCACATATGTGGGTAAGGGGGAAATCACAGCTCCTTTGACCAACCCATTTGTTTATACGAACAGGGCTGCGAGATGTTCTAAGTGTTCAAGCGTTACCTTTCTGCTGAGCTTATTTTACAAACAGTTGCCTCTTGTGACATAATGTAGAAAATGCCTTACGAGAACTGCTGTGTCTTGTGCTGTTCTGTTGTTTTTGTCACTGGGGTATAATGTGAATATTATTATAGAAGAATATTGTTATATGAGGGGCAGATGGGGCTCATCAATCTGGGAAGGTAGTAGTGGTAGTAGTAGTAGTAGTAGTAGTAGTAACAACAACAACAACAATAAAATTTATACCCCACCCATCTGGCTGGGTTTCCCCAGTCACTCCACAGAACACCAATAACAATAATATAAAAGCAACAACATTAAACATTAAAAACTTTCCTAAACAGGGTTGCCTTAAGATGTCTTCTAAAAGTCTGATGCAGTGGTACCTCTGGTTACGTACTTAACCTGAAACTGTACTTAACCCAAAGCACCACTTTAGCTAATGGGGCCTCCCGCTGCCGCTGCGCCACCAGAGCACGATTTCTGTTCTTATCCTGAAGCAAAGTTCTTAACCTGAAGCGTTATTTCTGGGTTAGCGGAGTCTGTAACCTGAAGCGTATGTAACCTGAGGTACCACTGTAGTTGTTCATTTCCTTGACATCTGAAGGGAGGGCATTCTACCGAAAAGGCCCTCTGCCTGGTTCCCTGCGACCTCGCTTCTCGCAGTGAGGGAACCGCCAGTAGGCCCTCGGAGGTGAACCTCAGTGTCTGGGCTGAACGATAGGGGTGGAGACGCTCCTTCAAATACAGTATGCCTTGTGGCTATACTCATTCATGAGAAAGACTTCGGTAGTAAACACTGAGTAAAAATCTGTACCCACTGCCCTGTGGGACATCTTCAGGGGAAGAAAAGACTGAGGAGTAAACCCTACACAAATCTGCAGTGGAGACCCGAAGAGAAGAAGAAGAAGAAGAGTTTGGATTTGATATCCCGCTTTATCACTACCCGAAGGAGTCTCAAAGCGGCTAACATTCTCCTTTCCCTTCCTCTCCCACAACAAACACTCTGTGAGGTTAGTGGGGCTGAGAGACTTCAAAAAAGTGTGACTAGTCCAAGCAGCTGCACATGGAAGAGCGGGGACGCAAACCTGGTCCCCCAGATTACGAGTCTACCGCTCTTAACCACTACACTACACTACACTAAGGCGGTTGGATGGTGTCTACTATGCCTCTTTCCAGCAACTCATGCAGCCAAGTTGGTGCTAAATGTTTTTCACTGCTTTCCTTTAGACCACATCAGTGAGGCCAAAAAGGGGGGGGGGGTCTTGTAGACCGGGCAGCCCAGGAACTCCATACACACTTGTCCAGGCTTGCATCCCGGAGAGGTTACTTTGGTGCTGCTAGCACAGCAAAAACTATGTGGGAGGCAGCAGTTATGAGTTACCAGTCTCTGCAGCCACAGCAGGCGCTGTGATTCCCCAGCGGTTTTACTTCATCCCTGGAGGTGCACTGTATAGTCTCTTGAGACAGATGCCAACAAAATGTTCTAGAAGTGTTGGGGGGGCAGGGTATAAAGCAACTGAAAGAAAACAACAATCACTACTGAAAGGGCACCAAAATAGTTCTGACTTAGACCTCCACATGTTATGCATGGATTTCTATGCACAGAGAGCTTTTTTTTTTTAATTACCGTGATGGCATATTCACCCATGCAATCAATCATTTCCATAAGTGGTGCAATGCACATTATTTTCTCTGAAATTTAATCATTGCATTGAATAGCAAATGGCTACCCATTTTTATAAGTATAAGCAATTACTGTACTTGGTTGCTCAAACTTGGCGCTTCCTCTTCAAGACAGGGGTGGTTAACCTGTGGTCTTCAGATGCTTTTAGGCTACAGTGCCACCATCCTTGACCACTGGGTGCACTGAGGGGGACTGATGTGAGCTCAAGTCCACCCAACATCTGGAGGGCCACATTTCCCATCCCTGCTATAAGGGAATCGTCCAGTATCTCCTTTATTATTCTTTTGAACATTTAATTGTAGGTTCAGGGATTTCAAAGAGCAAGACAAATATAGAAGAGGGGGAAATTGCTTTTGACATCTTACAGTACTTAAATGGATGCATAAAAATAGTAATTATAATATTCCATCTTACAGTGCAGATTTCCCTGTATGAGAAATCACTGTTTGCTATCCCAAGTGGGAAATGGAATTAGTGTGGGAGATTAGTTTGTTCTTCTAAAACAGCACATATAATTTGTTTACCCCTTTCTTCACAATTTTCAAGCTGTTTGTGACAATAAGATACGTCACTGGGAATTAAATGGGAGTCACAGGTTTGAGGAATCATAAATCACTATAAAGTTTCTTTGCGAGGGTTTTTTCTGTTTTTTTTTTTTTAATTATTCCTGGCTTTCAAAGCACAGAAATGATGAAAGGACTTGTTCCGTGAAGAAACACCTGGTGTGATCTAAGTTGACAGGCAAGCTGAACAATAAAAAGCAACAATTTACATATGTCCAATTTAGACGAATGGGGCAAGACGATGGCTGCTTTACAGGGAAGTTTGTTCTCTTTTGTGAGCTTTGGTTAGGAAATCTCTGGTCCCCGTGAAGATCAAGACCACACTTTTACATTTGGTTTCCCTTTAGCTTAGGTTGGTTCCATTCTGATGTTGTATATTGAATGGGTGGGAGCCAAAGCATTTGCAAGTTTAATGTTCTTGCTCCTCAACCACCCCTGCCCACCACTTCCTAGACTGTGTAATGGGAAAGGGAAATTGCCCAAAATTGAGCAGGGACCTTTGCACAAACAGAGTTATGCTGTAGCTTTCAATGTCATTGGTTATTCAAAGTCAGGAAATACCTGGTGAATGGTGATATCATTATTGGGTATGTCAAAGTAACACAGTATGTTGTTTAAAAGAAAATCAACCAATAAACATGAATTGGGGGGACTTCCTTATACAGGGCTGCCTTCAGATGTCTTGAAAAGGTTGTATAGTTACTTGTCTCCTGGGATCGGGGTCACATAACTCCATACCATCCACCATTTCTCTGATGAAAATAGGGACGTCCTAAACAGGGCTGTCATAAGCGGCACCGGGGTGCAAAGATCTGCCCGGCAGCCCCCCTCCAGTTGCCCAGACCCAGGCACAAAGGAGGGCGGAGCTGTCCGGCTGCCTCAGCATTTCGCTGGCTTGGTCGCCCCCAAACTCATGGCCCAGAGCTGCCCGCAGCAGAAGAGCCTGCCGCAGTGCTCTGACTGATGGGCAGACACTTCCCCGGACTCAACTCTCAGGCCCCGGACTCTCAACCTGGCGCCCCTGAGAGCCCGGCACCTGGGTGCCCCACACCCCTAGCGCCTATGGATAAAACGGCCCTGGTCCTAAGGAAAAGTGGGACAGAAACTGGAATGGTTTCTGTAAATCCAAGACTGTCCCTGGAAAATAGGTACACTTGGAGGATCTGTGGTGAGGGAGCTGGGTGAGGGAAGTGTCATAGGGACATAGGAAGCTGCCTTATACTGAATCTGATCATTGAATCCGATCTAGCTCAATGTTTTCTGCACTGACTGTCAGCGGTTGTCCAGGGTTTCAGGCAGGGCAGGGATTGGATGTGGCACCTTCTGCATGCAAAGCAGAGGTCTGTCATTGAGCTAGGGACCTGCATTGGAATTCACCAGTTAAAACACTGGTGACAGGCTTCTAGAATATACCTTATTAAAATAAAACCCAGATAAATAGTAACATATCAATAAAAGTAAGACTAGAGGGAAGAATTCAGATGGGTGGAAATCAAATCAAGAGGTCAGTGAAGTAAGCATATTACGTCTTTTGTTGGCTATATTTATGGAGACAATTGTCACACAGAAAGAATGGAACTTTAAGATCACTTCAAGGCTAAGGGATTGAAGGCACCATTTTCTTTTCAGATAATTCCCCCCCCCCTACATGCCTAGGGAAGGAAATAAAGTCACGAAAAGTGCCAACAGGAAATAAAAACTAAACAATCCCATAGCTGTCCTTCAATCAAACAATAAGGCCTATCAAAAGCATTTCTTTGCCAAACAAAAGCCATCTGGGACAGTGAAGCACCTGGTGCTTATTCCAGCTGTTCTTAATGTGACAGATAAAGGGCGTTTTTACACTTCTCAACCTTAATTAACCCAAATTTCAAAGATGACAAACATGCCTAGAGAACAGAGGAGAGAACTGGGAGTCGGATGACACAGCCTCTCCTCATGAGTCTGCCACAAACAGAATCGAGTGTTTGTGTATCTGTACTCAACAAAATTAAATTGGAGAACTTTTGCAGTGTTGGTAGATCAACTCACAGCTAGCTCCAGAGTACCCACATGGACCTTTGCCCAGGGCTTTTTTTCAGCTGGAACTCACCGGAACTTATTTCCAACACCTTTCGTGGGCTCCATTGCCAAAATAAGAGAACAAGGGAGGTGTTCATGGTGAGTTCCACCACTTCTTTTTTCTAGAAAAAAATAGTACTGCTTTTGCCCCTCATTGCGTGGCCAGGCGGAGTCCCACGAATCCCGGGCAGCCCCTGAGGGAAATAACGACACGTGACAACGTTCTATGGGATTAAATTGGCCACAACTTTATTAACATTCAGATGTAGGGAGTCCTTGGCTCAGGCATTGGGCGTTTATCCTTCACAGCCCTCCAGCCGGGGTTCTGGGTAATTTCAGAGTTATCCAGCATGAGTGGGGTAGCTCTGGAGAACATATGTTCAAGCAGATAGCCTGCCCCCCCTGTTCACCGCCGCTGGAGGGGGAGGGCAGTGACGACCTGAGGGCTTATGGTCAATGCCTCTCCCTGAGACCCCTTTAACAGGAACCCTGTTACCCATGCCGCAATGGGGGTGGGGGTCACTGCCCCACCCCACCCCCCCAAAAAATTGTAGATGACTAAAGGATTCGCCCAAGGCCTGCAACTGCCAAAGTTGTGACGAATTGCTACGGGAAAGGCGAAACCTGCCAATGCAGGGAAAGTCCTTTCCGGCCCTTCAACAGCGACCTTGACATAGCAGCGCCTGCGTGCCTGTGTGGCTGTGGAAAAGAAGGTGGTTAACCTGCAAAGTAAACGTCAATTGAGGGAGTGGAGGGTGGGGAAGCTCTGAATCCAATGGCCGCTTCCCAGGTATGACTCAAGTTCTATTGTGTGTACTGAATAATCCCTCCTGCTACCTAGGGATTGGGCTGCTGCTGGAGTAGGTGGAGTCCAACCTGGGAAGGCTGTGCCAGTCCCAACAGCCAGGAGCTACACCATGATTCAAGGGGCTACTTGTGACCACGCAAAACGCGCGCCCCATTTGATGTGGGGAACGTTCATTCCCATTTCTCTCCATTTCAGCTCTTCACCATAGCAATTGATAATTGATTGGTTGTTTTGCTAGGGAACTACTGTGAAAAGCAGAAAATGAAATATGGGGAGTAAAAGCCCATTCAGCATATGGAGGATCCCCTAAGCTAATAAGACCATGTGAGGTGGTCTTTTGCCACACGGTCTCATCTTTCCTGTGCTGAGCCTTTTCTCCTGGAAAGCCTTCTCCCGTTCTAATTTGTCATTTGACCTTGATAAGAATCCAGGGCTTTATAATGCTTGTTTCTCCTTTGAGGAGAGTGTTACCAAACCTTCTGAAGCTCATTATTAGGCCTATCAAAACCTACTTATATGTCACCATATTCCAACAAAGAAGTTTGAAATGGAGACTCCAATGTGAAGATGCTCAGTTGAAATTCTTTAGTAAAGCTGACAGTGTGAAATTTGATTTTAATGAATCCTATGTACAGTGATACCTTGGCTCTAGAACTTAATCTGTTCCGGGAGTCTGTTCGATTCCCGAAACCGTTTGAAAACCAAGGAGTGGCTTCTGATTGCAAGTTCGGCTTCCAAAAAAAGGTTCACAAACCGCAACACTTACTTCCAGGTTTGTGGCGTTCAGGAGCCAATTTCTTTGGCAACTAAGCCGTTTGATAACCAAGGTACAATTGTATAGGGGTCATATTATACGTTTGTTTTGCTTGGAGCAGACTCATTGGAGTTAAGTGACATAACCAATTACGGTGCATTAATTTCAGTGGACCTGCTTTGTATTGGACTTAGCTGAATACAATGCAAATACAGTTTGCATTATTGACCCATACTCATCAGTGACCAATTGTCAATGGTGGGTCACACGGTCTCACCCCCATGTTAACTGGATCTTTTGTTGAGTTATGTTGCCATTTTCCTTATTTTTTTTAGATGTGCTCTGTATTGTACTCTGGCCCTCACACTACTATCTCATCTGTATTTGGCTTTAGCAATTTTAAATCCTCTCACTGAAATCCAGCAAGAGACATATGCACATGTATCAGTTATACCCTCATTTTAAAAAACATAGATTTTGTGTGCGCATACTGTGCTTTTTAACCCTACACTCCATTTGATGTTGGTCATCTATATACCAAATAAAGTGACTTGATAAACATATCAACTGGGTCATATGCTAGTTAGGACCTAACCAGAGGAAGATACATTCACACAACCAGATGCTGTGTTTCCAACTCTGTAAACTTCTATGCAGTTCACAAGAATTTCCAGGTATTACCAGGCATGTGTTCAGGAGTGTGACTAAGGGACCAAATCAGGGATAGTCAATGTGGCACCCACTTTAGAAAACTTGAATATCCTGGTTCGAATATATCAGATGAAAGTTGCCAATCAAACTCGATTATTTACAAATAATCCCCCCCCCAAATGTGCAGCTAGCAGACAATGCCTCCTGAATGATTTCTTTTCCTCATTTATAGTCTCCCCAATGCAGATTGCAAGACAGATGGCTTAAAGCAGGAGAGAGAGTGCACAATAAATTTCAAAACCTAACATTCAGCTTTTAAAATGAACTTTGGCTCCCCCAAATGCCACCTATTATTTTTAATGAAGCAATTCATAAAACTTATATTGACTTAAAATGGAGCAGATAGAAGGGAAGGAACAGGCAGGGGAGCCATTTTGCCTGATTCATTTAGCGCTGAATTGAGTACTTAGGATTGTTTGTCAAACAGTCGGCAATTCATTTACAATACTGATGGCCTCTTGTTTACCCAGGGTGGTTTATGGGATTCCTTATTCTCCTCTGGACAACTTGGTGAATTTTCACAATTTCTTCTCAAAAAGTGAAATAGAGGTTTAAAGTTCCAGAGAGAGAGAGAGAGAGAGAGAAATCCCCAGAGATTGGAAACCAAGCCATTCCAATTGACAGAAATCATTTATCATTTTTTTTTTGTATGCCGCCTTTCCACCGTTAAAAACAGTGCTCAAGGTGGCTTACAACATGACAAGATTTACATAATTACAAAAGACAATAAATAAACCACATCAAAAATACACAACCAAATGGAAAACAATTTCCACATAAATCAAAATCTGAACCTATTTTTCTGATCTGCCCATTTTATGTAGACCTTAGACAAAAATTTATAGCTCCACTGCTATCCCAACCTAGTCCTGTAGACAGAGAAAAACAGGTTTTGTTTTTGCTGAATAACTTTACTGGACCAACAGCATCCTTGGTGGCCAAATCCCTGTTTGTTTGTTTGTTTGTTTGTTTTTGTTTGTTTTTTGCCCTACCTTCACTGTAAGGTTAAAATTGACAGCATTGACATGAGTCTAAATGTATAGTCTACTTTTATTGATGTCTTAAGTGTCATGTTCCTTTAGATGCTTAGTCATTTTAATTTTTGTATGGATAAATCCTTGTTTGCTGACTGACGGTCGAATAAAATTTTGATGATGATGATAAATCAAAATCAAAAACTAAGAATACAGCGGCGGCAGCAGTCCTTTATAGAGCGTATCAGGCCCCGCCCTGGGCCAGGTGGTGAGTGGCAGGACTGGGGCCCTCAGGCGCTGAGCAGGGGAGTCCTCCTGGGATTTCTGCATTTCTGCAGTTCAGATGCAATGAATGCACCGCTCTTCCAAGCCAGCATATCAATAGGGTTCTAAGTAGGGCTCCAGTTAGCCTGTGAGCAGCATAGCTGTTGTACAGAGAGAAACAAGATGCTCCTTCGCATGCAACTCTGTTGGCTCCTCCTGGGAAAATAGTACTATAACATACTACCCAAGTGTGAGATTCCAGGGCTTCCAGCTGTTTACCTATGGTTCATGTTTCCATTTGGAAATGAGGCACAGTGAAGACGTGGGTGTTTTTATGTGGTATCATTTATTTACATTTATTTATTGTTTTTCCCATAGCCACAACCTTGGTTTCAAACAGAAGTCAAACATTGCTCTAACTTTCTCTCCAGTTTGCTGCTTTACATCTAGGTCACAAACTCTCAGCTCTCAACTCTGGCTTTTGCCCTTCTTACTACCTGCGAGTTAAGGGATTTGCCTATTTGCCATCTCCCACAGAGCCCCTCCGTTTGTTCTCCTTAATGGCTCATCACTCAGGCTATCACCTCACCTAGAGGCTAACTTGGCTATTCCAAGGATTAAGACCCTTGATTAAATTTTAACACCTGCTGGATCCAGGAATCAGGGGGATCTTGGCATATAGCCTACTCTCCCCCCCCCCGACCTACAACTCATAACAATATTTCAATCTCACCCTTCTTCCCAAAGGAGCCCAGCACTGATCCGTGCTGCAAGTTGCAGTACAGCCCCAGGCAGTGAGATGGCGCTAGAGTGCTGCAGAGTTCAGGTCAGCAGTTCCTTCTGCTTGTAAACTGCCTGAGCCCCAAAGGCAGACTGTCTAGTCTGGCAACCTCAGTGTCTTACACAGGTAAACCAGCCCACTATGACACTGCCTAGAAAGGAGCAACAGGCCCCAACCAAAGAAGAATGGCAACTTAAACTGATGGAATATGTGCAACTTGCGGGTCTAAATTATAGAATAAGAGAACAAGAAGAACATTTGTTTAAAGAAGATTGGAAAATGTTTATTGGATATATGGAGGGGGGGGAACTGTGTACACTTGAAAACACTGGCAGCATTAAGATAAATTCAACAGTGTAAATAATTTTTGCTAGAAGTAATAATGGTTTAGGTTATATAAATATGCAGGGATTTATGCTATGTAAAATGGACCATGGAAAAAGAAGAAGGGGAGTCATTGATATTTTAAGGATGTTTAAATGAATATTCTAAATTGTGAAACAGAAAATTTAATAAAAATTATATATAAAAAAAGAAAGGAGCAACAGGATTGAAAGAACAAAAATGAAAGCCAAGTACAAATGTTTACAAAATGCAATTCCCCACTCTTGCTGGAACCTCTTTTCTCAAAATCCTTTTTTTCTCTCTGGTGAACTGACACGTTGTTTTCATACATCACAGAATCACCGACAAATTATTTTGGCATAAATGAGCAACAGATATTTCACAACACATGTCAAATTTTATACTTTTGCTGACTCAGGGCAGAACCCCTCCAAATTAATATGTTGCTTCTTCTTGACCGCACAGTTGCTTCTGTGACCTACATATGCTGCCTGCAATTTGGCATCATTTATCCCACTATAGGGACGCAGGTGGCACTGTGGGTTAAACCACAGAGCCTAGGGCTTGCCAATCAGAAGGTTGGCGGTTCAAATCCCCACGACTGGGTGAGCTCCCATTGCTTGGTCCCTGCTCCTGCCAACCTAGCAGTTCGAAAGCATGCAGTGCAAGTAGATAAATAGGTACCACTCCAGCAGGAAGGTAAACAGTGTTTCCGTACACTGCTCTGGTTTGCCAGAAGCAGCTTAGACATGCTGACCACATGACTGGAAGTTGTACGCCGGCTCCCTCAGCCAGTAAAGCGAGATGAACGCCGTAACCCCAGAGTCGTCCATGACTGGACTTAACTGTCAGGGGTCCCTTTACCTTTACCTTTTATCCCACTATAACCCATGCTGCTTTCTCAGGCGCATTGCTTTGTAATGCGCCTGTGAATGGGATGTGTGCTATAATTTAATCTTCACCCCTTACCTAACCCCCACCCCTAATTAAGGTTGGCTTGAACTCACACAATGAGAGTGAGCCCTTCCTCTCCTTGCCCCATGCACCTCCCCAAACTGTTCCAGATTTTGAGGTTATACACCAGGAGGATGTATTTACATGACAGAGGAGTGTAACTGGAAGTTCTGTTTCACAAGTGGACATTTGTTGCCCAACAGGAATGGAAGTGTTGGATACAACCCCACCCCACCCCACCCCACCCACCCCACCCCCTTTTTTTACTTTGCATTAATAATGCCGCCATCATCATTAGAAGGAACCACATGAACCTTCAAAGGTACCATATTTGATATATTTCTGCTATATATCAGTGTGGTGTAGTGGTTAAGTGTGGTAGACTCGTAAACTGGGGAACCGGGTTCGTGTCTCCACTCTTCCACATGCAGCTGCTGGGTGACCTTGGGCTAGTCACACTTCTTTGAAGTCTCTCAGCCCCACTCACCTCACAGAGTGTTTGTTGTGGGGGAGGAAGGGAAAGGAGAATGTTAGCCACTTTGAGACTCCTTCGGGTAGTGATAAAGCGGGATATCAAATCCAAACTCTTCTTCTTCTTCTTCTTCTTCTTCTTCTTCTTCTTCTTCTTCTTCTTCTTCTAAGCTTCTTCTTTTCATTGTGTATGCATGCAACTGTGGTTGTAATGGTGGAAGGAGGCTGCTGTTTACATTGAAAGCCACCCATTGTCAATCTATGTATGTCTTCCAAAACTTCTGTCGTCTCCCACCATTGGCCATGCTGGCTGAAGCTGATGAGAGTTGTATTGAAAATGCCTGGAGGACATCAGGTTGGAGCAAGCAGCTATATGGTATGAGTGCACATTGAGACTTGGTCTTACTAGCCCAAGAAGTTTGCTTTTCCTCAGGACATCTGTGGCCCCTGGAAAATAATTATATATGTCTATTCCATCCAAAATATCGACATACCTTTTAAATCTGAAATGATAAACTCTCTTCTTCATGAAAGGTGGGCACATCCATCTCCAAACGTGGCAGCAAATTAGAATTTATTTGGCAGGTGCAAATTTTATTCATTGGAACTAGGCTGATCAATTTGTGGGGAAACAATTTGATGGAATATTTATAAACCAATTAAGAAGCCATTTAATAAAAAATATAGTTCCCAATTAAAGAAATATTACATTTAAAGCTATTAATTATTTACCACATAGAACATGTAAAATATATGGGAGAGAACCAAGATCTAGGCCCTCCTTATTGACTCTTCTTGATAAATCTATTCAGTAGCTCATTATCATTTAATTCCGCAAATGCTTTGCTAGACTAGAATGCTAAGCAAATATAATCGGCAAATGTATTTTGCAGTTCTTCTTGATATTCACTGGGTCAGTAGTGAATGTCACTCAATGGGCCAAGCGGACTTGATTTTATTCAACATATTCCTTGCAAAAAAAGAGCATAATCGAATGCCTCTGCTTGCAAGCAGGATTTGAAATGAACACTGCTCTACTCATCTGCTGGTGCCCACTTTGATCCTGTGAGCCGCTACTGCTGTCGCCTTCCACACACCTTATTTGCTCTTGAAACATATATGCAACTCCTCATTTATAAAATCTCAAAGTGGTTCACTATATGTGTAAAAATAACTACCGCATTTTTCCGTATATAGGACGCCCCCATGTATAAGACGCCTCCTATTTTGGGGGACTCCGAATTAAGAAAACACCCCTCAGCACTAC
Organism: Lacerta viridis; assembly: GCA_900245905.1. Taxonomy (NCBI): domain Eukaryota; kingdom Metazoa; phylum Chordata; class Lepidosauria; order Squamata; family Lacertidae; genus Lacerta; species Lacerta viridis. Next base: position 2,130,628 of record OFHU01004419.1, read on the forward strand.
CCAGAGCTGTCAACCTCCCTTCCTTTCTTTCTTTCTTTCTTTTCTTTCTTTCTTTCTTTCTTTCTTTCTTTCTTTCTTTCTTTTCTTTCTTTCTTTCTTCTTCTTCTTCTTCTTCTTCTTCTTCTTCTTCTTCTTCTTTTTTGCATACTTTCCCTTTTTTGCAATGGGAAACGGCGTTGGAATAAGGGAATTTCCCACAAAAAAGGGGAAGTTGACAGCTATGGCACTACCTGTGTATGAGACGAGCCCCGATGTTAAAAGATTTTTGTTTTTGTTTTTTGGTAAAAAAAAAAAAAAAAAAACCTTATACACTTATACACAGAAAAATATGGTAAACTTGTAAAAAAATATCAAACAGTGAAAACACCTGGATAATCATTTTTTTAAAAAGTTCATACAGCAGCCAAAACCAACCCTCCTTTGAAATATCAGTAGTCAAGGAAAATCAGACTAAACAGAAAATTCTGTCTAAGCCTCCTCTCATCAGTCCTCACCTGACCTCCATATGGAGCTCAGCCTACAAAATGGGCACAAAAGAGCCAGTACACTTACCATGGGAGGCGGCCAGAGCGATGGAAGTAGGCCCCCAGTGGAGCATCTCTTCCCTGATAGAACTTCTTGTCCATGGGAAACTGACTCTCTGTGCATCATTTCCACTGAGAAGAAAAGGCAGCTCCATATAAATCCCCTCCCCTCCATTTTGGTATGGTTTAGTGCAGGCATAGGCAAATTTGGCCCTCCAGATGTTTTGGGACTACAACTCCCATCAATCCTTAGCTAACAGGACCAGTGGTCAGGGATGATGGGAGTTGTAGTCTCAAAACATCTGGAGGGCCGAGTTTGCCTATGCCTGCTTTAGTGTGCTCTACTTATCCAGTTTGGTGGCACATTCCAGAAGCAGCCTTTTGCAGGTTCCACGTATCACCTGCAGTAATTCAGGCTGTGTTCCATGGGATAATTTTTAACTGCCAAAACTGTTCCTCCAGCCTCTGCCTAAGCAGTAGTTATGTGGTAACTAGTAGCCACCAGACATCAAAATCTATCATGCTTATTTAAGCAAGTATTCTGTAACCATTAACTTCCACCGAGGAAACACCATTGGCTACTAACTCTCCAGAAGTCAAACTGAATCATCGTCTCATTATATCCAAAAGACTAGAAGTCTCCAGGGAAAGAATGGGCTGATTTGTTGGAACAATGTGTGAAATTCCCACATTTTTGCCCTCATTTTCTACGTAGGATTTCTAGATCTCAGTTCTGCAATGATTGTTCAGAATGCCTCTGTCCTGATTTAAACTCAAAATCTCATAGTTCTATGACTACTTGACTTCCTCACTAGCAGACCTGAGGTATTTTCCTTCCCCATTTCCCCCCTACTAATAGGACACCAGTCCCCACCCCACCCAATGTCTCATGTGTTGTTTGGGCCAAGCCCTCTTCCCAGTATTTATCTGGCCCTGTGTCATCCCAGACACAATGACAACTTTCCCTTCCTTCACAGAACCCAAATGTGAACAGCTTAGTTCCTTTAGCAACTGAATATTCTATTCCACCCACAATGTAATCTCAGCTAAAAGAGCCTTCATCACCACAAACATTATCCAGAAGAAAGGCTTGAAAGATCTGACACTTCCCCAGAATTACGACTAGGAATTCCTATTCTCCTTAAGCTACTGTTTTCCACACATATGGGAATGAAGTAAATGAATTTTACAGTATATTGGTGCCCACAAGTCTGTTTCCATCATGGTCCTGAAGTTTCTTGTTCCAGAGATTGTTACTTGCTCCAATCCAGTCATCATGACCAATGATCAGGGATGATGGGAGTTGAAGGGAAGTCAAATAACATCTGGAATGCGACACGTTCCTCATTCCTGTTGCAGTGACTAAAGATCACAGTTCATGTTAAACTTTTTCCTTTTCTTTTTTAAGGTTATTCCTTTCAAATGAAATTGCCTGCAATCCCACACAAACAGAGGAATATTCCACAGAGCTAATAGGCTGATAGAAGTTAATCTTGAATATAAAGCTAAATTAAAAATAGATTTAAAAGCCTTTTTCCTCCTCTGAAGGCAACAGTTCCCCTGCCTCTTTCTTGGGCTTTGTACTTTTTGATAATTCTCTTAATGTCACAGATGCTAATCACACGTCTCCTTCCTTTGTGGATCCAAGACAGACACTATAAATCACAGAAGTTACATTAATGCAAAGACTGGGTCAAGTGGATATAATAAATCAGCTTCAAAAGACCTTTAGTCTTTCCGATTCTCCACATTTGTTCTATGGATTTCATTAGATTGATTGAGGCTTTAAGTGTAATCTTGTGCAAGCTAATTTTGGCTTTTGTTAGGCTGTCACTTGCGAGACTTTATAAGATCCTCGTTCCTAGAAATGTGAAAGTATTCAAGAGAACAATTAGCTGATATTTGAAGGCAGAAGGATATCACCCTTGTTGTGCTCACGATTCTTTTCTGTTTGGGCTGGAGGAGGAACAGGTCTGAAATTCTCTGCTCCAACTAGCTGCTGTCCCACCATTATCAGATAAGACAACAGATGAGTGACTTTCCCCTAGTTCATGCCATGTTAGCTCAGAAATTAGCTTATTTTCTGGAGCCAGGCTAACTTTGTTTTGAATTACAGGTAGGTAGCCATGTTGGTCTGCCATAGTAAATATATATATATATATATATATAATTTTTGTTTTGAATAAATTTTATCAGAGTATAAAGAAAAATACAGAACATATTATCATATATACCCCCCAAATTAAAATATTAATCTAAATATCTTATCAAAGGGCGGGGGTAGAGAAGAAAAAGTGTAAGAAGGAAGGAAGAAAAAGAAAGGGAATCTGAATTTGAAAATTGAGCCCCACACCTCAAAGTGCTCTCCCATCCATGCACCAAACCCTCTAGAGCCTTTCATCCTTTTGCACTGCAGTGGACAGGGGAGGAGAGGGAGACATTTTATCTTCCTTCTCCCTTCTCTTGTTGAGCAGGAAGATCACTGTATCTTCTCTGACAGAGTGTTGTTTAAAGGGAATGTGTTTGGGTGGACACTGAGAGACTAGGTAGTAAGAAGCAATTTGGAGGCAGGTAAACCAGAAATTCTTCTTGCAGAAGAATTCAAGGGTTCTGTAATCAGAGCCGGCCCTATGATGAGGCAGTGAGAAACAGCTGCCTCAGGCCACAGATACGAAGGTGAAGGGAGTGAATAGAACTGTGTGTGCCATTTGGCGTGCCCTGCATTCACTAAGCTAGCCTACTTCCCTCAAGTGCAGTGGAGGATACTGTCCTTTCATCCGTACTGGGGTAAGATTCAACTGCTAATCCAACTATCCAATTATGGGGAGTGGGTGGCGCTGTGGTCTAAACCACCGAGTCTCTTGGGCTTGCCTTTCGGAAGGTCGGCAGTTCGATTCCGCGTGACAGGGTGAGCGCCCGTTGCTGTGTCCCAGCTTCTGCCAACGTAGCAGTTCAAAAACGTACGAGTCCAAATAGATAAATAGGTACTGCTACTGCAGGAAAGTTAATGGCATTTCCATGTGCTCTGGTTTCTATCACAGTGCTCCATTGCGACTAGAAGCAGTTTAGTCATGCTGGCCACATGACCTGGAAAGCTGTTTGTGGACAAATGCCACCTCCCTCGGCCTGAAGTGAGATGAGTGCCGCACACCATAGTCACCTTTGGCTGGACTTAACCATCCAGCGGTCCTTTATCTTCTTCTTCTGTTTAGAGAGCCAATCAGGTGTTATGAGCCATCAAACCTCGGAAATACACTTTCCCCAAAAGGTTTCCACAATTTTTGCCACTAGTGTAGATGTGGCAAGGTAGCATATCTAAGCCAATGGAATCTTTCATTGTGTGTTGGGGGGGGGGAGGGATAATGGATGTGGTCAGGCAGAAGTTCAATATTTTTAAGTACTATTGATTTCTATGTGGGAGAGTTGAGTGCATGCATTACAATTTGGGCTTAGCTAATTCCCCTTTGTAAGGCAAGCTCTTAACGTTTTCAGATTATTCGCACAGGCTTAAAATTTAAAGAAAGGATTCAAAGTGCCCATACTCCCCCCCCCAAAAAAAATAGAACTAAGAGATTTGTTCTACAGTTAGGTACAAGATAAGTAGAACCATAGAAACATAGAGTTGGAAGGGACTCTGAGGATCATCTAGTCCAACCCCTTAAATTGCAGGTATATGCAGCTGTCCCATACAGGGATCTAGCCTGCAACCTTGGCATTATAAGCACCATGCTCTAATAATAATAATAATAATATTTATTATTTGTACCCCGCCCATCTGGCTGGATTTCCCCAGCCACTCTGGGCGGCTTCCAACAGAAATCAAATACAAAAATATCAAACATTAAAAACTTCCCTAAAAAGGGCTGCCTTCAGGTTTTTTCTGAATGTCAGGTAGTTGTTTATTTCCCTTGACCTGTGATGGGAGGGCGTTCCACAGGGCGGGCGCCACTACCGAGAAGGCCCTCTGCCTGGTTCCCTGTAGTTTTGCTTCTCGCAGTGAGGGAACCGACAGAAGGCCCTCGGCGCTGGATCTCAGTGTCCGGGCTGAATGATGGGGGTGGAGACGCTCCTTCAGGTATACAGGACCGAGGCCGTTTAGGGCTTTAAAGGTCAGCACCAACACTTTGAATTGTGCTCGGAAACGTACTGGGAGCCAATGCAGATCTCTCAGGACCGGTGTTATGTGGTCCCGGCGGCCACTCCCAGTCACCAGTCTAGCTGCCGCATTCTGGATTAATTGCAGTTTCCGGGTCACCTTCAAAGGTAGCCCCACATAGAGCGCATTGCAGTAGTCCAAGCGGGAGATAACCAGAGCATGCACCACTCTGGTGAGACAGTCCGCGGGCAGGTAGGGTCTCAGCCTGCGTACCAGATGGAGCTGGTAGACAGCTGCCCTGGACACAGAATTAACCTGCGCTCCATGGACAGCTGTGAGTCCAAAATGACTCCCAGGCTGCACACCTGGTCCTTCAGGGGCACAGTTACCCCATTCAGGACCAGGGAGTCCTCCACACCTGCCCTCCTCCTGTCCCCCAAAAACAGTACTTCTGTCTTGTCAGGATTCAACCTCAATCTGTTAGCCGCCATCCATCCTCCAACCGCCTCCAGGCACTCACACAGGACCTTCACGCCTTCACTGGTTCTGATTTGAAAGAGAGGTAGAGCTGGGTATCATCCGCATACTGATGAACACCCAGCCCAAACCTCCTGATGATCTAACCCAGGCATCCCCAACCTGTGGCCCTCCCATGATCCCTGGCTAACAGGACCAGTGTGAAGGGATGATGGGAATTGTAGTCCAAAACATCTGGAGGGCCGAAGGTTGGGGACGCCTGCTCTAACCAACTGAGCTAACATGTTAGGCTTTAATGGTTTAGATTCTTTAGCTGTGGTTCCTGCATTGCGGGGAGTTAGACTAGAAGGAGTGTTTCCACATCCATTGTTCAGCCCAGACACTGAGGTCCAGCTTCGAGGGCCTTCTGGTGGTTCCCTCACTGTGAGAAGTGAAGCTACAGGGAACCAGGCAGAGGGCCTTCTTGGTGGTGGCGCCCGCCCTGTGGAACGCCCTCCCATCAGATGTCAAGGAAATAAACAACTATCTGACTTTTAGAAGACATCTGAAGGCAGCCCTGTTTAGGGAAGTTTTTAATGTTTGATGAGTGTTTTTAATATTCTGTTGGGAGCTGCCCAGAGCTGGCTGGAAACCCAGCCAGATGGGCGGGGTATAAATAAAATTATACGGGGTATTATTATTATATTATTATTATTATTATTATTATTATTATTACCCTTGGGGTACCTTAAAACTCTACAGTTCTATGATTCCAGCATTACTGATTTAAAAGAGTCATGCCTGAGCAACTTGTCTTGATCTAAACATACAGGGTTGCATCCAAAGTTGGAAGGAACTTCCACTAGGAAAACTTTGGATTCAATCATTTTTTATTTTTACACAAGAAGATCATATTTTGTATTATATGGCGCATGGTACTATACTCTGGGATTGGATTTCATGAACAGCAGGCTAGAAATGTTTCAGATTAATTAACCGAGTAAAATTTGTTCCAGTAATTTCTACTTTTTTTTTAAAAAAAAAGTATGTATAAAGAACGTGTTGGAACAAAATATGACAGAGCATGGAAGTAACCAAATTAGAATAACTTATCTATTTGTAGCTGAACAAATGCATACTTGATAGCTGAGCCCATATGCCCCTTCCTTTGTTTCTTGGCTCTACTGTGGAGAAAAGCAACGCTTGAAAATAAATGTGAGAAGACGCTATAATACAGTTACAATTGCTTGTGAATTATGATGGCTTTACAAAAATAATAAAATAATATTATTATTGAGTTCCTTTTCAGGCAGTCTGGCATTTTTCTACCACCTTTGAAGGAGCAACAGATGTTATAATTAAGTATTGTCATTACCTAAATAACACTTCAGACACTCCAAGTGTTCCTAATTTCCAGGGAGGTCCTGGATTTACAGAAGTCATCCTGGTTTCTGATTTGATCCCAGAACGTCCCGCTTTTTTGATATTAGACCCACGTAGAGGACAAAGGAAGTCAACAAAGAAAATGGAGTTAAATTTAGGTTAATACATATTTTTATTTTTGAGATATGTTCCCTTTTTGTTCTTTTTCTATTTTTTATTTTCACGTTTATATATTATTTGTATTTTGTTTGTAATATATTGTATATCTATGTGTTGTTTTATGTTTGTTTGTTTATTAGCATATAAATAAACTATTTTAAAAAACACAGAATGTCCCGCTTTTCCTTTGTTGTTGTTGTTCAGTCGTTCAGTCGTGTCCGACTCTTCGTGACCCCATGGACCAGAGCATGCCAGGCACGCCTATCCTTCACTGCCTCCCGCAGTTTGGCCAAACTCATGCTAGTCGCTTCGAGAACACTGTCCAACCATCTCATCCTCTGTCGTCCCCTTCTCCTTGTGCCCTCCATCTTTCCCAACATCAGGGTCTTTTCTAGGGAGTCTTCTCTTCTCATGAGGTGGCCAAAGTCTTACATTCCAGGTTCCTATGCAATATTTTTCTTTACAGCATTGGACTTTCCTTTCGCTTCCAGGCATATCCGCAACTGAGCGACCTTTCAGCTTTGGCCCAGCCACTTCATCAGCTCTGAATCTACTTGTACTTGTCCTCCGCTCTTCCTCAGTAGCATGTTGGACGCCTTCCGACCTGAGGGGCTCATCTTCCAGCGTCATAACTTTTATATGCCTGTTGTCTTTGTCCATGGAGTTTTCTTGGCAGGGATACTGGAGTGGCTTGCCAGTTCCTTCTCCAGGTGGATCACATTTAGTCTAAACTCTCCGCTATGACCTGTCCATCTTGGGTGGCCCTGCATGGCATAGCTCATAGCTTCCCTGAGTTATTCAAGCCCCTTCGCCACGACAAGGCAGTGATCCATGAAGGAGCCGCTTTTCCTTAGGATGTCTCAATTTTCATCAGAGAAAAGTTGGAGGGTATGGAGTTATGCGACCCCTGAGCCAAGCGATAAGTAACTTATACAACCTTTAGAAAGACATCTGAAGGCAGTGCTCAGGTTTTTTTTTAAAGTTTAATGTTTATATATATATGTGTGTGTGTGTGTGTGTGTGTGTGTGTGTGTGTGTGTGTGTGTGTGTGTGTTGTAAGCCGCCCAGAGTGGCTGGGGCAACTCATTCAGATAGGTTAGCTCTGTTTCTTTTAAGAAAGTTCTTTCCCCTGCACAAACACAAAGAGATTGAGAAAACAAGCAATGCCATATTGGTTCCCCCCTCATGCCCAAATCAGAAGATTTGCATTGATTTAGTTAAGTACTATAGCCCAAGTTGTCAATGGACTTCCTGCTGTTGTTGGAAAAGACATTGTTTCCCAGTAGCTGAATTATTACTATTTATTTACTTTAAGCTAAAGCTGGGGTTGGGATGCTGTGTGCCCCAGCCAAGATGTTGCTGGGCTAGACATCCCATCATCCCTGACTATTGACTATGCAAGCTAGGGCTGATGGAGTCCAATAGCTTCTAGAGGGCCGTAGGGTCCTACCCCTGTCCTAAAAAGCTGTGAGTTTTTAAAGAAAGTTTTATAAAGAAGTATTTCAAAAAAATGGAAGCAACAGTTCACATTTGGAATTTGTATCTTTTTATTAGCTCCACCAATATTCTCATCAACTATTTGTTTAGGGACAAATGCAATTAAAATTTGGGTTGCATCCATTTGTTTCTGACGCGCCTGCAAACAGTTTAGCTTTACACCTAAAATATATATCCTGGAAGAATGAAATCAAATAGGTAATCTCCCCCAGGATCCCACTTCCAGACAATTTCTATTTAACATGATTCATTGCATTTAAATATGCTTACCATATGCACTGGCCAATTTTGTAGAATTAATAATAATAATAATAATAATAATAATAATAATAATAATAATGGCATATTACTTATACCCTGCCCATCTGGCAGGGAATCCCCAGCCACTCTGGGTAGCTCCCAACAGAATATTAATAACACAATAAAACATCAAACATTAAAAACTTCCCTAAACAGAGCTGCTTTCAGATGTTTCCTAAAAGTCAGGTTGTTTATTTCCTTGACATCTGATGGGAGGGCGTTCCACAGGGCGGGTGCCACTACCGAGAAGGCCCTCTCCCTGGTTCCCTGTAACCTCACATCTCACAGTGAGGGAACTACCAGAAAGCCCTCTGCGCTGGACCTTGGTGTCTGTGCTGAACGATGGAGGTGGAGACACTCCTTCAGGTATATTGGGCTGAGGCCGTTTGGGGCTTTAAGGGTGAAATATACTCGGTGTGGCGGTTCGCTCAACCTGCACAGGCCCCCCAGACGTTTAATGATAGGATTGGCATAGAAGGAGTTAAAAGGAATAACCAGTAAGAACCTTTAGGGGGCGAAGTTATGTGGGCTATATAAACCCCTCCCGGGGAAGGCAGGGGGGCTTGTCTTTTGGTCTTGGTCTTGTCTTGGTCTTGGTCTTTGTCTTTGTCTTGGGGGCTTGTTGTGGGTATTGAGAGGTTGGAAGGAGGGTGGCAAGGGAAGGAGTAGGAACAGGGGTGGGAGAAATCGTTGGGCACTGTTGTTAACAAGAACACAACCAAGAAAGTACTGTTTATTCAGAAACCACATGCTTATGTACTAAACTTCAATAAAAACAGTTGTTCCAATATTCTCCTTGACTGAACTGAGTGAAGTAAAATACCAGACAAACTGGTTGGTGGCAGTGGTTAATTAACACAGTGGTGAGCGCAGGTATCAACGGACCGTTAAACATCTGGGGGTCCTGTGCAGGTTGAGTGAACTGCCACACTCGGCACCAACACTTTTGAATTGTGCTCGGAAACGTATTGGGAGCCAATGAAGGTCTTTCAGGACTGGTGTTAATAATAATTGTACCTGCCCCATATGACTGGTTTCCCCAGCCACTTTGGGTGGCTTCCAGCATATGCAGCAACAGAACAAAACATTTTAAAAACCACCTATACAGGGCTGTCATCAAATGTATTCTAAAGGCCGTATAGCTACTTATCTCCTTGATATCTGATGGGAAGATGTTCCACAGGGTGAGCACCACTACTGAGAAGGCCCTCTGCCTGGTTCATTGAAACCTCACTTCTCGCAGTGCGGGAACCACCAGAAGGCCCTCAAAGCTAGATCTCAGTTTTGGGGCTGAATGACTGGGGTGGAAACAAGAGTTTCTATTAGGAAGGCTGAAGCTTGTCCACACAAGCCATTTCCTCCTGTCCTGCTGTTCCACATTTCAATACAAACTGCATGCACATTCTTTTAAATACGGCAGATTGTGCATAGAGCTGTTCTCCCATGTCTTTTATAAATCAACTCAGAGTATGCAAGAGTTGAAATGTGAGGCTTGTCACAACTAGGACCAGAGTTTGATGGAGTGCTGGGGCAGATCGTTACTTTCACCTTAGGCTTCTCTAAGTGATTTCTTTTAAAGTCTGGCAACTGAAATTAATATGGCCAATTAGAACTGTTAAGTAAAGAAAAATCCCACTCCATTGACTCCTAATTCATTCCGCTAGTTGTCTTATAGGATGGTAAAATACATCAATGGCAATGCAAATGAGCTTTAAAAACAAAACCTGTGTCTTCATTGGTTACTTCTCGGGGTAGTCCCTGTCAGCATCATAAATGTTGCTGCCGTACTTTGTGAGCAGTATGAGGATGCTGCAAAACTTCAGCTACATAAGGAATTCTGAACATGTTCCAGTCAGAAATCAAACAGAAAGAAAACATGGTCAGTGGCGGAGCTTCATGCTCTGGCACTGGGGGGCAAGAAGTAGGTGGGGACGGGGCAGGCGCACGTTGGGGCAGGCTGGGGGTGGGGTGCACATTCTGGGGGCGGGGCATACCGAGATGGAACCCTATCAGGATCCCGCTGCCCGGGGTGACCCGCCCCCTTTGCCCTGCCCTTCCTACACCAGTGAACATGGTAGGAGCAGACCTAGAGACCATTTGCTCCCTATCAAACCAATAAGCCACTAGGTACCATATTTTTCCATGTATAAGACTGGGTTTCCCCCCTAAAGAAATAATGTCCAAAATTTGGGGACGTCTTATACACGGGGGCCATCTCCCCTCCATTTTCTTAAATCGGGATCCCCAAAAATAGGGGTCATCTTATACATGGGGGCATCTTATAGATGGAAAAATACTGTATATTACAATGAACAAGCGTCATCTGAAAAATGTTAGCTAGTTTGGGAGATTGGAGATAATGTTGGCTTATAGAAAGTGATTTTGTTGCGTGTTATATTGGGGGCATGAAGTCCTCAGTTAGGAACTCAGCTAAGCCTTCTTTCACTAACAGCCCCAATCAATGCAAGCTAAGTGTCTGTTAAATAATTCTCTCTTTCTCTCTCATCCTGTAATTCCTATGGGGTATCTGGAGATGCCTGATGTACCAATTGCTCAATGTCGTACAGCACAACTGTTAGAGATTTTTAATGTCATCTAATTCGATTTTTGACTGCTCCATATAGCCAGTTCTTTCTGATGCCTTTTATTAGAAGATGACTGGTTAATGTCCAATACCACTTGCTGTCGTTTTCCCCTCTGACAAATTACTTAGCACAATAAGGGCAGAAGTACAAGCACTTTCAGATTCTCAATCAAAAGATCCTTTGACATCCTTTCAAATTTGTCAGAACAGCACATTCCCAAGACATTTTACTTTAAAGACAATGGTGACAAGGAAACACATTGTTTTTACTTATAAATGGTCAGTGTGAGTTTTGAAAAATACTCCATCCTTTCTCGATTCACTGTTAACTGATCATTTGGTCTAATAAATGTTTGCAAGTTGTTCACAGAAAGAATAATAGGTAAACAGTCCACTGCTCATGAAATCAAACGGGGATCTGTTCACTGAATTCTAAAGGTACTTCTCAAAGAGAGCAGGTAGTGTGAAGACTAACAAAAATATAGTCAAGGTTGATGCCATTAGCCATCGGCAATAAATGTGCCCAACATGATGCCTCAGACCATCAACCAGATAAAGACGAAATAGGCTATTACTGCCACCATACTACTGTTAAACATTGGTGGCAATATATGGTAACTGAAAGTCAGATTTTTTCCCCCAAGGAAGTTAGTCCTCTGCAGCATTTGTTCACAAAAGAGTTGGATGTCTAACACAAAGTATCCATGAACTAGGACTTACGAGACATTTATTTCCAGAGTTTGTAAACACACAAACATGGAGGTAGTAGAAATGCTGTTTGGGAAGACACCACTTGGATTAGTTGACTGTTAATTGAGCAGTTTCATTTTAATAATAGCTTATGAAAATTTTCCATATCAAAGAAACAAAAGCAAAGGAACAGTAAAGCTCGGATCGTATACATTTGGTTACAGCAAACTAAGATCAAAACAAGAAAACAACAGAAGATCTCCCATAAATATACCATCCGTTCCACATGGACAAATAAACACAAAGTGAAGCAACCAAGGAACCACCAAAGAAGTAATAAGCTAGGCAAACATAAAGAGAAGAGAAAAATAATAATAACTGTGGCTGGATCTAGACATATATATAAAAAAACATTTCAGGAAAACACATTGTAAAACTCATAATGGGAAATCACGTTGCAGAAAGATGGAAGTCCACAGCGCCATCTGGTGTCACAGTGTTATAACACATCTAAAATGCTTTTTCTTTACTAATGTAGCTGAGTCCTCAGTCAAACTGCAATATTACTGCATAAAATCACATGAGTTGCTGTTCTCTGACTGAAACATACTTAATGAAACAAAACTATTTCACATAAATTATTTCCCTCCCTCCATGGATTTCTTTTTCTTTTCTTTAAATATATATTTTTATTTCAAACATACAAATAAATACATAGATAACAAATACATTACTTTGGTAGCTTGTATATACTGTAAATGAAATAATGTCACACTTAAAAACCTTACTTCTCAACATATATAAAAAGGAAAAGGAAAAAGGAAACAACAACAACAACAACACAAAGACAGTGATGAAAGCAAAAACAAATTCAATATGTATCTTTTGTTAGATACTATTTAATACAATTTTGGATTTTTCTTTCATTCAGTTGTTAAGTTCTTTCCCTAAGGGCCACCAACCAAATCTGAGAATACAGCAAATGAATTGAGACTCTTTAAACTTGATACATATGAGGGTTTTTATTTTTTTCCTGATAGCGATGTTGTACGTTGAACTGGATTTGTTTGCGCTTTTTTTGCTATGATAAAGTTTCTGTATGAGCCTTGAATTTTTGAAAGGTCGAATTTTGGGCATACTTGCCTGAAGTGAGGCTGCAGGGTGGGGGAGGGGAGAGAAGAGAAGAAATGATACAACAAACCCATATCCCATCTGGTTCTACAAGAGGTGATGAAAGCAGGAAAACAATGCTTCCTGCTTTAAAAAAAATATTTTAAAAACTAGACGAGATGCTATAAACATGAAAAATTAAAAGGGGCTGTATCAAAGACTGAAGTGAAGGTGCCTCCAGGCAGCTTTTTCACTCAGTGAAAAGGGAATAATCAAAGCAAGGATGGGTCTGTCAAAGAGAGGTTTGGTTTTATTTAGAGAGAGGGAGAGGTGTCATTAGGGGTTAACTAAAGACATGATCACTCTAACCTCTGGAGTATAGTTGCACTTTGAAGGTGATTGCAAAAAAAGCACTCAACAAACTTATTCGGACTTAGGTGAACAATTCATTATCCATTAAGATGCTCTTCTTAGAGCTGGATATTGAAAGGGCTAATCTTCTCTAGTTTGGGGGGAAAATATCAAAAAAGCTAGATTTCCAATTATCCAACACACCAAGTTACTCTGGGAGAGGTGATGTAGTGTGAACTGATGGATATGAAATATTTTGAATATCTACACTTGAAATTAGTACCTCAATGGCCCCTGAACTGTTGATAAAAACAAGACCACCCTTCCTCAGTTATTAATACTTTAAAATATGCCCTCATTTTCTTTTGAAGTTTTATTCCTCATCTTTCTATTGATAATATTGGGACTCGGAAAAGTATTTCAAGAAGTAGCATCATATATTTAGGGAATAGGGTGTGCAGAGAACTCAGAAAATCTTTAAGTTGGGTCTGTTTCAATTTTCAAGTTGATTTTGCTGGGATAGAAATATTCACCCTCTTTTCAGGCACAAAAAGAGACAAACACTTTGCATGTTTAAACATTAAACTTTTAAAGATGAATTTGACAGAATTGTTTCACGGGCCTCAGTTGCTTTGGCAACATTTATGAATCCCAACAATCAGCTGGCTGTCAGGATTGCAAGGCACTGTGTCACCTGATGCCATTGTGATGTCAAGTGATTGACAGGCACCAACCTATCGGGGTTGGTTAGGAGACATAAACATATGGCCCACCCACCAAATCCAATAAATAATTAAGAGCTGGTCAGGTAGTGATTGCTCTTACAATTTAGAAATTCCTTTTCCTTCCATGCAGCCGAGGTCAACCAGTGGTGGACGATGCCATCCTTCCTCTCAGCTCAAAATGTCAAACTCATGGAACTGACCAGCTCAGTGGCTGTAAGTATCCCACCCAGCCCTTTCAGGAGGTGGCAGCAGTGGAGCAAAATCGGGTGAGTTGGGGCCCCTTTGGTTTGAAGCGGCTGCCACAAGCTGGGCCCCATCCAAGCAGCGAGGCAGAGGAAGTTCACCAGGACTGACTGACTGCTTCTGTCTCGCCCACTCTTACCTGTGTGAGGGTCTAAGTGGGGTGCCTAACCAAAGGTGAATGGGCTGGTGGTTGAATTATGCACCCCTAAAAATGATGTACCTGGGGCGACCACCCTCCCCACGCCATGCCTCTACTGACAGGAAATCAGATAAGCCCATCTGCTGCACCCTGCTTTCCACTACTGCATCTGTAATTCCACATACACAATATTTTTAAAAAATAAAACAAAATGGGGGGACAGTACCTGAAGCATTTGAGGGAAAGCAATACTGGTGGCTGAACCAATGTACAACATACGTATGGGCATATTGGTAGCTGCAGACAAATAAAGAGTCAAATGAGAAAAGCTGACAGATTGATAATAAATTGAGTTTAAAACATCACTGCACTCAGTATAAGGAACTTTCCCTCCCATTTCTGCTTGTGCCTTGGAACACATTTGCCCTTTTCCCAAAACTACTTATAAATTCTTATGAGTTAGTAATAGGTATTTGTTTTTCTCTGGGAGGCAGTTTACTTTTCTATATACACAAGTTAAATAATCATAGTAATACTTCACAGGCATTGCAGAGTTTAATTAATTATTGTTTGTAGATGTGAAAGTGCTTATAATTAGCAATTATTCTTTCATGTGCTCCAATGAAATAGGCAAATTTCTGCAATTAAAGATCAAGATGGCTCCCTGCTTTCCACAATTTATGAGTTTTAATTAATTAGGAGAGTACACTTTATACAGAAGGTCAGATTCAGAGGAAAGCAACAGAATCTTCTGTGCATAGTAATGCTCCTTGTCTGTTATGTTAATGACAGAAAGAGCTGGTTGTTCAGCTCCAGGGCCATGAGCCATGTTGACCCCGGGCAGGAAGACAGAAAATTCAGAATAGAACTCAAATCCTTCTATTACTGTTTATGCATGGGACTCCAGGCAGGCAGAAAAGAGGAGGTAGAATGAATGAACTAATCACATTTACATTAAAGTGTGACACAAACAGTGAACCAGTATGGGGTGTTGGACATGCACTGGGCAGCTGGTTTCAAGTCTCCAGATTAATTCTCTCTCACGTGACGGTGGTGAGGATCAGATGTGGAACCCATTTGTCATTTTATCACAAGCTTTACATTTTTTTTAACACCTGTCAAACTTGCTAGAATGAATACAGAATTTTCTAATGCATTTTGAGGAGTTATCAAGGGGTAGGCACTTTATACCACATGTGGTGGCCTTGTCAGACATTACCCTCCTTTTGGATTAAAAAAGGGTTCAAGAAAATTCTTCAATTGCACGCCAAATATTTTCACCAAGTTCTTCCTTTGTCTTAGTCTCAACTTTCCTAGATGAGCAAAATTGGATATCAGGTTAAAATGTGATTCTCTTCCTTTTGGAGTGTAATTCAACTACTTTGGACAATCTCAGGTCCCAATATTATGAGAGAAAGGGCAGGGAACTTTCATGCTATGTTGAATTTTATTCATCTCCCTCATGCCCCTATCAAAAGCACCAAAATTTGTAACTTTTTCTTAAATAAGATTTGTCCCACATCTGAAAAGAAGACTCAAGAGACAGTACTTGAATTAAGGTTATATTTGTTAAAAATATAATAAGTTGGAGGAACCGCAAACCAGATTCAACCCAATTAACCAAATTCAAGAAGTATGGACAGGTGAGAGTTTTGGCTAAATCTGATGGGGAAGCATCTCTCTAGCTTCACTGGATGTGTGTTCTAGCTTCAGACTGGGACTCTCCAGCAATGATCAGACAATCAACACAGTAAGTATAACCTTGGGTATAAACCCAGCATGCACACCCAGGCCCCACTGTCAACTGTTCACCCCAAGTGCATACCAGACCTCAAGGACGCAAAGCAAGTTTCCCCAGACATAAAGCACTAGCAGATCCCTGAAGGTTGTCTTCAGTTTCCCAACTAGTTCCTCACCCATTTCCTTAGCGAGCCTTATTCAATGCCGCAAATTACATTCCCTTTTTAAAAATAAAGATAAAATAAAAATCATCTGCCCAATTTTTTTTTGGGGGGGGAGGGCATGTATGCCACCTGAATCCTTTTGAAGAAAGAGAATGAGTGCAAAAAGCAGTACACCTGAAAACACAAAATATTTTTTAGCACAACTCTTCCATGTTAGTAATATCCTTACACTCATATATGGAAGTAGCTTACACATCACTTGGGAGGACAGGTGAACTAATACTAGTGTACTGGAAGAAGCAAAGATCACCAGTGTCAAAGCAATGATTCTTCAACATCAACTTCATTGGACTGGTCATGTTGTGCAGATGCCTGATTATCGTCTTCCAAAGCAACTACTCTATTCCGAACTTAAAAATGGAAAGCGTAATGCTGGTGGTCAACAAAAGAGGTTTAAAGACTCTCTCAAGGCAAATCTTTAAAAATGTAGTATAAACACCAACAATTGGGAAACACTTGCCTGCGAGCGCTCCAGTTGGAGAACAGCCTTTACCAAAGGTGTCATGGGCTTTGAAGACACTCAAACTCAGGACGCAAGGGAGAAATGTGCTAAGAGGAAGGTATGTTTGGCAAATCCACACCATGATCAACTCCCGCCCAGAAACCAATGTCCTCACTGTGGAAGGATGTGTGGACCCAGAATTGGCCTCCACAGTCATTTATGGACTCATTGTTAAAACCGTGCTTATGGAAGACAATCTTACTCGGCTACGAGTGATCGCCAAAGAAGAAGAAGGAAATAATAATAATAATAATAATATTTATTATTTGTACCCCGCCCATCTGGCTGGATTTCCCCAGCCACTCTGGGCGGCTTCCAACAGAAATCAAATACAAAAATATCAAACATTAAAAACTTCCCTAAAAAGGGCTGCCTTCAGGTTTTTTCTGAATGTCAGGTAGTTGTTTATTTCCCTGACCTGTGATGGGAGGGCATTCCACAGGGCGGGCGCTGTGGCGGAATTAGGCCGGGTTCATCATGGGTTAACCTATCACTCCCATGTTAGGTAGGTGTTCCCTGGGAGGCGGAGCTAGTTGGCATTCTAAAAGGAGGGGGAACAACCTGGAAAGGCAGTTGGGGGTTTGGCAGTTGGGGGTGGAGGTTTAGAAAGAGAAACTGCGAGGTTAGGCTTTGGGGAATGGGAGGAAAGGTCATTTACCATTGCTAACGGGATGCAGGAAAGATTGTAACTGAGCTGAATTATATAAGAAGATTTGTACCAGTACTAACTCAAGATATCCATGTTTTCAAGTTACCTTAATAAAGTTAAAAGTGTTTAAACGTTCACTGACTGTGGCAGTGCGTCAGTGCCTCAAGAGGTGTGGCTGAGGGGAAAAGCACTAAGGGTTTCCTGTGATAGAGGGAACGGGTGGCTTATTTTCCTGGCACACAGAGGACTGGGCAGGGAAGCCAAAGGTGCCACGCAGTTGCCTAAAGGAAAGGGCAAGCTGCAGCAGTTTGGGAACCCAGGGCGGGCGAATCCCAAGGTGGCAGGAGTTTCACTTTAAGAACGTAAAGCACTGAGGTACCCCAAGGACTTCTCTCATAACATCATTGTGGGGATTCATTTTAGTCGTCGGTGAACCCTAGGGAGAGACACAGTAAGGGGAAACGTTTTACAGTTGTGAGGGCTCTTGGTGGGAAACGAAGGGTCCCTCACAATTAATTGGTGGCAGCGTCGTGATTCGAATTCAACACCCACACGCCTGTTTAGTTGAGAATCAGACGACTGTATTTTTTCTGTCAGAGAAATGGCTCACCTAAGGAAAGCTAGGGAAGCTAAGGGTGATGAGAGACCCGATGAGGCAGAAACCAGAGAGAGCCCTAATGTAGAGTTAGAGATGATGAAAATGAAATTAGAGATGGCCAGAATAGAAGCTGAAAAGGAACGAGTAGCTTCAGAAGAAAGGGTACAATTAGCGAAATTAGAAGCTGAGGAACGAATGCAGTCAGAGAAAAATAAATTAGAAGCAGAGAAAATTAAATTAGAAGTAGAGGCAGAAAAAGAAAAAGAGAAAAATAATGCCGAAAAAGCAATTCAGTTACGTAGATTGGAGGTTGAGGAATTAAGAGTGAGGTCAGAATTGCCTCAAAGTCAAGCCTCAACTGACGTTGCTTCGGTTAACCAGAAACGTTTTCCTAAGTTTGTGAAAGGAGACGATGTCGAAGCCTTTCTTTTTAGTTTTGAAAGAGTGTGTGCTGAGTTTAAGATTAGTGAAAATAACTGGATGATGTACCTCAGACCACAATTATGTGGGATTCTAAGTGAAATCTACTCTGACATGAGGGAGGATGAGTTATCTGACTATGAGAAGTTTAAGCAATTGGTAAAAGTGAGATGTGGGTTAACGGCCGAACAAAGCCGAAGGGCGTTTCGTGAGGTAAAACGCAACCCTAAGGAAACATTCTCTCAGTTAGCCAGTCGGTTGGATAGACAGCTTGACAGATGGGTAGAAGGAAGCGGTGTGAAAAGCTTCGAGGAGCTTAAACAGTTAATTGGCTTAGAGCAGTTCTTTAAACATGTTCCTCCAAGTTTACGGTGGTTCATGAGAGACAAAAAAATGCGAACGGTGGCTGAGGCAGCAGAAGTTTTAGATGAAATGGAAGGGGATGATGGTGAAGTCACATTCTTTAAGCCTTCACAGAAAAATAAACTGTGGCAAGCTGGGGAAAGAAAGGAAAGACAAGAACCCAATCCTGTCAGACAATCTGGGTCTGATAAGCCACCTCAAAAGAAAATTACGTGTTTCTTTTGTGAAGGTGAGGGTCACATCCGAGCAAAATGCCCTCTATTGGTCAAAGCACAGACTGCAGCTGCTGTTGCGAAGCCAGTAAAACTGTTACTTCAAACGGATACTAAAAACCTTCCGCAGACACCAGTCCAGGAGCCAACGTATAGTCAAACAGAGGCTTCTGCAAAAGTTATGCAGGTCTGGAGAGCTGAGGAAGAGGTTAATAAGGAATTTATGGAGATTGTCAGAGTAAATGGACAAGAGTTAGTGGGACTAAGAGACACTGGGTCTGAAGTTACTCTGATAAGACCTTGTTGTATTCCTAAGGAACAATATCTCCCAAACCAATCTTACAGCCTAAAAGGTATATGGGGACCGGAGTTTGAGGTGCAGGTAGCGGAAGTAAATATTCAGTATCAAGATTTTAATGGCAAGTGGACAGTGGGTATTTGGGATGATCTGGAGGTTCCTGTCCTGATAGGCAACGACCTAGCCAAACGGAGACATCAAATACATGCTATCACAAGAGCGAAATCAAAAGCCCTTGTGGGTTCAAATCCTGCCATTAATGCACCAACCACAGAGCCTGTGGGAGAGGAAGTACTGATTACGCTACCGAATGCACAGGAATCTAGCACCCAGTTTTTAGTAGAACAGAAGGAGGATGAATTTCTGAGAGACTCGTGGGATAAGGTGCAGGGTCCTGACTCTGAAGTGACTTTAGAGAATCCCTGCCTGTTTACCGCAATAGAAGGGAGACTTCATAGAATAGCAAAAAGGAGAAAAGGTGCAGCCAAGTGGAAAAAGAAAATAGCCAAAAGGAGAAAAGGTGCAGCCAAGTGGAAAATGAAAATAGCCAAAAGGAGAAAAGGTGCAGCCAAATGGAAAATGAAAAAAAAGTTGGTTTTGCCCCGGAAATACCGACTACAAGTTTTACAGTTGGCACTTGAGTCACCCATGGCTGCTTATCTAGGCATTAATAAAACCAGAGACAAAATAAAAGCATGGTTTTATTCGCCCGGAATGGGAAAGTCCGCCTGGACCAGAAAGGAACCCATTGGGAATGCGGACGTCTTAACCTATCTTCAGGATCTACAAAGTGATTTACAGGAACTTAAGGAACTATCATCCTGTAATTTAAAAAAAGCACAACTACGTCAGAAAAGATGGTACGACGCACATGCCAGAGATCGGAATTTCCAACCTGGTGACCAAGTCCTGGTGTTGAGACCCAGACGACAGCAGAAGCTCGAGGTTTCCTGGGATGGACCCTTTAGAGTGATAGCAAATGTTATTCCAAATTAGAAATGTGTATAAGTGCCAAATTAGTTGTTATGGTGGAAATAAGATACAGGAAAAGGTAAATTATTTGTTAAGTTATGTTGCAACATAGAAGTTGTGTACAAAAGGGAAATACTAAGTTGTTGGTTTTGATTAAGCTCCAATACATTGCTTCGGCATTGTTTAAAATGTTTAACTATGCCTACGCAATGACTTTGGGGGTGGGACGAATGTGGCGGAATTAGGCCGGGTTCATCATGGGTTAACCTATCACTCCCATGTTAGGTAGGTGTTCCCTGGGAGGCGGAGCTAGTTGGCATTCTAAAAGGAGGGGGAACAACCTGGAAAGGCAGTTGGGGGTTTGGCAGTTGGGGGTGGAGGTTTAGAAAGAGAAACTGCGAGGTTAGGCTTTGGGGAATGGGAGGAAAGGTCATTTACCATTGCTAACGGGATGCAGGAAAGATTGTAACTGAGCTGAATTATATAAGAAGATTTGTACCAGTACTAACTCAAGATATCCATGTTTTCAAGTTACCTTAATAAAGTTAAAAGTGTTTAAACGTTCACTGACTGTGGCAGTGCGTCAGGGCCTCAAGAGGTGTGGCTGAGGGGAAAAGCACTAAGGGTTTCCTGTGATAGAGGGAACGGGTGGCTTATTTTCCTGGCACACAGAGGACTGGGCAGGGAAGCCAAAGGTGCCACGCAGTTGCCTAAAGGAAAGGGCAAGCTGCAGCAGTTTGGGAACCCAGGGCGGGCGAATCCCAAGGTGGCAGGAGTTTCACTTTAAGAACGTAAAGCACTGAGGTACCCCAAGGACTTCTCTCATAACATCATTGTGGGGATTCATTTTAGTCGTCGGTGAACCCTAGGGAGAGACACAGTAAGGGGAAACGTTTTACACGTTGTGAGGGCTCTTGGTGGGAAACGAAGGGTCCCTCACAGGCGCCACTACCGAGAAGGCCCTCTGCCTGGTTCCCTGTAGTTTTGCTTCTCGCAGTGAGGGAACCGACAGAAGGCCCTCGGCGCTGGATCTCAGTGTCCGGGCTGAATGATGGGGGTGGAGACGCTCCTTCAGGTATACAGGACCGAGGCCGTTTAGCTTTAAAGGTCAGCACCAACACTTTGAATTGAAAAGTAGCTTTTTTGTTTTGGTACTGCAAAATTTTCAATTTCACAATGCAACAATCAGTAATTAATAAGGAAAAATATATTGTGAAAGAGTTTTATAAGAGTTGCTTCAATGAAATATAAATTCAAATTCAAATTTTATTACATTCTACAACCAGCACACAGATTAAAACATAGAATCTTCCAGAATTACATATTTAAAATCTATTTTAAAAAATTTAGTCTGGTGAGATTTAACATCATTAATTCATTATGTAAAATATAATTGGATAATAACTGCACTACATCAAATAATGAATCGGCAATTTGATTACTTCTCTAACTCATGTCATAAATTGGTTTGGGTGCCACCCATTTGGGTGGACCAAATCTTAATGGCATTAGCACAAAATTTTGCCACCTTAGCTGTAATATACGAATTGGAGTCTGAAAGAAGCCATTTTATATAAAAATCTTTAGAGTGTCCTGGGAAATCTACCAATAATGTATGAATAAGTTCATTTCGTACGTCCTCATAGAAACAGCATCGGAAAAATACATGTTCAATGGTCTCTACTTCTCCGGATTTACACGGGCATAGTCTGTCACCCAATGGGACCCGTCTAAACTTCCCTTGCAGTACAGCAGATGGCAGAATGCAATTTTGGGCCAGGGTAAACACTCTTCTATGAGATGGTATCTCGAGATGGGTTAAGTACCTTGCTGGGAGAGACAAATATCTTCGTTCGTCCGGAGTTAGAAAAAGAGGAACATTACTTAAATCGTTTTGTCTCTCAATATCTATTATCCTCTGCTTGATAATATTCTTTGCTAAATTGTAACTGCGAGAAAAAAGAAGGGTTGGGTGAAGACCTATACTCAGCATCTTGTTTACAATGGCCCTACTCCAAGAAGATCGATGTTTGTCTTTTAGTACCAGCGGGGCCAAGCCCTGGGGTTCAGATGTAGTTTCAGCCAAAGGTTACTGGCTTGTATCCAAACTCTGGCTTCCACACAGATCGTACCTGTTTCTAGTCGTAGGGTGGCATTAGACATGCAGGGGGGCATTTGAAGAGCTGCTCTAATAAACTTTGACTGGACCCTTTCAAGTGGGGTCAGATTTGGTGGAGGAACACATAGTTGGGCCCCGTAGAGCAATTGAGTCATCGCCTTTGAAATATAATAAATTGATGTGAATAAGTTATTTGGTGGAATGCGATCATTTATTTTATCATTCCAGAATTGAATAAATATGGCCCATATCCCATTTTTTCAGTCTACCTTTCATGATGGTCCTCCATGCATTGAGAAAGCAGAGGAGACACTTGGATTAGGGATTGCATGAGGGCTCATCTTCATGGGCCCTTCGAACATGTCTGGTGTAATTTGAAAGCAGAACAAATTCTCACACTGCCAGTAAATAGTTTGGTAAAATACATCTCCAGGTGAATTTTAATTCACAATGGTATAGCATTAGTTTGTAAAGGGTGATTTACAAGACCATTGGTCTCATGTCTTCCTTATGGGCTTCCCATAGTCATCTGTTTGACCACTATGAGAACTGAAGGTGAATACAAAGTATCAGAGAGGGATTTCTCTCAGCCGTACCTGGAAATGCTGAGGATTGAAACTGGGATCCCTTTGGTTTGATCCAGCAGGACTCATCTTATCTTCTCATGATACAGTAGTGCTTATCTGAAGCTGCAGGTGTCCTTCATGGGATGTCAATTAATTTTCATAATACCATCCTGCAGCCCTTTGTGCATGTCTTATTCTCTTAGAACTGAAAGCAGCAGCACTGTTAAAGCCATAGCAAAGAAAGTAAGAAAGAAAAAGGAAAAAATGGAAGGTTTTGAACCATCACGTGGGTACCATCTAATTTCCTTTCTAATTTCAACACACGGACAACTTCTGTCAGCCAGTTCCAATTTACTTGATCATGGAGCTGACTAGCTGTTATGTTCTTCATCTGTCATGGTACATATCTCCTCACATCCAGGGAAATGTCATCAGCAATGAGAACTTTTCTTTCTTTCTTTTTTCTGGAACTCCAAAGCTGCCTGTGGCCATCTGCTTGGCCTTCTGTTATCCAAGTAGCACTCCCCTAGAAATATTATCAAACTTTATCTATTGAGAAGTCTTTGCAATTGATGGTATTACTTTAACCCTGTTGAATTCTAGGCTGGGGATGCAGGATGGGAGATGATGGAGGCTTCATGGCTATACCTTGTGTTGCATTTCATCCGCAATCCGTTGTTGATAAACTATCAAAGTAGCATGGATACCAAGCAAAGGAAAGGGTCAAGCTTTTAAAAAGTTCCTGGGAAAGAGGTCTGCAGTGTGCCCCACCCTGGTTCCTCTGACACTGGGAGAGGAGTGCCAGGCTAGGCTGCAATGTGTGGGGCCACCTGCTACATGGCCCCTAAAAAAATCTGTACCTGGGGCCACGGCCCCTCTGAAGCTGCCTTAAACTGAATCAGACCATTGTCCCACTTTGCTTACTGCTTAGTATCACCTCCGCTGATTAGCAATGGCTCTCCTTCCCAGGAAAGCACACTGATGTAAGCGCAGTCCCTGTATTTCCTGAGGTAGGAAGGGCCAGCTGTCTGGATGCAATGGAGTGGTGGAGGCCAAGGAAACCATTCCACCTTTTAAGTTTAGCTTTCACGATGGTCTGTGCATTGAGAGGAGAGGAGACACTTGGATTCGGGATTGCATCAGGAGCTGATTTCATGAGCCTTTCGAACATCAGTGGGCCCCAGTTAGGCACCTATCTTTACTGGGTGTTGATGCAATGAAGCAGCCACGATCCTGCTATAAATTTGTTTGGATGTTCATACTGATGAATAATTTTGAGAGAGAGAGAAGGGGAACAAGAGTATATCTTTACCAGCTGTGAAGAAGTGGCAATTTTGCAGATGTGGTTTGCCAAGTCATAATTGGTTATGAATGCAAATGCTTTTAATAATTGCAAATAATCAGAAGGCTGATAAAATTCATTTTTACACAGAACAACAACAGTGAATCAGAATGTTGTTTGTACTAACATATTCTTTTTTTTAAAGCCAGGACCAATGCAAACTTAATTAAGGGACTGTGTTATTATTCCACAGCTGTTAATAATGTTGCGAATATACTATCCTTCCTCTTAAGGAGGATGGGGCAATGTACAATGTAAGAAAATACAATGCCAACATTAATGATTAAAAGCAACCAACTGTAACAACTAAATTAATAGAATCACAATGCAACAGCAAAGCAGGACAGCGCTTCAGATAACAACATAATACCAGAAGTAAAACCTTGGATACGGCTCTCTCCTGTTGCTCCTTCCTTCTGAAAAGCCATTGGCATTTCTCCCTTAACAGGGACTAAATGGTTACACCAGTAACTAAGTTACTCGTAGTTAAGGCTAACCAGAATCAACACTTAACCAAGATTGGGAACCAAGATTTGGGCTACACTTAACAGCACTTAGCTATTGTTATGATGTGTGAATGTGAAGGGGTACGATCCCCTCTGGTGAGGAAAGGAAATTGAGAGAGCACTTAACTCTCTTGTTTGTAGCTGAAGACCCCAGATCATTTTTTAAAAAAAATAATTGTTATTTATTAGTTGCTTTATCTTGCCCAGGGCAACCCAAAGCGACTCACAACCAACCAAGAAATAGACAAAACCAAACCCACATGTACATTAAAACCAAGAGGAGATAGAAATACATCAACCGCAGCTCAGAAGTGAAACTGGAAGCACCTCAAGCCTGATAGATAACAAAGAGACCATAGCAAGGAGCATGCTATGCTAGCCCTGTAAGGTAAAAGATAAAGGACCCCTGGATGGTTAAGTCCAGTCAAAAGTGACTATGGGGTACAGTGCTCTTCTTGCTTTTCAGGCCAAGGGAGCTAGCGTCTGTCCACAGACAGCTTTCCGGGTCATGTGGCCAGCATGACTAAACTGCTTCTGGTGCACAGATGACTGTGACAAGTGCCAGAGCACACAGAAACGCCATTTACCTCCCCACCGCAGTGATACCTGTTTATCTACTTGCACTGGAGTGCTTTCGAACTGCTGGGTTGGCAGAATCTGGGACAGAGGATCTGAACTGCCGACCTTCCGATCAGTAAGCCCGAGAGGCGGCACAATGCTTTAGCTCTGTATCAAGACCTGGAACAGCAAACTGTGAAAGCTGTAGATAAGACTAAGAATAGCTGGACCACAGAACAGAGAATCAGAGCTGATGCTGTAGCACTGGTCTGAAGCCTACTAAAGGTTAAATTATTGCTTCAAGGGTGGGTGTTTTCCAGGACAAGGATGGAAAAGAAATTCTTTTGGCCTGCTTTTGCAGTGGACCGACCAGATCTTGAACCTATAGTCAGGATACACATATATTTTGTTGGCAAAAGTGCTGGAAAGCAGTGGAGAGTGTTTATTTCATGTAAAACGTGCACACAAATTTGCACAAAATGCATACATCAGGACAGAATGGCACACAACAGAATAAAACAAGATGCAGTCTTCCAATCAGATGAAAGTATGAGATTCCCTCTGAGAGCGGGCCAGATGGATTTACTCAGGAGTAACCACATAGTATCACAGTTACCAAGTGCTCAGAAATTATGCAGATCATTCCAGAAGTCTATTTCATAAATCATAAAGCAACATTTATTTTGCCCTCACAAATAATGTGAATCAAAATTTGTATTCCCTTTGAATGTTGACTCCAGTTCTGAGTTGTTTAATTAGACAATTTAACTTGCTTTTCTTTAGCTCATTTTAAAAATTCAATTCAGCCTCATTAATTTCATCTTCATTTACTCTGTTTAATTGAATAACAAATCTTTGCAAAAATGAAACTGACACTAACCAGTTTAAGAAACTGGAGGATTTTCACATGCTTCTTTCATGTCATGTGACACAATGGCAACCAATCACAAGCTCCATCAATCTATATTAATTATCTCCATATTAATTAACAAACACCTCCAGAATTAATATTTTGTGATGCATTTATTTACAGCATTCGAAGATCCTGATTCACAGGTGAGGTGGATTTGTTTTATAGGAAGTTCCATCTGCAATCTGGCATTGTTCCTAGAAGAAAGCCAAAGCCCTATAAGAGAGTTAATTTCCCCATAGCAAATGAAGTTTATTTGGCACCCAACAACATCATTTTGTGATCTATTAATATTTTCTATTTCTGTATTTTTTTTTTCAGATGACCATGCAACACCTTCATTAGCTGAAATTACAACGCCAGGCATTCAGTTACTTACCTTTAATCCTAAAAACAAACAAACAAACAAAACAAAAAACATTCAGACATAACTGAAATTCCCCCACCCTTTAAAAGAACCATTTTATTCAACCCATGCCACAGTTGTCTGATGACTTCAATAGAACATTGATAATCTGACAAATTCTGGTTTAGAGCTACAGAGATATTTCAGTCTCCAGTTTTATGTTTGACTGGATGTTTCAGTCTTTAGGCTAACTGGTGTCTCATCCTGGGAATCTGAGCTGCAGGTCTCTCAAAGGAGGGGATGGAACCTG
Organism: Lacerta viridis; assembly: GCA_900245905.1. Classification (NCBI taxonomy): domain Eukaryota; kingdom Metazoa; phylum Chordata; class Lepidosauria; order Squamata; family Lacertidae; genus Lacerta; species Lacerta viridis. The sequence continues at coordinate 2,157,520 of OFHU01004419.1, forward strand.
AAAACACAGCATCTTTTTCAGGTGGTGGGAGCCAGTAGAAGTCGAAGCTAAGTTCCAAAATGATGGACAAGTTGCAGAAAGAGAAATGTTCTTGGACTGTATTAAGGAAGGCAGGACCCCATTGCTTGCTGTTAAGAACAATGTGTTACTTTGTATTTTTGTAACATTTATTTGTAACTATTTTAAGATAGTTACAATTTTAAGATTGTTTGCAATAAGGCTTTGAAACTTTTTTCTTGTGGTGGAGAGCATTCATTTCTACTCTGCCCAAGGTCCTGATCCACTTGCAGCAACTAACATTTCTTCCATGGCTAGTACTGAGAACTATAATTCCCACTGCAATATGCTAAGGTGCATTCTTACGGCATCATTGCTGCAAATTTACCAACGTTATGAGGCAAGAGATACAACTCGGAAAGCAGAGAAGCCCTCTCATATTCTCATTAAGAATGTTCTTAATGACAGAGCCATTTCTGTATCAGGTTGATGAGAATTTACTCATAATTTCTTTCTGCCTTCATTTATGTATTAGAGAATTGGAGCAGGCTGCAATATAATTTTGTTAAGGGGATAAATTCCTGTGCAATTTGGCAGCTCTAGCAGTTACAAGAATAACTCCATGCATAGAAACTCAAAGGCAGTAGCAACAACAGCAACAACAAAAACCACCCCTATTTCTTAGCACCATTCCATTGCCGTTTTCACATTTTCCTTTATAATATAATTATTTTATTATTTATACCCTGCTCATCTGGCTGGGCCTCCCCAGTCACTCTGGGCAGGTTATAGCATACCCTAAAAACATAATGAAACATCAAACATTAAAAGCTTTCCAATGCAGGGCTGCCATCAGATGTCTTCTAAAAGTTGTGTAGTTCTTTATCTCCTTGGCATCTGAAGGGAGGGTGTTCCACAGGGATCTCAGGCTGGCTTCATGCCAGACTGGTTTCAGACCTCTACAAAGACAAAACTGATGTTGAGTCATATGCACGCTAAGAGTGGTGGTCAACCAAGTTTTACTCAGAGTAGACACATTCAAATGAATAGATTTAACTTGGTGATTGTTAATTTCAGTGAGCCTGCTTGTAGTTAGTCTTTGTTGAATACCACCCATGATCATCTAATGCCATTTTCATGAGCCAAGGATTTCCACACCACAAAACGGGGATAATCATTTGCTGGATTTGGCATTGAGTAAAAATGGAAACATCTGTTAATTTAAGTTTTTACAATTTATCATCCCCCCCCTTTTATCAGTTCTCCACATTTTGCAGCAAATTGAGGATCTATCAATCTCTGCTATGCTTATGGCTCGCACAGAGCCTGTAGAGGGTGTCCCCTTTAGGCTCCCAGGAGTGTCTTCTTGCAAGCCAGAGGTGCGGAGGGGCTTTGATGAGGTTGGCCAGGTCTCTCCCCCCACTTCTGGGGCCCACCTGAGAGGTGCTGGAATGCCGTTCTGGTGAGTTCTGCCTGAAAAAAAGCCCTGCACAAGGCAGTTTGGGTACTGCTGGAGCATCTCAGAACAGAGAAGGTGGTGGAATCCCATGCTGCTACCAAGAAAAGCAAAACCCTCCTTCCAATGCAGATGATTTCACCATTGTGCCAATTGCCTTTTAAAAAAAAAGAAGTGATGAGGGTGTTTCAAACTAGCAGAAGGGTTCTCTGAGTATGGATGAGGTGGGTAGTTTTTCTGAGATTCTAGTGATGGCTTGGAAAAGTCTTCCCCAACCTGGTACCCTTCAGTTGTTGTGGGTTACCACCCCTGTCAGCAACAGCCTGTACTACTGTGCTAGTTGGGACTGGTGGAAATTGTCCTTCAAAACACCCAGAGGCCACCAGGTTGGGGTTGTCTGGGGGGAGGGAATCTGCCGCCCCAATGTGTGTTCTTCTTTGCTAGGAACAGTAATCAAGTAAGTCACCCTTTTTCCAATGCCAGGGCATCCTAACGGCTTAATCATAGGTCAGTGTATCTGCAGCAATTTCAGATGGTTGGCTGTTCCTTTATATATAGTCATAGCAGGGCATTTCCAAATGAGGTCACTCAGGTTTGGATTCAAAAGCCAACACCTGACATTTACGAGGATATATTGGTATATGCTAGAGGATTAATAGAGCATTCCTATATGTGCCTACCCAGAATGAAAACTCGCCATGTTCAATGGGGGTTGCTACCTAGCGAGTGTCTATGGGGCTGCAGGTCAAAACTCCCTTTTCAACTGGCAATCGAAACTGGTTGTAAGCAATTTTGGGCTTACCTGGTGACATTTCCTATATAAGGTCATTTATTCATCAACAGTCTTAAGGGAATATGGACAGATAGCCCTCTTGAGATGTAGATGGTATGTGATTTTACTCTGCAAGACTCTGGGTGCATTTAGAGTTAAAACATATGTTGCGGTCATGACGAAGATGCTCAGTACAGTAAGTGAGAGCCACTCACATTATATTGTTGAAAGTATTTGCTGCATAACTCAACCTTATCATGCTGTGAATGTCGATATCATCCCATCGAGAACCTGTCAGGAACATGGAGTGGGAGTATAGAGACTTAAAGCATAATATATATTTTTTGGCAGGGAAGGGGGTTTGGAATCATGCAGCGTGTGTTTTCAAATAATACGCTTGGGTTACAGATCTCCCACCATGGAGGGGACTGTAACATACGTTCTGGTCCTTGCATACTTTCATGTTCCAGTGTTCCACAACAGGGTGCACTGTTTGGATGTGAGCATGATAGGGAAGGACAGATCACGTTGCAATGTTTCCACTCCTTTCAAAAAGGCCACACCGAAGCAATTTCATTTGCTGTACAGATTGGCAGCCCTTTCACAGAAAGAACGAGGAGATGAAGCAAACCGGAAACCTGGAAATTTATCCAGGCAAACTCTAATGCTTTCCAATTAATTACTTTGAATAGGACAACACTAGTTTAGCATTTAAGCAGACTAGGTGAGCCATTTAGCCCTTGTTAAAAGTAATTGAATGCATTGCACTGATTCTCTGACTTTCCAAGTGTCCCAGTTAACGAAACATCCTTTTTTAAAAAAATCAGGATGCCAATTAATGACTGGATTGTGGTTACATTAAAATGAATGGGAGTTTTGCCAAAGGTATTGCAGAAAGCCAGTACTATAATAGAAATATCAACCATATGCCCAAATGGCACCTTCCAAATGTGGCAGTGTTTGGATTGTTCAATATATAGACATATTTGCATTGAGCATTTATATCTGATTAACTGTGGCAAGGTTTTTTTTGTCCTTATCTCTCTTTTTTAACATATAAAACATATGCATTTTAAAGTTTTGGGGTTTTTATAAGAAACACAGCTTTTAAACCATCTAATTTAGGTAAATTTGTGAAGGATATAACTGTCAGGGACCACTAGTCATTATGGATCTAGGAAACCTCTAGGATCAAAGGTAGCATCTCTCTGAGGTTGTAGCCCTGTCACCACTTACCTGGGAGTAAGCCTTATTGCATGCAATAGGACTTACTTCTGGGCAGACATGCCTAGGAGTGTGGTGTAAATTACTACCTCCCAGTGAACAATAGGAGGAGATGACTGTTTCTTTCATTTTCTACTTGCAGGTTTTCTAAGATGCATCTGGATTAGTGATGGGGAACTGCAGTCCTTCAGATGTTCTTGAACTACAACTTCAACACTGAGGTCCAGAGCTGAGGGCCTTCTGGCGGTTCCCTCACTGTGTGAAGCAAAGTTCAAGGAATCAGGCAGAGGGCCTTCTCGGTGGTGGTGCCCGCCCTGTGGAACACCTACCCATCAGATGTCAAGGAAATAAGCAACTATCTGACGTTTAGAAGACATCTGAAGGCAGCCCTGTTTAGGGAAGCTTTTATATTTGATGAATCATTGTATTTTAATATTCTGCTGGAAGCCACCCAGAGTGGCTGGGGAAACCCAGCTAGGTGGGCGGGGTATAAATATATTATTATTATTATTATTATTATTATTATTATTATTATTATTATTATCACCCCTAACTATTGGCCATGTTGGCTGGGGCAGATGAGAGCTGGAGTCTAACAACTTTGGGTTGGTCGCAGGTTCTCCATGCCTATGGTCTGATCCAGGAGGATTCTGCTTCTGTTCTTAAGAGCCATTACTTGTGACTCTGAGTGTTTCAGATGCCATAAAACCAATTCAAAACCAGACTGAAACATACATATGTTCAGGCACCACAAATCACTATGATTGTATCACCACGATTGGGGATGCTGCAGATATCTGTGAATTTTCATTCACAAAGTGAAAATTGTACATTTGATACCACAAATGAGCATTTCGACCAACTACTGTATAAGGTTTGCAAGCAGACTGGCTGAATTCATATATTAGTCATCCTGCAAGCTCATGTGCAATTTAGCAATAGTGTGTGTGATTTGCAACAATGTTTCAGACTGCCATCTAAAGGGGATCTGTGCAGTTAAGTCCGGTATCTGTGCTTTATAACTGGGGATGACTCTCTGCTTGTGCCAAGTCAATACAAAATAGGTCTGATCCATTATATTTTTATTGGTGGAAAGCTGAAAAACACAGAAACCTGGATAAGGCATTGCAAAAATAAGAAGCCTGCCATAGTTTTGTCAAAATGCATGTACAAAAATAAAAATAAAAAAATCACCATTTGAATAATTGCAGAACTTCTACCCACTGCTTACCATTTTTAAAATAAGAGGGTTTTCTTTTGTACATTAAAAAAACTAATGAACATTGATTTTTTAAAAATCCAAGAAACACAGCAAGTAAAATTATATTTTGTTAGAATTTATTCCAATGAACGGGAAAAGGGGGAAAGGTAAGCAGTTGAAGTGAGCCAATAGATGGCAGGCAAACACTGTATTTTTGATATAGAAGAATACCCTTTTAATTGTGTTTTAATTAGAATACATATATACTATAGGAAACGCCAAAGTGTATCAGATTATTTTTGAAAGATAACAAGAGTAATGCCAGGAGGAAATATGAATATATAAAAATGTGTTTGTTAACGTCCAGGGTGGGTTATTGACAGTGAAAAACTGATGGGTTTTTTGGTACTTTATTCTTGATTAGAACCTTTGGAGTCTATCAGCAGTGCAGTTTTCGGCCGTAGCGTCAAAATGATGCTCATCCTATTTAGACTGGACTTTATATCCTTAAAAATAACATATAGAGATTGGACAAAGGATAGAAAATGGCACCTCTTGTAGAATATGCTTTCTGAAATGATTGCTTTGTGTTGAGTCTGGCTCTGTATAGCAGATAGCATGTTAGCTGTTCCAGTAATAAGCCTGCCCAATTACTCCTTTGGCAGATACTCAAATTCTGCTCTATTGTCCTGAGACTGGCAGTATTTATTTCTTTAGTTGATGAATAGGGCTGTCACATTCTGAGTCAGTTGAAATTTCATGACCATCTTCAAAAGGGGCCTTCAATAGAATGCATTACAATAGTCCAGTTGGGAGTTTACCAAGGGATTCATAAGAGTGAGCAGATATTTGGTGCCCTGCCAGGAAGCTACCTTACATCAAGTCAGACCATTGGTCCATCTAGTTCAATATTGTCCACACTGACTAGCATCAGCTGTCCAGGGCTTCAGAAACACACATTCCCCAGAGCTACTTAGAGATGCAGAGAAGATGTTCTACCACTGAGCTATGCTGTTCCCCTATGTCTCATCTGGCAAGGAAGCCAAAGCTGATCAAAACACTCCTGATCTGGCAAAGATACCAGATGGACCTCCAAAAGTAGCCACAGATCTAGGAACACTCATAAACTCTACATACACCTTTTCTCTCCTGGAAATTGCAATGCCATCTAGAACAACAGAAACACCCGTTGGGTTGTCCACCATTAACATATTTGACTTACTTGTTATTCACCATCATCTAGTTTTCATTAGATCAGGGTTTCCCAAACTTTGGACTCCAGCTGTTTTTTGACTACAATTCCCATCATCGCTAACCACTCGTCCTCCTAGCTAGGGATGATGGGAGTTGTAGTCCAAAAAAAGCTGGAGACCCAAGTTTGAGAAACCCTGCACAAGATAATGGTTGTCTCGTCAAAAAAGGCCAATTCAAGCTGTGTTGCCTTGACCCAGTTTCGAGTTAGGAAAAAGAAAATTGTGAGCAATCTAAATTCAAGATTCACTGTGTTTTGAATAGGTGGATATCCACTGCAACACTGCCTGAAACTCCTCATCCTGGCTCATCCAGAGGTATGCTGACATAAATCCAGGGAAATTCCTGGAAAGGTCCTGGGTAATTCCTGGGAAAGGGGCTTTCAGGCGGAGTAGTGAAGGTAGAATGGGGAGAGAGAGATTTGCCATTCAGTTTGGTCACTCGAATCCCCGTGACGGGGTGAGCTCCCGTTGCTCGGTCCCAGCTCCTGCCAACCTAGCAGTTCGAAAGCACGCCAGTGCAAGTAGATAAATAGGTACTGCTCCGGCAGGAAGGTAAACAGCGTTTCCGTGCACTGCTCTGGTTCGCCAGAAGCGGCTTAGTTATGCTGGCCACATGACCCAGAAAAACTGTCTGCGGAAGCGGGAGAACTCCAGTTCCCTCGGCCTTTAAAGTGAGATGAGTGCCACAACACCAGAGTCATTTGTGGCTAAACTTAATTGTCAGGGGTCCCTTTGCCTTTCCCTTTACCTTCGGTCACCTCACCTAGGAACTTGGTAAAATTTACATTGGCAACAAGGGTAATATAAGTCAACCTATTTTACAGGATTGGTTTCAGTCTGGCAGGCTCAGGTTCGCTCAGCTGGCAGTAGCCCTGCTGTTGAATGGAGTTTGGAATGAGGATAAACTACACTGGAATAATTTACCCCAGAATAAATTACATTGGTTTCCTATACTTTCTACTGCTCTGACTGTGACTCAGGCTTACAAGGTCTTGAGCCATTAGCATTGCAGTTGAGTGGGTGTCTGATATTTGTTGTGAATTTGTCGGCATCTTTATATTGAGTGGGCTTCTTTGTTCTAGAGTTGCACTATTATTATTATTTTAAGGTAATTTGAGCACTTCAGATTATTGAAAAGGGAAATTTGCCTTAACAGTTTATCTCAAGAATGATGAGCTTGTTTCAACATGCAATAAAAATATTACATACCATACAAAGGTAGAAGTAATATCAAGTTCAACAAAACCAGGTTGTTTTGAAAATAGGAGACAACACTATCTGCAACTAACTTTATACTCCTGGAAGACAAGAGACCCGTTTGATAAATAAAATAGGTACAGAAATATGGGAAGTATCCATAGCACTGCATAGATCAATATTAAGATTTTAAGCTATACTGGGGGGGGGCAGACTCACATATTTTTCTTTCGTTCTTTCACCAAACCTTTATTAGGCATTGCAGATTTAGACCATCTTAAAACACCCATATACAATTACACACACACACACACACACACACAGAAGCAGCCATAGAAGATATATAGTAACAAAAAATTCCATTGGAGTGTCTTCCCGTTCACATATTTTTATACGAAACTGATATATATATATATTGATGGTGAAAGAAACAAAAAGAAACATCCAAATTTCTGCATGTATCAAATATGACCTTTTTTTAACATAATTGATTTGAATTCTGATTGTTTTTTGACTGCATTGCTGCATGTATCTTAAAGTTTGGTTATCTCCTTAAAAGAAGGATCTGTTTTGTCACTCAGGTATTCAAGATTTGGCTTATCATTTCTCTTAGAAATATATTTGATCTCCCCATGTTTTGCCATCTTCCCCAATAGTCAGTAAACAATCTGTGCCCACTCAGCATGCTCAGTCCTCATTGGTGTATTCATGCACCCCTGCCCCCAAAGTCTAGGGCTTGCTGATCAGAAGGTCAGCGGTTCGAATCCCTGCCATGGGGTGAGCTCCTGTTGCTCGGTCCCAGCTCCTGCCCACCTAGCAGTTCGAAAGCACGTCAAAGTGCAAGTAGATAAATAGGGTACCACTCCAGCGGGAAGGTAAACAGCATTTCCGTGCGCTGCTCTGGTTCGCCAGAAGCGGCTTTGTCATGCTGGCCACATGACCCGGAAGCTGTCTGTGGACAAACGCCGGCTCCCTCGGCCTATAGAGCGAGATGAGCACCGCAACCCCAGAGTCGGACACAACTGGACTTGATGGTCAGGGGTCCCTTTACCTTTAAGAATTCAAAATTCAGAGGATGGGTTCACATGACCCGGAAAGCTGGATGGACTTAACCTTCCAGAGGTCCTTTACCTTTACCTATATACACGCACCACTTTTCCCATATAGGTCTCAAAGCAGTTTACAACAGTAAACTATACAACATGCACCATTTAAAATATAAATTAAATCTCCAAAATTTTAAACAGCAAGAATTCAAAATCTCAAGAAACGAAACGAAAGTAAAACATATGAGAAGCATACAAAGGCCTCCTGAAATAACAGTTTTGACCAGATATCTGCAACTCATTAGAGATCTTACCATAGAACCATAGAATTTCAGAGTTGGGAGAGACCCTGAGGATCATCTAGTCCAACCCCTGCAATTCAGGAATATACAGCTGTACCATATGGAGACTGAACTTGCAACCTTGGCATTATCAGCACCATGCTTTAACCAACAGGCTGATCAAGATGCCTATCTTATGACAGAAAGAAGTTAGATAGAATTGGGCCCACAACCTTGAAGGCTCAACTCCCTGTTGAAATTAATTATGCTTCCAGCTCTTAGGGAACCACTAATAGTGCTTTTCCCCAACTATCTCAGGGATCTCTTGAGACAGAGAGTTTTGCATAAAGCAAAAATTGGAAGCCTATGGTACCTCAGATGCTGTCATGTTATTTTTATTTCAACCAATACCGATAGTTAACGGAACAGGTCACTTCAAACAATGGCAAAAAGATATATCTAAGATTGTCTTTCAGGGGAAGAAACCTAGGATTAAATATAAATTGTTAACAGAGGCAGAAGAAAGAGGTGGATTTAAATATAAATTGTTAACAGAGGCAAAAGAAAGAGGTGGATTTGCCTTACCAGACCTGAAATTATACTATGAAGTGTCCTGTATCTGTTGGTTTAGAGAATGGATGAGCTTAAAGAATCCAGATATTTTAGATCTGGAAGGTTATGTTAACAGATTTGGGTGGCATGCATATCTTTGGTATGAGAAAACGAAGGTTCATAAAGGTTTTTTGAATCATTTTGTTAGGAAATCAATATACTCTATATGGGAAAAGTATAAGAATTTATTGGAGAATAAGACCCCATGGTGGATATCACCACTAGAAGCACCCTCACTTTAAAAAATAAATATGGGGGGAAATGGGCAAGATATAAGAGAATTATATGAAAACGATGCACCAATGGTAATTAACCCCTACAAGACTTGCAAAAATGTATAAGAAAATGTCTAATATGTGTTTGAAATGTAAGCATAATGAAGGTACATTTTATCAAAGCAAAAGCCTTCTGGGAAATGATTTATAATGAGTTAAAAATGTTTAAAATAACTTTTGTTAAAAAAAACCAGAGGCTTTTCTATTAGGTATATTAGAAGAAATAGGTCCTACTTATGCATGCAATGACAGCAGCAAGAATGTTGTATGCCCAGAGATGTAAGGAAGAAAGAACCCCATCAAAAGAAGAATGGATATTGAAACTGATGGACTATGCCAAAATAGTGAAATTGACCAGGAAGATTAGACACCAAAAGGACAATAAATTTTTTAAAAAAGAATGGACTAACTTTATAGAATATATGAAGGAGCACTGCAAATATCTAAAAAATGTTAGCGGGATTGGACTAGCACTTGTAATATAATTCGGAAAAAAAGGATATTTAAAAGGAAAATTAATAGTTTGGATTAAGGTGTTTAGATGCAGAAAATCGAAGATACAATTACTGGAAACCGGGGAGAGGGGTGGGGGATGGGGAGTCCGAGGGTTGGAAGAACCCCCATAAAGATACTGAGATTGTTTGTGGACTAATGCAAATGTATGTAAAAAAAACTTTTAAAATAAAATTTATAAAAAAAATAAAAAGGGAGCAAAAATTGGAAGCCTATGGTACCTCAGATGCTGTCAGACATCATACCCAGCTGGTATGGCCCATGGTCAAAGATGGTGGGAGATGTAGTATAGGAATTTTTGCAAGTCCATGAGTTCCCAATCCCTGATGTAAAGTATCATCACACACTTCATATCAATCCAATACCTTTATTGGCATCACAGTATAAAACATTTCAAGGGTTATAAGGCCACACTATGGTCGTGTGCATCTGGATATTCTGCTACGCCCTGTCTTTCCCCCAAAAGGATAGTTCATTGGGAACCCTTTCCAGTAAAATTGTGGCTAAAAAGGAAGCTACTAAAGCAGTAATATCTTTGTCCCGATCTGCCAGGAGAAACCTTATTTGGCTTCTTCATGGAGTTGTGGGCCGGATGTCCAACATTTTGACCAGCATCAGTTGGCAATGTCTGCTGTGTAGAGAGCAATCCAGGAGAATGTCCATTTTATCAGGTACTTCTTGATTGCAGGCACACAAATGGGCTTGAAATGGAATATACACACGTCATATTACATCCTATTGTAACATAATGCAACCTCAATGTGCCAAAGCTGACATTATGTACAAGGTAATCTATATGGGATGTGGCACATTTTTTATTTATTTTTTACTTTTTTAAGAATTACAGGGGCTAGTAAAACAGAAATGCTATATTCTTAGCAAAACGTTTCCACTTCCATCTTCTTCAGTTGTCATAACAATGACGCTGTTTGCAAGGTGGCAGTTATAGAGCCTTGGGGATGGATGCTGAGAAAGCTGTTCAGAGTTTGCTAACAATGGGTAGCTTTCTGTGATTGCCGGGTGATGGTTAGGAGATGCTGGCAATCAGAGGAAGCTACCCATTGTTAGCAAACATAGAATAGCTTGCTAAAGCTATCAACAAGCCTCCTGTTACAGCATTTCACCAGCCTCCCAATCTATTAGTGAGAGCTGTATTTAAGCCATCTATCAGCAATCCAGGATCTCATCCTTGTTATTCCAAGTGCTGTATCTCCTTTTGTCAATCTCGTGGTGATGGCTACCTACAAAAGCACCAGGTTGGGTAGTCCTTTCTTTCTCACTGTACTCAAAACAATGGTAGATTTTTGAGTAAAGCACAGGTGGATGACTCAGAAATTCTTAGTTTTTTGTTTTTTTAAAAAAAGAAGCAAACCAGTTTTTACCAAGAAATAGCAGAGATGGGTCTTTCTCAACTCCCTTCTCAAACTTTGTTTTAAACTGAAATTTCCTCTCTGCTCACTCTACTGAGACCTCTGTTATTGTTTTAAAGCACCCATTTTCCCTTCTCCATTTTGCTTCATCCCTGGTTTATTCAAACTTCTGCTGCTCTTTAAAAGTTCAATTTTCCTTTCAGTATCTCTCCCTCCTTGCTTTAGTCAGACTTCTGCTGATGTTTAAAACTGTCGTTTTCCTCTGTGTGTTTCACTGTTTTTCCGGTAGAAGCTGTTCATTGGTATTTGCATTAATTTAAAATGTGACACGTGCACATAGAATTTGCACCATTAATGTTCTATTCCAAATGAATAAGATTAATAAGGAAACAGAAATAAGATATATGAGCCATCTTGGTGCCCTGAAAGCGGGGACTCGTTCCATTATTTGTTTGGCATCTATTCAGTGCACAACTTGGTTCTGTATTTCTAATGGCCTGCATTAACTTGGCTTTAATCAGCATTAGTTTATACCATTAATCATCTGGTTTCCCTGATTTAATCCAAATTAATTAAATACTTTTCTCTGATGGAGAAGACACTAAGGATGCCAGCCTCAACAGTTTCCTCTTGTAAATCTTTCCTATGTCCTTAAAGAAATCCACTTGCGTTATTTATCATTTAAACCTTTGTCACTCTGTACTGAGACCTGATTTTCCTAAAGATAACTTTATTCAATATGCATTCAGCCTGAACAACTTGGGTATTCCAAGAAGGAATAATCTGAAATTGTTTTCATAGTGCCACATAATGGGTTAGCAGGAAAACAGCACTTCTCTCTCTCTCTCTTTAATTTTACAACTAAAATCAATTGTGTCTGCTGTCTAGATCAGTACTTATTTGAAGGTTACTTTTTGTGTTTCATGAGCAGTGTCACAGAAGAGCATCCAGATGAAAGATTGCAAAATGTCTGGGGGGAGGGAGCAGGCACTGTAGATATTTGTTGTTCTGCACAACCTGCATGAAAAGTAAGAAAATACCATAATAAGAAACTAGGGGAAATGCAGTGAAACATTATGATAACATTCATCCTCTGTGCTAAGTCCCTAGCATCCTAGTAGGGCTGAGAAACAAAGTTGGCTGACACCCCAGATAATCACTGCAAGTCAGGCTAGATGGTTTTTAGCTGGGTAACCCAATGACTTAACTCGGTACTTTCTTACGCCCTTCTATGCTAGACTTCACCAACCTGGTGCATTCCAAATGTTTTAGACCACAATTCCCATCAGCCCCAGTCAACATAGCCAATGGTTAGGGATGACCGGAGCTGTAAACCCAAACTGTGAAGGGCACCAAGGCTGTCAATTGGAATTAATCTTCCTTTACTGTTAATCTTCCTTTACTGTTTCACTCCCCTGTCTTCTTGATTCCCTTGCCTAGATACCACTGATTTTTTTTAATATTAAATATTTTATTTAATATTAAAACAAATCATAACAATACATTTCCCACAAAATCAAGAGTTATGCTACAGAACCATCACTCCAAACCTGAACTCCACATCAGGATTTGGCTCGCAAAATACCCTCAGTCGACACGCAACTACTGATCTGGTTTACTAGACATTTTCAATCAATATATCCCATCCATAGACACCTCTGCGGTGATTTTTGAAGCATATCCATCTCCTCCCACTGATCATAATTGGATAGGAAACCTTCTTTATAGTGGAGCCTTTGGAGAGTTGTCGAAGACTTTGGGGTGTTGCCTTACCATGTTTCCCCCTTACTAGGCAGCTGTAGGCATTTGTCTTTAATAAAAGAGCTAACACATCCTTTGGCTTTTTGTTTCTGTCTTCCAAATGTGACCTTTGTAGGTCTCAGCTAATCCAAGTCACCCCTCATTGACTTTCAATCTCAGAATCATTGGACGATATGAGATTTCTATCTAGGTCTTGGGAGACTGCCAGGTCATAGCATCCTGCATGGGCACGTGCTACAAAAGTATAATGACCTATTAGGTCAGGCATAGCCAATCTTTTGAGGCCTTGGAGCACATATGCCTTGGAACATGAAATGCCTTCATGCATTTAGGCTTGAAAAAAAGAAGCTTGTGCTGTATATTTCAACTCTAATGGGGTGGGGGTGGGAATGGGAATAATCGTCATGGAGAATGGGGTTGAGGAGGCAAAAATTAACTTCCCCTCCCAGCTACAATCTCCAGGATAACAATTAGGCTTTGAAGAACCTTCTCTTGAAGCCAACAGAAAGGTTTTTCGTAAACATTTTTCACAACATCTGGAGGTCACCAGCTTGAGGAACAGTGGTCTAACTGAATTCACCAAGTGGTGGAAGGGTGCTTTGAAAGGGTGTGTGTGTCTCAAACCACTTCTATTCCACATGCAGGCTTTCAGAAAGCTTCCTGTGGGCCATGTTGCAAAGGTTTCTTTCAATTCTCCAGGACAATAATATGATTGAGGGTTGGGGGGATACCACATTTTTTGCAGCAAATGGAAAGGTTTTATTCCGAGCCTTACTGCAGTGGGCTGGTGATTCAAGGTGTATGTGTCCCAGCTGGGGAGGGAAGGGTTAATTGGAATGCTTCTCTTCCGTCTAATTTCAGCTAGGGGAGGAGAGGGACAGTAGGATTGGCATCAAGTAAGGTCTTCCTGCTACATTGGTCATCCCAATGTTAGACTTCTCCCTGATTTTGTGATTCCTCAGAGGAGGAGAAGAGTTTGGATTTGATATCCCGCTTTATCACTATCCGGAGTCTCAAAGCAGCTAACATTCTCCTTTCCCTTCCTGCCCCACAACAAACACTCTGTGAGGTGAGTGGGGCTGAGAGACTTCAAGAAGTGTGACTAGCCCAAGGTCACCCAGCAGCTGCATGTGGAGGAGCGGAGACGCGAACCCGGTTCCCCAGATTACGAGTCCACCGCTCTTAACCACTACACCACACTGGAGGAATCAAGAATCAAGCAGTTGTGGTGGGTTACTGATGTTCATGTCTGTGCATGTTCACTGTGAAAGTTCTCAGGCCCTGTGCACCTGCCGTAGGTCATCTTCATCTCTTTGTCCTGATTTCCTCCTGATTCCCCTTCCCTCAGTCCTCTTGTAGAGCACAGTTTCCCGAGACTGGAGCATCTCCAACCTTTAATTCCCCTCATTGCATCTGGACTGATTGATAACATTACAAGCTTGAAAGCTGATTTAAATATTACAGCCTTAAATTGGAGGATGCTGAGAAACACATAAATGTGCTGGTGCTCCATATGGCAAGCATACAATTTAAAGGGCTCTCTAAATCCATGCAGTGCCTGCCTGCAGCATGATGTGGGCACCACCTTGAATACAGAGCAGTGACCTGCAGAATCAACTATGCATCGATGCACCAGATACTTTCAAACAGTGCACCTGTAAAAAGTAGGGCAGACATTGGCAAATGCTTTTTTGTGCTTTCCAAACTGAGTATATTTCAGTTGCCCCTGTGATGGGAGAGGAGTGTGATTCAAATTGCATTTATAGGCAAACCCACCTTGACCAGTCTTCCACAATTGTTGGCCAAAGATGGTAGTAGCAAATGGCCACTTTTCATGCTAAATTCAAGTTTGTACTTTAGCAGAAGTAAAATTACTTTTCCCAGGGGTGGTGGAGGAATGAATGTGCACCATATCCTTCCTCCATCAAGCAGATTATCAGATACAGGAAGTGAGTGCTCCATCTTAATATTTGATTGTCAATTCTAATTACTCCTGTCTCCTTCCTCTTTTTTAAGCATTTGAATCAGGTGTTCACACAGTTAGACATTCATATGGAGTGCCTGTTTCATATGAGATGTCATGTGCATGATTGATGAGTCAGGATGGATGAATCTGTCAATTTTGGTTTCTCACAGTTACTCATTTTAAATCTTAAGTCCACATCTCTGCATTTCTACATCAGTTAGTGATTTCCTTTTTAAAAAAAAAAAATGTATGAGACTTCACCAGCATTTTAGTGTGCCTGTCTAATAATATGCACATTGTGTGTGCAACTGCGCCGAGTATACATATTTCTGCAAGCAGCCTTCCCTAATTAAAAATACAGTTTGAATAAGATTTTCACAAATATAGGCATTGTTATGCATACTTTCCATGAATGTACACATTTCTGTGCCCACTATGTAGTTGGTGAAATGCACCACAAAATTCAGGGAAGGGTGAATTCCAAAGGGTGCTGTATTTCAATTTGTGTATTGTTTCAGAAGTGCAAATCAGGTCATTTCACATTAAAATGTGAACTGAAATCAACTTTCCTCCCAGCCCCAATAATGACTGAGGGTGTGCTTGCATGGAGATGAGCATTTATACACATGGTGAAGAGGAACTCTGTCTTAGCTGGCATATAAAACAGGTATTTTAAGGGGGGGGTTGCAATGTTGCAGATGATAAGATCATAAGAACCAAAGTCCCTCCCAAATGGATCTGCTTTTTAAAGTGACACACAGACTGCAATTCTCCTTTGTCTTTCTAGGGCTGCATTCATGTATCAACCAAAGGACTCTAAAGCAAATAATAATTTCAGGGATTACAAAATCTGGCCTCGAACAATTCTGTATAATTATAATGTGGGCTGATTTTCTGATATATAAAGGTATCTTTAGTGGTGGGGGGAGAGCTACTATCTCATTTATTATTGGTGTCCTACCTTTTCACAAAATTCGCTGAGGCAGAGTGTGGGATGGGTTGCGGAGGGGGGGGATGGGGATGTGTGAGAACAATCATGAGGCCTGAAAGGCATCTTCAGTTTTTGATTAAGTGGCAAAGCTATTTCGAAGAAATCTATATGAGGATTTGCCATTAGGAGTCTACCTAGATGCCATTTCAGCTTTTCTGTGAAGCTAGAAATCTGGAAGAGTTCATCACTCTCTTTCTCTAAATCAGAGGTTCCTCAAAGGGATAACAGAAATATAGACCTCCCCCCTCCTTCCAAAATAAAACTGTGACAGTTCTTGCTATAGTCCTCTAAAGACATGGTGAGCTTTTATTACATTGCCAATAGGAGTTTCATTTCCACATAAATGCCAAAATAAGGATAGAAACGTTTTGTGCAAAGCTCCATCAATCAGTTCAAGGGTGGGGAGGATAAATCGTCTCTGGCCAGATGCTCTGCTCAAATCAAGATGAATTTCAGTAAAAGTAGGAGGCCTTTGGGGGTGATGGGAAAGGGAAATACCAAAAAGATAGGATCTTGGACTGCAAGAGGTATTGACATTTCCCCTCTTTTATTACTTAATTGCACTTTAGAATTGTCCAGGCTGGAGGTTGAATGCTCACTTTTTATTGGGGTGTGTGTGTTTTTAGCTCATTTTCTTAAGTAATGGCAAGATTCCCTGGGTACATATCTTTTTATTACTTGAGCCAAAATGTTCCAAATTCTTCTCAAAGTCCAGGCTGCCCAATTTGTAGCCTGTCATGCAAAACACAGGACACAGCTGTATATAGTAGACTGCTGGTGCCTAGTTTTTGTTGTCTGCCTGGGACTACAATGTATGGGTGAATCGTAGAATTGTAGAGTTGGAAGGGATCCTGAGAGTCATCTAATCCAACCCTCTACAATGCAAGACTCTCAACTAAAGCACCCATGACAATTGGCCGTCCAACTTCTGCATTGAAACCTCCAGTGAAGGTTCACTGGAGTCCACCACCTTCTGAGGGAATGTATTCCACTGTCGAACAGCTCTTAGTGTCTGAAAGTTATTTCTGATATTTAGTCAGAATCTCCTTTCTCATAACTTGAATCCACTGCTCCATCTGGAGAATATTTGCTACATCTTTCCTGTGACAGCCCTTTAGATATTTGAAAATAGCTATCACATCTCTCTGTCTCTTCTTATCCATGCCCAACTACCCAATTCCTCATAAGGCTTGTTTCCATACCTTTGATCACCTTTGCAACCCTCCTCTGCACACATTCTACCATGTCAATATCTTTAAATTGTCATGCCCAGAACTGAACACCAGGGGCGTCGCTAGGGGGGTGCAGTGGGGGAGGCACGCCCCGAGTGGCAGGTGTGACAAGCGGCGGGTGTGGGTGACAAGCGGCGGGTGGGGGTGACAAGCGGCGGCCCCTCCCGCCACTCCCCACGCAACGCCGGTCACCCTGGGAGCAGCAGCGCTGCACGGACGGGGTGCTCCCTCGGCCGTGCGCTGTTGCTCCCGGGGCGACGGAGCAAGCGGCGGCGCATGGGGGTGACAAGCGGCAGCCCCTCCCGCCATTCCCAAGCGCTGCCGCTCCCTCCGTCACCCCAGGAGCAACAGCGCACGGCCGAGGGAGCACCCCGTCCGTGCAGCGCTGCTGCTCCCGGGGTGACCGGCAGCGTGGGGAGTGGCAGGAGGGGCCGGCGCTTGTCACCCCCACGCGCCGCCGCTCGCTCAGTCGCCCCGGGAGCAGCAGCGTCGGACCGCCGCTTCCACAGCCTCCTTTTGAGCCGCAGAGCTTAAAAGCGGGCTCTTCGGCTTAAAAGGGGGCTGCAGAAGCGGCGGCGGCACTCCCGGAAACGCCCCGGGGGCGGGGCATCGTGACGTCACAATATGACGTCACGACACCCCGTCCCCGGGGCGTTTCCTTTGCCGCCCTGGGTGCCGCGGAGCCTAGCTCCGCCGGTGCTGAACACAGTACTCTAGCTGTGGTATGACCAAGGCAGAACATTAATATAACTTCCCTTGGTCGGAAAGTATACTTTTGATGCGGCCTCAAATACCATTCACCTTTTTTGCTGCTGCATCACACTGTTGACTTGTGTAAAGTTTGTGGTCTAAAGAGACCCCTAGGTCCTTTTCACATGTGCTGTGGGCAATCCATTTGTCCCCCTCCTTATATTTGTACGGTTGGTCCTTCCTGCCTAAGTGCAGAACCTTACATTTGTCTCTATTGAAATTCATTTTGTTATTTTGGCCCCAGTTCTCCAATCTGCTAAGGTCATCTTTGAATCACAATTCTGAATTTTTGTCATTAGCTACCCTTCCCAACTTGATGTCATCTGCAAATTTGATGAGCATCCCTTCAATTCCTTCATCCAAGTTGTTTATAAAGACTTTGAACAACAATGGGCTCAAGACAGAGCCCTGCAGTATGCCACTTGTCACTTTCCCCCCAGGTGATGAGAAACCATTAGTGAGCAATCCTTGGATTAAGTCAGACAACCAGCTGCAAATCCAGCAAGTAGTACCCTTGTCCTGCCCACATTTTACCAGCTTCTGCCCAATGATATCACGAGGGACTTTGTAAAAAGCCTTCCTGAATTCAAGATACAGTATTTCCACAGCATATCACCAAGGGTTGCTGGTGGTGTTCTACCATTCACCACTCAGCCATTCATGGGAAGTTATGATTAGGGATAGGTTGATCTATCAGTTTTGGTTCTCTCAGATTTTCATTTTCACCTCTTCAATTTTCCACATTTCCATGTTTGCCATTTTTTTTAAGTCCTCATGAAAACCATAGGCATTTTCAATGCAGATTTCTCAAAATACACACAGTTTCGTATGAAATTATATGTAACATACACATCTTTGAAAAGCATATTTTCCCTCATATTTCTAATTTCTTTAATATAATGCATTTCTGTACATTTTATTCACTAACATATGCATTTTTATGTACACTTTACATACAGCATAGGGATTTTTATACATACTGCATGGCTGGAGAACAGCACTGCAGATAAGGAGAAGTGCAAGTTTTGAAGGACACGTTTCATTTTACATATTGCTTGAGGAAGTGTGAATCAGGAATATTCACCTTTAAATGAATTCAACGGAATTGACTGTCTCCCTCATTCCTAGTCATGACTGCATTCCAGCTTCCACTTAGTAGAAGAGGACAACCATTCTAACGCACATGGAGGCGCATAGGACACAGCTTTCAACATGTATTCCCTGATGTTGCCATTGCTCTGGTGTGAGGCTTATTAGGAGATCAGTAAGGGGCATATAGATGAGTAATGTGGTTTCTGTAAAGGCTGAAAGAATTTTCAGTGATGTGGGTGTCAAATAATATGGCTTGCAGTTATTTTTGTCGATGTTAATTGTAACTGATTTGATTTCAGCCTCTCCTGGTAATGAGGGCACAACACACAAATGAGCTGCAGTTCTAGCAATCAAGGATCATCTTTGATTTACATTTGTCTGGGATTTAGCAAAGCTTAAGTAGAGACAACTAGTGTAAAATGTCTTCAAGATGTCATGCTCTGAATCTGAAATCTGCTCCTTTGTAAATTAACTTCGCTTCTTACTAAATCACCATGTGATTTTTATTTTTATTTTTCACAAATATTGAAAGCTTGTAAAATGAGGGAAATCTCATAATGTAACTAATGTGGCAATTCCACCAATATCGTTATGTTTATTGCCTTCATTTTTATTTAGCTCAACTTTTGTTGGCATAATGGGAAGACAAAAGCATCCATAAGCAGATGCAATGGTGCAACAATTTTCTTTCCCCATTCTGGAATCAATTTAGTCATGCAGTTTTGATCATAGTTCATTGGGACAATTTGCTAATGAAGTGGAGAACAGTCGGCTAATGAAGAAATCATGCACTTAGACTTACTATTTCCATAAACACATAATTATTGTGGCAAAAGTAGTGCTGGAAATATGGTGCATAATGTATTATCCTTTCTAATCATTATGACACTTTATTTTTCAGAATATTACCCCCCCTCTCTTGTCAAGCCCACTGTTTCTGGGAGATGTGGGGTGGGCAGGTGTGGGGGACTCCCAGGTCCTGAATGGAGTAACTGTGCCCCTGAAGGACTAGGTGTGCAGCCTGGGAGTCATTTTGTACTCACAGCTGTCCATGGAGGCACAGATTAATTCTGTGTCCAAGGCAACTGTCTACCAGCTCCACTAGGTTCACTGGCTGAGATCCTACCTGCCTGAACACTGTCTCTCCAGAGTGGTATATGCGCTGGTTATTTCCCATCTGGACTACTGCAACACACTCTACATGGGGCTACCTTTGAAGGTGACTCAAAAACTACAACTAATCCAGAATGTAGGAGCTAGATTGCTGACTGGGAGCGGCCACTAGGACCACATAACACCAGTCCTGAAAGACCTACATTGGCTCCCAGTATGTTTCCGAGCACAATTCAAAGTGTTAGTGCTGACCTTTAAAGCCCTAAACTGCCTCGGCCCAGTATACCTGAAGGAGCGACTCCATTGTTCATCCTGCTCACTGAGGTCCAGCTCTGAGGGCCTTCTGGCAGTTCCCTCACTGTGAGAAGTGAGGTTACAGGGGACCAGGTAGAGGGCCTTCTCGGTAGTGGCACCCAACCTGTGGAACGTTCTCCCATCAGATGTCAAGGAGATAAGTAGCTATACAACCTGTAGAAGACATCTGAAGGCAGGTCTGTATGGGAAAGTTATAACAACAATAACAATTTAGATTCAGTTACAGGTATCTGAAGAAGTGTGCATGCACACGAAAGCTCGTAGCAATAACTAACTTAGTTGGTCTCTAAGGTGCTACTGGAAGGAATTTTTGTAATTTAGATTCAGGTAGGTAGCCGTGTAGGTCTGACACAGTCGAAATAATAATAATAATAATAATAATAATAATAATAATAATAATAATAATAATAGTCTAGTAGCACCATAGAGACCAATTAAGTTTGTTCTAGTATAAGCTTTCATGTGCATGCACACTTCTTCAGATATAGTGGTATAAGCACAGGAAAACTTATACCAGAACAAACTTAGTTGGTCCCCTGTAACCTCACTTCTCACAGTGAGGGAACTTAGTTGGTTTATAAGGTGTTACTGGACAATTTTTATTTTTATATTTTTATTTCAATAACAATTTATTTATACCCCGCCCATCTGCCTGGCTTTCCCCAGCCACTGTGGGCGGCTCCCAAAAAAATATTAAAAACACAACAAAATATTAAACATTAAAAACTTCCCTAAACTGGGCTTCCTTCATATTTATTCCAAGAGTCAGATAGTTGTTTATTTCCTTGACATCTGATGGAAGGGCCTTCCACATGGTGTGCCCACTGTTTGATGTCTTACAGTGTTTTAATTTGTTGGAAGCCATCCACAGTGGCTGGGGCAACCCAATAAGATAGGCAGGGTACAAATATATAAATTATTATTATTATTATTATTATTATTATTATTATTATTATTATTATTATTATTACTGAAGCACCACTGTATAAGCCCTGCTTGTTGGAATAGCCCACTAGTTGAAAACCAAATGTGTAGAAGTTACTTAGTACACAATCCTAACGACATCTACTCAGAACTAAGTCCTGTTGAATTGAAAGGTTGAGCATTTTGTTTGGATATATAAGCTATCCAAATTAAGAGATAATTATGAAGTGAGAATGTTTTGGTGTCATTTTAGCTCACCTATCAAATACAGGTGTTGAATTCATTCAGAGTACAGTGCTGGGAGGTTTGTCATGTTGCCATAGTCCAACATGCTATTTGAGAGGCAGAACAGAAGATACTGCAGGAAGGAAAAGCAGTGTCGTATATTCAGACTGAGTTCTTGGTAATCTGGAATGCATCTACTCAGTCATTAAAATTCCTTGATTTCTGAAGAGTCACAGTTGAATATTTCACAACATGCAAATGTTATATTCAGTATTTTATTAGAGATGAGAGGAATAGGACTTGGGTGGCAATTCTCTGTTCTCACTTACCTGGGGCTAAGCCAGGTAAGTGACTTACTTAAGAGTAAAAATGTAAAGGATTGAATGATTGGTCAAGTTTCTAAACAGTTTTAATACTGAAATTGACTCTTATTTCTTTGAATTTGTCAACTCCAGTTATTGTGAATCAACCCACCAAGCATGTCCTACATCACACAGACTGGAGTAATAATGAAAATAATGAAATATTCACTTATGGAGGTGTCTAGATTTTCATTTGAATTCACTCCCCTCCTCAGTTGCATGTACTAGAAAATATTTTCCTCCTTTAAATGAGAAACTATTGGTATCCTAGTTCTAGGCATTAAGAAATTATTAAAATGTCCTTCTTAGTTTGTCTGTTTATTTATTTGATTATTTTTCTACCAAATGGTGCTCAAGGCAGCTTAATAAAAAAAAAATTATTCAATGCATACCACCTGCCCTGAGAATTAGAATTCTCTCTCTTGCAAACATGACCCTACAGGATGTTGCATCATGGAATGTCTTCTGTTCCAGTTTCCATCCAACTACTTTTCACTCCCCACCCCCCCCCTTGCTGCTTGTGCAGGAGTCCCAATCATACACAGCCACAATATGTGAGGATCCAATCTCAGGGATAGGGCTAAAAGTGTGTTCCCACCCCAGTCTGTACTGGAGTATGCCCAACATTAGGCACGTGGGTGGTGCTGTGGTCTAAACCACAGAGCCTCTTGGGTTTGCCAGTCAGAAGTTCGGCAGTTCAAATTCCCTCACAGGGGTGAGCTCCTGTTGTTCTGTCCCAGCTCCTGCCAACCTAGCAATTCTAAAGCACGCCAGTGCAAGTAGATAAATGGAGGGAAAATGGCATTTCCATGTGCTCTGCTTTCCATCACAGTGTTCTGTTGCACCAGAAGTGGTTTAGTCATGCTGGCCACATGACCCGGAAAGCTGTCTGTGGACAAATGCCAATACGAAATACAAGTATCTCCTCAAAGGCGTAGCCTATGGCATATTTTCCAAATATAATCAACTCTTAAAGTGCAAAGTTCCATATGCAATACTATGTGCTGTAGAGAGATTGTACAATGAATGCTCATAGATATGGTGATATGGTGTGTACAGCAAAGTCTCTCAAGTGTCCTTGTCTGTCCTCCGATGGGTGGCTAGCTTGAGGTCTCCCCGTTTCACTGGTACAGTTTCTTCAAAGGAATGGACTTCATCTTTGGTAACAACAATAATACACTCTATCAAAATTTCATAAAGATTACTAGAATATTAATGTGATAATTTAAGATACTCACCGACAGAAATACAGAATAACGAAATTTAACCATGGCTAAAAAAGCTCCAGCAACTCTAACGTTCATCACTCTGGCAAAGGCTAATACAAACTGAAGGTTTCTCAGGATTAAATACAAAAAGCCAAGAAATCATTTAAAGGGGCAGTACACTAATACAATACTACTACAACTGGAATATTGAGTACTTAAAGATATAAATATATCTAGCAAGGCCGATACATATAGAACTCGATTACAAAAAAGAACTATAATCAATATGGAGATTAAGACTTGTAGGAACTAGAGACCCAAATCTATAAATCCAATAAGATTCATTCAGGTGTAATTTCTTTTTTAAAATATCTGCATTAATCTCAGGGAGGTTATGCTTATAAATGACGAACCATTTAAAATCAGTGGCTTTATGATTTGCTTCAACAAAATGAGAGGTAAGGGGGTGCTTCCATGACCTTGTTTAAAATGTGATTTTTGTGTTCTAATATTCTTGTTTTGACCGTTCTTACTGTGCTCCCTACGTACCATAGGCCACAGCTGCATTGAATTACATAAAAGACTCCTCTGGAACTTTCCACTTTAAGAGTTGATTATATTTTGAAAGTATCCCATAGGCTACGCCTTTGAGGAGATACTTGTAGATATGTGTTAAGTTATGCCATTTTCTGTCAGTTTGTTGGTATAATATATTTCTATAGTTCCTATTTCAGAGTTTTTCAAAGTTTTGTGTATTTCATATTGGATTATTATTTCCGTGATTGTCTGTTGGTTTTTGTGAACAAATGCCGGCTCCCTTGGCCTGAAAGTGAGATGAGCGCTGCAACCCCATAGTCGCCTTTGACTGGACTTTACCGTCCAGAGGTCCTTTACCCTTACCTTTTACCAGTGTTTTTTTCTAAAAAACAAACAAACAAAAAACTCTCTTTTTCCTACTCATATTGAAATACTGCCCCTCAGTGAGGCCAAACTTAGATTCACAAAATGTTTAGGGGTATGTGTACCCCTGTGTCGCGTCGCCCCCCAAGAAAAAAGCACTGCCTTTTACTTATGGCCAACATTGAGTAGCATATGCCCAGCGCTTGTGTCTCTCAAAGTTCTGTGCCATTAAGTTCTTACAGAGCTCTTTTGGGGTTCCACCTCTTAGGGGGTTTTTCCCTTAAATGTTTTTTTGTACCTGTGCATAATTCCGGGTTACCCATTAGATTTGAATCAGTATGAGCAAAGAGAGCCCCATAAGAGGTGATTTAATGAGAAATTTGTGGATTTTTTTGCAAGCTGTTTCAGCATCTGAATTGTTCCAGAGTTTCAAGCTTCTTTTAGTAGGCAATAGACCTAGTGGAGATTATTTCAACACAATATACTGTGGTTTGGTTGTTGCAAACTCCTTTCTGTCTCTGTCCTTCAGTTGGAAAAAACAAATACATGGACACATCTATGTCTCTGGCTTATACTCTGATTCTCAAAGCATCGTGCCACAGCATGTAGTACAAGGATCTGTGCATTCTGCTTGAATGTATTTCCTTAATTCTAGTCAGCAATAAAGAAGTATTCTGCATACATCCTGTTTGGCAGTATCCCCTTAATGCCTGTAGATTACTGCTGTTACTAACAGGGGATGGCAAAATTAAATCGGAACAGTCTTTACTCTTGTTTTATACAGTCTCGTGAGGATGGGACTAGGGGGAGAGAAGCCAGATGGTAGAGGTCAACCAAGGTTGAAGAATGAAGGGAAATAGAGAAGAGGGAATTGCCAAAGACTCCAGAGTATAGGCAACTCAGAGAATGAAAGAGGAGTTAATGGAAGAACAAGATGGCAATGATTACAATCTGATTGCATGCAATTTAGGGTAATGCTAATAAATGTCCCCAAGTACAAGGGGAGAATTAAACATGGCATTAGATATGTTGCAACGGAAATCAGCAACTGCATCAAGTTCTCCTCCCCTCATCTCTCTGGAACATTTAGGCAGGCATGGCAGTGGCAAGCAATAATGGAGAGGAAGTACAAGATGATAAGTAGAGTTGGGTAAGTCTACAGAAACGTTATGGAGAGAAACAGAAGAATACTCTCTCACCACTTGTGGGCTTCTGAGAAGCCCTCACCCACCACCAACAACATTATGGAGAATAGCTGACCGCTCTTCAAAAGAACCAACAACGAGAACTGGCCCTTAGGATGTTCTAAGAGTTCCAATTGAATTGTAGAGAAGAAATTGATGACCTTTTGAAATGGGTTAAACCATGGGTAGGCAAACTAAGGCCCAGGGACCGGATCCAGCCCAATCACCTTCTAAATCCGGCCCGTGGGTGGTCTGGGAATCAGCGTGTTTTTACATGAGTAGAATTTGTGGTTTTATTTAAAATGCATCTCTTGGTTATTTGTGGGGCATAGGAATTCATTTTTCCCCCCCCAATATCCCCCAAATATATATATATATATATATATATATATATATATATATATATATATATAGTCTAGCCCCCCCCCCAAGGTCTGAGGGACAGTGGACCAGCTCCCTGCTGAAAATGTTTGCTGACCCCTGGTTAAACAATGAACTTGTGGAGATATGTACTGTAGGTTTGGGAATAAAAGAGGTCTATGAATCAATATAATGATTAAAAATAATTATAAATAGGCATATCCCTGAAGTGTAGGAAATGCTTTTTGCCTAAGAGAATTTGCATGTTGCTACTTTAGTATTGAAAGGGGCGTGGGTGGCGCTGTGGGTTATACCACAGAGCCTAGGGCTTGCTGATCGGAAGGTCGGCGGTTCGAATCCCCACGATGGGGTGAGCTCCCGTTGCTTGGTCCCAGCTCCTGCCCACCTAGCAGTTCAAAAGCACGCCTGTGCAAGTAGATAAATAGGTACCACTCCTGAGGGAAGGTAAACGGCGTTTATGTGCACTGCTCTGGTTTGCCAGAAGCGGCTTAGTCATGCTGGCCACATGACCAGGAAGCTATACACTGGCTCCCTCAGCCAGTAAAGCAAGATGAGCACTGCAACCCCAGAATTGTCCGCAACTGGACCTAATGGTCAGGGGTCCCTTTAGCATTACCTTTACTTTAGTATTGAATTTTTCCTTTCTTTCACTTTTAAATGTCATGTCAATTCCGATTGCCTTTGCAACCAATTCCTTTGCCAAGGAAAAGGAAACAGAATTATGACCCAGCAGGATGTTAGATTTGTTCCAGGGAGCTCCAAATGTTGATCTGCTGATCTGTACCTGCAACATTTCTCAGGGGGAGTAGCAGCTACCAGCCTCAGCCACTGTGAGCTCAACTCTGAGATAAGGGGAAGATAGTCAAATGAAGGGAGAGAAGTATCACTGAACCAGCAATGGTACGCCCCTGGAACATTTTGGAAAACTTTGTGCCTTCCAAAATCACTCTCAGTTTTCACCATGTGTGCAAATATAAAGCCACTCCCTACTCCACATGGAAAATTCACATTTTAAGAACTTTCAGCTCAGCTCTCTTGTGGTGATCACCTTGTGTTCCTGGATGAACAAAAAGGCAGACCATTCATTTTATTTATAAATGAATAAATAAAATATTCACTTACAAGTAATCATGTTAAGAAATGTGGAAGTCCAGGAAGAATCAAACTAGGAACTTATTCACATTAACCCTTTCACAAATACCCAACCAAAAGCAAGCCAATAGGAGGATGGCGGGTATCAGCAATATTACCTTTATCACATCAAGAAATGTTCCACATATGCAGCTATCAAGATGGCTAACTTCCTTTCCTGTAAATAATACTAATTTTAATCATAATTTTCTTATTTGCACCCTGCCCATCTGACTGAGTTGCCAGTCAGAAACAGGAAAGTCTTGATTATTGTCTTTCTATTGGTACTGGACAAGGAAAGACCAATATCATCTTCCCATGCTCCTTTCAAATGGTGGAGTTTGTTGGTTGGCTGGTTGTTTTTGTGTGTGTACCCCAGTCCATCCACTTTACATACACAGAGTTAAATGCTCATAAAGAACCCCATTTGAGAAGGGAGCTTGATCCCTTCATCCCAGAGTGGTTGGGGCCAACCTAGACAGATGGACAACATATTATTATTATTATTATTATTATTATTATTATTATTATTATTATTATTATTAACAGAAAAGGGGAGCTTTGATAGCTTAGGGTGGCTGTTCAAAACAGCCATCCATATTTTGCATTCCATTAATATAGCCTTTAGAAAGTCCAGCAGCGTCATTCTCTTTCTGTGATTTGAAAGCTATTTTACATCACTATTAATAAATTGCTGATTTCATAAGACCAGGGCAGTCATGGCGGGGAGGACGGGACAGGAATGTAGAGACAGAGTCATGTTGTTGTACAGTGCATGACTAGAAGCTTGAGCGAGAGCAAGATCGGCAAGCGCAGAACAACTCTGGAAGGAGACCCCCCCCCCAAAAAAAACCCAAACCAAACCAGAACTAAACCCCATATCCAACTCCTTGCAGTACCCATGTGGTGTTGCTCATGCCACTCACTCTAATAATGTGCCAAGAATAGGCTCAGGTGCACAAAAATGGAGGGCGGAAACTTTCCATATGACTTTTATTTAACTTTAGCAGAAAGTGAATCAAATCCAACTCTTAGATCCTCATGCATGAGGATTCTATTTAAATCGCTGATATCCATTCATGTGTCTCTCGGGGCAGAATTTCCTGTAGTCGCGAGGATTCTGCAATATCCCAGAGGCTTTAAAATGCCTTATTTCCTACCTGCATGCTGGGAGCTTTCAGTCACTTTCAATCTGATCACAGTGTTTCAGCTGATATGGCTGTGATGCATAGATATTCCCATTAACTAGGTGAACTACAGCTTGGCTAGAAGCTACGCTGTCCCGGGCATTCACTTTCATTTATTCCTGTTAGGCAGCTTCCTTAGTTTCATCTGGAGAAGCTACATTTGTAGGAATGGCAAATTTGGGTGCTTTCACATTTCATGAGCCTGGCTCTGTGATTCTCAGTGTCAGCTTAATAAGGAATAAATTCAATAAACAAGGAGTTTTTTTTAAAAAAAAAAAAAGAAAGGAAAGGAAAACATGAAGCAAAATAAGTGTGTGGTTAGATCCAACTACAATATTTTTTGGGGGGTGGGGTGGGGTTCTGATAACACCTCCTGAGTTCAGCTCGGCGCAGGAGGAGATGATAAGGTGACAGACTCCTTCTGTATCACACAGAACATCTTTCACCGTAAAGCCCCAGGGCAGGTTTCAGCAATTTAAAAATCCCATATTAAAAACAGTTGAAAACAAATCACATCATGATTAGGTTGACGAAGGCTCATTTTGCGGGATGCCGTTTAACGTGGGGTTTTCAGTGCCTGATATTGCATTGGGCCTTTTACTGGTGTTTGGCGCCACTTTGGGGTGAATCAGGCAGTGTCAGATTTTCGGAAAAACCACAATCCCGTGGGTTAGAGCGCTGTGGGCTCATTTTCTGAAGCGCCGTGGGGCTTTCACCACAAACGTTGGGGGGGGGGGCTTCTGCTAGTGTTTGACATGGCTGTAGAGTCAAAGGGATGACGTCAGATTTTCTGAGGTACTGTGACCCCGCGGGTTCGGGCACCGAGGGCTTTTTGTAGTGTTCCCAGAAAGGTGGGGTTTTCACTGTCATACGTTGCAGGGGGACTTTTGCTATTGTTTGGTGCTATTAATTGGAGTACATTGAATTTTCGGCAAAACAGTGACCCTGCGGGTTAGGGCTCCAAAAGCTCATTTTTGTGGGGTGTCATGTGCTCATTTTGTGGAGTGCCATGAAAGGTAGGGTTTTGACCGTCAAATGTTTCAGGGGGACTTTTGCAAGCAGATGGCCTCGCTGAATCGGACGACGTCGGATTTTCAGCACAACTGTGACCCCACAGATTAGGGCGCCGAGAGTTCCTTTTCTTTGGCACCGCGAAATGTGGGGTTTTCATGGCCAAACATTGCAGGGGGACTTTTGCTAGTGTTTGGTGCTGCTTTGGGTGCGGGGGGTGGGTATCACCACAGCTGGGAACTACAATTAGGGGAAGATGTGGCTATCTTAACAGGCTCAGCTACACTCGCCTTTTTTACTATAGCTCAGCCTACACCTATATCTAGATTGTGCCCCCTCAAAAATTGTGTGCCCAGGGCCATGGTCCTCCTGGCACCCCTATGCCATGCCCCTGTTGCAGATACTAGGATTGCAGCCTCAATTAAGAAAGTTATATGCACACAGAGAGACAAAACATTTTCAGAATTTTCTTTTTCAGCAAATTGTTCCCATGTAAGAGGATTTCAGATTTAGTTGAATCATTTTGTTACTGACATGGAAGGTATGCAGCATAATTACACACACACACACACTTTGAATACTTTTCAATAGGATATAGCAAATTATTCCACCCGAGGAATCCTGGGAACTGTATTTTGCTAAGAGTGCTTGGAATTTTAGCTCTGTCAGAAGTAAACTGCTGTTCCCAGCCTAGGAGCCAGCTCCTAGGGGCTGGTGTCCCTTTGCCCCTCATTAAAATATTGAGGGGGCTGGTCCCCCCCCCGGGCTTTGGTATTCAAATAGTATGCATGGACCATGTCTTGTGATTGATTATGCTTGGTGGGACTTACATGGTTCCCTCCCAATATTTTATTCAAGCTGGAACACATGGTTCCCAGCATTCTCTGAAGGAAGTCATGTGCTTTTAATATGCTTTAAATTTTGGGTGCATACACAGCCCATATCTGAATTGCATGTTCCGTGGGGAATAGCCTCTGAAAAAGAATTAAAATTACAGACTCTACAAGTGTCCCTGTTTTCCAGGGACAGTTCCAATTTTACAGAAGCCACCCCAGTTTCTGATTTGATCCTAGAATGTCCTGCTTTTCCTTAGGACATCCCTATTTTCATTGGGTAAATGTTGGAGGGTATGGAGTTATCTGATCCCTGAGACATCTGAAGGCAGCCCTGTGTAGGGAAGATTTTTTTTAAAAAAAAATAATTAATGTTTATTGTGTTTTTATATGTGTTAGAAGCCGTCCAGAGTGGCTGGGGCAACCCAGTCAGATGGGTGGGGTAGTAAAATATTATGGAATAGGATGTCCTTATTTTTATTGTAGAAATGTTGGAGGGTATGAAATTAGCCACTCCTGATGCTGATGTTTCAGTTATTATTCAGACTCACTTGCATATTGTTAACTGCCAAATTCCTTCCTCACACTTATCTGTGTAGGGTTGTTCTACCATACTGTTGTGTCACAAATGGTAGCTAGGCTTCTTCTGAAGCAGAATCATGCTCAGGCAGAGAACGGAAACAGCAGAACACCAACCGACAACAAAAAGCCGAGCACAGCAGTGGGTTCTAAGTTGAGTGCTGTGTTCAGAGGGAAAGACAAAGTTGTTTGATCCTTCTGTTAAAGGGTGAAAATATAATGGCCTGACAGCACGGGAAAGGTGATAGCCAGGTTTTTGCTAACATGCACTTGAACAGCAGGAGAAGCCTTTCCAAACCTTCCTTCTGTAAAGGGTCATTAAGAGAAAGCAGCTTTGATGAGTCACTCAGCAGAGAGGAGCTATTCTGAAATGTATTTTTTAATTTTGTGAAGAGGGGAGTTTGAGGCTGTGTATCCAACGAAGTGCCACATTTGATGCAACGTGCAATTGACCAAGCTGTTGAGAGTCGTTCGCCGTTTTTCTTCTGAGAGATGGATAAAAAAATTCTTTGTTTTCAAGAGCTTTCCTGGATTTATGCTAGTTAAGCTCCTCAAGATGGGATGAAGGGGGGGGGACCCCGTTCCAATAGATTTGCAAGGTGAGCCTGACCTAGTACTTTTAGAGTGCAGCGTTCACACAATGCGATTTCAATTTATTCTGCCTAGGGTCCCCTTTCTGGTAGTTTCAAAGAACACATTGATATTCTAGATAAAAAGTCATGGGAATTGCCAGTTTTTCTGCTGTTGTACACTGAATGTATCTCTGTTTTCACCACGAATCCCATGTGTGGTAAAGCAGCAGAAGTGTAAAATATAGTTCTTTGAGAACACGTCCTCCGTATCTGATTTTCAAAACTTATTCTGGTGCCGCTAAGAAGCAGAGGATAAGCAAAATATATAATTCAACATGCCGTTCTCCTCTGTATGCCCCAACAGAAAACTTGTGCAGGGTAAATTTGACTCGCTGGCATTAATTTTAAAGAAGACTGCTTGACTTGTGCTGGGAAGCTCCATACCCAATAAAACCATTGGCATGGTAGCTCAAAGGGGTCTTTTACTCTCCTTTTGCTTTCATATCTCAGGTTTGATTTATTAGTTTTATTTTTATTATTTAATTTATATACCACTGAACATATTTAAAATATCTCTAAGCACTGTACAAAAAACAAAACAAAAAACAAACAAACACCTGAAGGCAGAGGATCAGAGCCATGCTGGATTTCTGCTGAAATCCAAGGCTTCAGCTGTGGGAGAAGTAAGACCCTCTTGAGGTGTTAATGCTGTGAACTTCTCCATCATAGGCTCAGGTTGTATATATGTATAAATGAGGCATATATCATAAGTCTCCATGGTACCGCATTCCAAAGGAAACACAAAGCCTGGACGAGTGTGTGGGACCCCTGGAAACTCGCAGCACTCAGAGATTGGCGTGGCATGCAACAGAAGCAACAACAGACAACTGACACAAAATGTTACAAAAATACTCAGTTACATATAAAAGTGTTGCATTAATACAAAGCTATTAATATATAAAATTTAATATCATTTCCTTTTCCTTCTGACACACCCTCTGTCAGAGACCATGCTGAGGAGGGCTGCACTGAGGAGGAATGGTGGGAGCCACCCCCTCCCCCTGATCCTGATCCTGAATCTTCCCAGGAGCAGGAGGACAGTATAGATTTGGAACAGTGGTTTGCAGAGGGGCATAGTTCAGAAGGCAGAAGCTGGGAAATACTGGGTGGGGAACAGCTAGGAGAAGAAACACTGGAAGAGAGAGGGTTAACAGATTACAGTCTCTGGAAAGCATTCCTCCACTCATCCCATGGTCAAGAAGAGCTCAGAAAGCCTCAGAACAAAAAGCACAGAAAGCACAGAGGGTACAAATTCAGATTACAAGATGTAGGAGTGACGTAGGTTAATAGGGACGGAAGGGCACCACCATTTCTAGGAATTGTGTCATTTGTTCTCTCGCTGTGATTATTAAAGATTCTAACTGGTAAGATGTTCCTTTCTTTGATCTTCTTATCTACTGCCACGGGAGGAGGAAGCTGACTCCCTGAAGCCTGACACCCTCCCTCTCAGCCTCCAGCTTCTCACCAAACAAACTCACAGCTTACCCAGAAAAGTCTCGCAATGAGAAGAATTCCTGGAATCAGTGGGCATCACCCTAGCACCTCTCTTTTGACTTGCTTTTTATGGTCAGGCCTCTTCCTCAAATTGTGCTTCCTCAATTGCTGTGTCCCATCAACTGCACTCTCCACACCCAGTTCCAAGCGCATCAGGTTTGTTGAGTTTCCAAGGGCATCCAGAAAATGGGAAAAGGCCCTCCTCTATTCCCAACCCAACAATAGCAAGTGTCCAGCTCAGACACTGAGGTCCAGCTCCGAGGGCCATCTGGCAGGTCCCTCACTGTGAGATGTAAAGCTACAGGGAACCAGGCTGAGTGCCTTCTCGGTAGTGGCGCCCACCCAGTGGAACACCCTCCCATCAGATGACAAACACATAAACAACTACCATATTTGACTTTTAGAAGACATCTGAAGGCAGACCTTTTTAGGGAAGTTTTCAGTGGTTGATGTTTTACTGTGCTTTTAACATTTCATTGCAAACTGCCCAGAGTGGCTGGGGCAACCCAGTCCCCGATGGGCAGAATAATACTAATACTAATACTAATACTAATAATAATATAGTACTAATAATAATATTGTACTATGTTGTTTATGTGGGCAACTGAGGATTGCATTCTAAAGGTTTTCCTGTTGCTTGTTTTCACCTTGCATGTTATATCAACAGGCTAGAGGGAGAGTGAGGAAAAGCACACTACCTATGCCCGATATTGCCATCCCACTGCCCTCCACAAGTTGCAGGGCAGTCATCTGCAGGAGGAAGCCTGCTCTGCTCATGTTGATTTCCTGTGTGATGTAGACCATGAATTGTGTGTGTTTCTTTTAAACAATTCATGCTTTGTTACGGAACACTACATGCAGATAATCTGTGTTTAAGTAGGTGATGATGTAATTGATTTGAATAGGAGGAAAAAGGCTTCATTAAGAGAGCCAGGGCTTTATTAGCACTTCACTGTGGGAGGGGGGAAATCTTTATTTGAATTCGTTTTCAAACAAAGAATAGATTGGGTAATATCTACAGCAGCTCTTATCGGTCTTGCTTTAATGCAAGTTAAGCTCTTTGGCAAATGAAACCTTTCCAAGCAAATAGGGCAGAATAACTCTCAATCTTTCTCTCTGCTCAATTCTTCTGAGCCAATGGTTCGAGACAAATGTAGGCAAGGCACAAACTTTGCACGCCTGCTTTACATAATTGACACTCAGAAAGTTTTGTGTTGCCACTTTTGTATGTCGGCAGACGAAAGCTTGGAGCAGAGCGGAGCAAATTATAATTTCTGACAGACAATGATTTGTGAGGTTTCTGTTTTTCTGTAATCAAGATGCCGCTGATAAGGAACATGAAAATTATCGTTCCAAACATCACAATGCAGAAGTGAACAGTTGGTATTTTCTGGAGAGCATTTAAAAATGCTTCCGTTGTTTTGGCAGGGCATTCTAGCTAGCATGAAAGAGAATGAAAGATGAAGGAGGAGGGACTTGTAGGATTTGGACTAGTCTGAATGTGTGCAGAGTTAAGGATAATTGTTTGTCAAATGACTGCCTGTGATTTTGTATTCCTGATGTGAAAACCACGTGTTTGTCAATATAGGTAAGTGTACGGAATAGGCAGCACGTTTGAGAATATTACCATCAGATCGATGGCAAAAGCAGCAAATGGATGTGCAAAGTGACATGCAATGAAACTAATTCTGGAAAATGTGGATCTGATGTACAATTATTCATATTTCCCTTGAATTACTTAGAGAGAAATCTCTGCCTTTCATTTGGGACTATGATTAAGCCAATGGTGGATAATCATATATGCACTACACAACATAGTTCAGCTCTTCCTTGTAGAAACCATGTATCTGATTTTGTAAAAATGTGCCTTGAATACATGACAATATGTGTAGACATAACATGGCAGGCACAGGGAGACACGTGGTGTGAAGATTCTTACTTATGTGGTTAAGTTTAAATGGCATAGCTGGAAGATGGTTGAGGTGAAGTGATATGCCTTTGGGATTTCCTTTATAATGATCATTATTCCAACACTAAGGCTGAATTCAGACCACAGTTTATTCCATTTTCCTGATATCTCCTTACCTGATAATTTTCACATTTTATGTGGTCCTTCACACAACATAAAAACCATTTCTGGAAATGTAGTGGAATTTTGTGGAAGTTTAGTGCTCATTTCTGTGTTAATAGCTTCCATTAAAAAAAATCTGTCTGCAACCCTACCAACCAGGAAAATGATGGGACCTTGGTGTTGTAATTTCCCTACCAGCTTCATGGATAATGGCATGTGGTGAAATTTAGGGTGCTTTTCCAGCAAACTTGTTCCTTCCCATTATTTTCAGTGAGTCATGGGGGGACAGAAGGACACATGAGCATAAAGGGTGGTGAACTGTCTGATATGGTGTGATGTTGTCAGGATGCTGTCAGCAGCTCCCGGCTGGTTGCCCAGAAAAGTATAAAGACAAGGGAAGGTTTCTTACCATCCTTTTTTATTCAATATTTACAGAGAGAGTCTATAGAACCCAGCCTCTTGGATAATGGCATTGTGCCGAGTGAATCTCCACCCCTGTCTCTCCCACTTCCTTATTCATCACTTCTACGGGTGCTGCTATGTGCCCTCTGTCTTTGAGCTGTTTGCTCTCCTACTTTCATGATTTGATTTTAATCATGAGCAGAACATCATTTTTAGGGGCAATGGAGCAATATGTATTTGCATACTGCAAGCTGGGTAATTTAATAAATTTGCACTGCAAGCCTAATCTTTTTGGACTTTGGTGACATTACCAGTGTGTATTATACTATATATGTAGTATAATATGTTTAGCAAGCGTATATTGTCAGTCCTCCTGGCAATGAATGTGCCACTTTTCTTGACTGTCTCTCTCTGCCTCCAAAGGAATTTGTGTGTTCCAAGTGTTTTCTAAAGGCAGATTCAGACAATTCCTGATGTTAGGTTTAGCACATCTCTCACACACAACACAGCAAGCTGGGAGTTTAACTCCTTTAGCTTTATTTGGGAATTACAAGCTTACAGCAAACAGAGCCTCCCACAGCTCATTCTTCACTATCGGAGTCAGTTGACTCGACAGGCCTCCAGCCCCTTCCTAGGCCAGATATATGCCGAGTCCACCCTTGCTTCCAGCTGGTCTTCCTTTCCTGTAATCGCTTGTTCCGCCTCCTACTTCTGGGAGATTCAGGTGCAGCCAATTCCTCCTCCTCTGGAGTTGAATCCAACCACCTACTACCACCTGCCTCCTGCTCTTGCATCTCAGTGTTGCTTTGAGAAATGACAGGCAGCCTTCTGTTTTCCTCTGCCTCTTCCTCCCCCCTCTACCGATTCCTCTCTGTGTGCCATGTCTCTGACACATGGCTTTCATATATTCTTTACAGGCAGTATAGTTCTTTATATGGTCCAGGTGGCTGCTCCCAGTCACCAGTCTAGCTGCCACCTTCTGGATTAGCTGGGCCATAGCCCATCTCCAATTTCAGGGAACATCAGCTGTAGTTTGTCTGAGGCAGTGTAGTCCACTTTTATATTGAGACATGCATAGATCTAACCTGACTGGCGCCATGCAAAGTGAGTTCTCTGAAAAATATTCATTTCATTTGAATGATTTGCCATCCCTATGAATTGGAAGAGCCACACCCTCTGGGCAAGCTGAATAGTGCAAATATGCAAAGAAGAAGAAGCATGCGGAGACTTCAACTGTCCTACAAAGCGGTGTTAAGGGAAGACCTTGAGGGAAGAGAGAAGCTGACAGAAGGTAACAGCTTGGAGAACCACATTACCCTGGACACATTCAAATTGTCAGCACATCTGTTGTAGGCAGTTGATTTGCTATGATAATGTTATGCTTTTAATCCTCTCTCTCCCTCTCCCTCTCCCTCTCTCTCTCTCTAAATATGCCCAGAAGCAATGCAATGGGAACACATTTGCAAATGTATATATAAATAAATAAGAATAAAAGCACCCCCTTTTTGATGTGTTTGTGTGTGGGGAGGTGTCAGAGAAATCTAGTTTTGTTTTTTCTTCTGCACCGCTCAGAGTACCTCCAATTCCTCCAGCAGCCAAAATCCCCAGTGAAAAATATATCCTGGCTCTCCATGTTGACTTCTCAGGTCCTAAATATATGGAAAACGGATTAACATTTCATAATTACTAAGTCATTTATTCACGTATCAGAGTAAAAGAGATGAGCCTTGGATATATTAAGCACACAAACACATACCCAGTCCAGATTTTTCACACTAAAATAGTTGCAGTTTCTGAAGTGACAAAAGCTCTTACGTTCACTTCTGCAGCCGGCGCAAGTTATGCTAATATGCTTCAATACAGGGTTGCTTAAAAGCAAAGAGAGAGGGAGAGTTTGTCCTAGTTTATTTTACTTTGAACTATATGCGGTTAAAGATAGGCATGGAGGCTTGTTTGGAACAAGTCTGGAAGCTGCTGGTGTTTCCAAAAGGTGTGGATTCTGCAGGTGCCACCCACACTTCTCCACCACTACCATAACATTTTCACTTAGCTCTACTTACCCAAAGCAAACCTTACCTCCTCCATTGCATCTATGCCCATGATTACGTCTTGAGGAATGGATGGATCCCCTCAGTTTTGCTTTCTCATTTTCCCCATCTTTAATTCAGTTCTTTCCATTCCCACAACAGTGTGCAGTTGTGACAACGATGATTTACAAGTCCTTGTGAAAATTTATATGAATCTCTGTGTGGACTTCATTTAATTTATGCATTTTTGTACACAGTTTTGCCTATTTGAATGTATACCTGCAGTTTATTTTCACTGATGTAAGCATTTCTGTGTACACTTTCTCCTAATGCTCACTTTTCATACCACTGTTTCCGCTGGAATTTTTGCTTCACAAAATTTGAAGAAGTTTGAATTGTGAAGGGAGCTGTCTTTCTGTTTGCATGGGGGTTTAAGAAGTACAAATTAACTAATCACATTAAAATCTGAATGAACAAATCACCCCAGCCCTACCTATGAAAGCAAAACAAAGTAAAAAAAAAAAAATCCTTCCAGTAGCACCTTAGAGACCAACTTTCATGTGCATGCACACACCAAGAACAAACTTAGTTGGTCTCTAAGGTGCTACTGGAAGGATTTTTATTTTTATTTTTATTTTTTACTTTTTATTTTGTTTTGACTATGGCAGACAAACACGGCTACCTAACTGTAACTGGAACTATGAAAGCAAAAACAGCTATGTTGGCTAAATTAGGGTTGCCATATTTTGAAGAGCAAAACGGAGGACACTTTGGTGACTCTCATTTTAAATACTCCTACTATATGTCAGCTATAGAAGTTGTGATATATTGCTGGGGGGGGGGCAGAAGAAGAGAAGAGAAGAGGAAAGCAAGTCTTCAACCACCAGTTATATCTATGTCTCATCCAGAAAGTATAGCCAGAGACATTTTGGCAAATTTAAAAAATCCACCCAGACAGAAATTTTACCCCTGAAAAAGAGGATGTGTCCTGGAAAAAAGAGGACACATGGCAACCCTAGGATATCCATCTGCTTGCATAGTCAGTGAAGTACAGCCATGTCATTTTGGTCCACCCATACTACCCATACATTTAGTGAAATGTGTCAAACATACACACTGCTTCTTGTACACAGGTATTTTATTCTGATCAGGAACCTTGGAATGAATATGGTTCCTGATCTCATGATAGTCTTGATATGACTTCAGATTCACATGTATAAGGGGCCCATTCATATGCTCAACAAAATGTGCAGACCGCTACTGAAAGGAATGCCAGCATTGGCAGAATGGCTAGCAGGCATAGCTCTGCTCATTGCTCATGCATGCATCAGTCATTCAACTAGATGATTTTAAGCCCTGGACTTAATGCTCTTATTTGGAGCAGGTGGGCTTTTTTTTGATAACTGTACATCTTTCTTCACTCATTCCAAAGTGTTCAGCTTTGCTACATTTAGAAGCTGACTGTGCCCCCAGATTTCTGCCCCAAAGTTCTGCCTTGATGACACCATGGTATTCATTGAACATCTGAGCAATACTTCTAAGAGGGCTACAGAGCGTAGCTTATACTGGAGGAGGATGATTTGGGTTCATATTATTGTGGTACACAGAGAGTTCTCCTGCAGCATGTCAATGAGCCCCAGGGCATATTTCAGAAAGGAGGTGCTCTGGAAATGGAGCTCAGCAGCATAAAATGAGGACCAAGGAAATTACTATGATACAAGAATCAGGTGGAAAGAGAACTGATTATTTAGTCTGGAGGGGGGAGTACCATATTTAATTTTTATACCCTAATTAAGGGCAGATTAGAATTCAACCTGAAAAAATGCATTTGCATTCAAACTCAGAAGCACAGGTCAAATGCAAATTATCTGGCAATTCTGAGGAAGAATGTAGAAAAGTGCTTCTGTTTGGGTGCCTGGAGAATATTTATTGTTGCCCTTGTTAGGCATATTTTTAAACTAATGCATATAATCATGAAGAGAATGGAAATCTGCTTTGTTTAAAAATTTAGAATGCTATTTAATAAATACTGTTTAGAATCTCCCACTAATAAAAGAGGTCAAACACATTTAAAATTATACAAGCAGTGGGGACCAAGAAGACATCCAGAGGCATTATGAATAAAGCATTTATTAGACACAAGAAAACGAAATAAAAATGCAAAATTAAGTTGACAATCCTATATTCAGTTACATGGATGTAAGCCCCACTGAGGGAATGGAAATTTCCAAGAGGAGACTATTAAATTTATTTTCCTCATAGTTTAGCTTGAAAGTATAATGTAATGCGAATCTGGCCATATTGTGACAACTTGGTTTTAACAAAGAAAAAAGAAAATCTCAGAGCATTACCAAGTCAATCCAAGGAGCATGTGGAGAGGGCTGATCCAGTAGAAACTGTGAAGTTGGACATTGAAGTTGTTAGCAAATTGTTAAAGAACAGGAAGCAAAGAGTAGGGATAAGTGGAGAGTCCTCTCAGTGGAGAGATGTTAGAAGCAGTCTGTCAAGGATCTGTGTCAATGTTGGTGCTTTATCTTGCTCATAAACGGTATGGAGTAAGGAATGAGAAGTGTGGTGGCCCAGGTTGCCAATGACACCAAATTCTTAACTGTGGGTAAAACCAAAAACGATTGCAAGGAGCTCTAAAGTTGGCTGCTCCCAAAGCATCTCTCCAAACTGGGTATTGAGCATCAAAAAGGCAGATGCAGTTCAATGTTGGCTTATGTAAAGAGATGGGAGCAATAAATACCGGTAAATGAATAAAAATCCTGATTCCCCATATACAATATGGGCTGAACTGACAATGTGCAACCAGGAAAGAGATGTGGGGTTGTTGTGAAAATGTTGACCCAATCAGCAGCAGCCATAAATATTGCAGCCGTGCAGCCGCAACCCTCTCAATCACCTTGCTCAAGCAAGGCGATGTCAGTGACCGGACAGTAGTTATCTACTGGGGTCCCTCCAGCCTCCATGATTTGTCACACTATTAACTCCTTCAGGGCAGCAGGCATCGCTCCCCTGCATTAAAACCCATTCATTCAATACCCTCTGGCCCTGGCTAGCTTTCATCAGCCAAGAAGAACAAGAGTCTAGATGGCCCATGGTTAACCTCATTCTTGCCTTGTTCGTGGCACCAGGCTCCATCAACTGAAACTGATCCCACAGTACAGAGCTGGACAAAGTGTTGGACCCCAATTGGATTCACATTCGAAGAAAGCAGCAGGAAGGCCTCCATGGAAAGAAGTGATTTTATTCTCAATGTGTTTTGCAAACAGAATTAGAGAAGGGTGCATACTGTGCTGAACGATCCTATATAGTCTTTTAGTTTGCTCTGCTAAATAGATCTTTCTTTATAAAGCTGAAGTGCTCACATGATCACTTTCTCTACAGTTTCTCATACTCTCACCACAATGTGGCTTGATCTCCCAACCTTTGATAGTTAATTCAATTTATTCCACTGCCTGTGCTTGCTATACAATACATCATGCTGGCCACAAATGCTCTTCTTCTGTGTTCCATCATGATCAGAACATGCACAGTGAGGGCATTTCACTTACCACCTCCTGCCCATAATTTCAACCTGCAGGGAACCCTTGGAAGGAACAGCAGCGAAGCTTTCTGCTGGAGCTTGGGCAAAGGCAAGAGGAGGATGCTGAATGCATCTTGTGAGGCACAGAAGAGCCTCTCCTTGCTTGGATTGAAAGTTGGAGTTATGATGGGACATATATAGGGAGCTATGGTAGCAGGGCACCAAGACAGCAAGGGAGGAGAGAGTTATGCCAGCCGCTAATGCAATATGCATCCCTCAATATATTGGACTACAACTTCCACCATCCCTGACCATTGGAAAGCTGGATGATGATGATGCTGATGAGAGTTATGAGTCCAACTACTTTTTGAAGGCACCCCATAGTTTACCCATACTGTAATGGAATGGCTATAAGTCTGCTTTGGGGGCACGGGACAAACTAGGATGGCTTCACCAGCTTCCTGCTTCCATGTTTTTGAATCTGACGTTAGGACTTCCAGTCCTGTCCTCTCAATAAGATGCAATAGTATGAATCCTTTCTCCATCCCATTACACGTAGCAGATTCAGGTGATGCATATTTTGTAGAGACAAGAAATCTCTTTCTACTAGACTTCATCACCATGTTCAAAGTAATGCATGAATTAGGGCCTTGTTAAAATAAATGATTATATTAATGAGAACTTTAACTAAGACAGGACTGGGAATCAAGTCAGCATCTCTCAGATCCTATTATGTAGTGGTTAGCAAATATGAACAACTCACTTTGGACGTTGATTAAATGAAGGTTAATTTGCCTCATTCAAATTATGCTATAGTGTTATACCTCTCTGAGGAACTCATCATGCAGGTTACAATTCACTGGGGCTGTCTGGTCAAAGATAATTGGATGGGAATAGCTAAAGGAGAAGAAAGGGAAACCTCTTGCAGATATTTTCCCCATGATATTCAATACATAAAATAAGGATTGCCCATAAATGAGGCCTGGGTTATTCCACAGAAAATAGCAGAGATGGCAGAATATTCCTCCATTCAAACAGATGGTTGAATTGAAGTTGACAGCGAAGTATGCAGAAGGAAAAAGGTTTTATCTTTACATCAACCTAAACTTCCCCCACATATAGGGTTGCCGTACATCCAGAATTTCCCGGACAAATCCAGAGTACTGCATTTGGAAGCATTGCCCAGACGGGAATCGGCTTCATCACCCTGTCCAGGAAAATCCAGACAGCCCATGTTGTCAGTGTCGTTTTTGCCAATTTCTCATAAAAATAGCTCCAAATTGACAATTTTTTTTTTTGCAATTCTAGCTCAACAATTTTGCTCAACAATTTTGCAATTTTACCCCCCAAAAACAACAACAACAACAAACAACAACAAAACAACAAACCTTGTCCTTCTTTGAGTTAATCCTATGGAGGCTTACATTTGGTGTAGAAAGTCCACAAAAGCTACCCAGAAATATATATGGGGATCACTATGTTCTGTGATGCCTACTGTTTGTAAGAGCCAGCATTGCCTACAAAACTGAGTCCTATATAGTGTCAAATTAATTACATTCCTAAAGCCACTTCTTTTAATACTTTCATAAGTTACCTGAGAGAAATTCAATTGTTTTACTTCCAGATTTTTTTGCTATTTTGGTATTTAGAAAGAAGCCTAAAAGTGAAAGCTTGATTTTCTTTGTTGAAACCAACACATTTTTTGAAATATTACTAGATTAGTCTTCTGCCACAAAATTGCTATAGGTGCATCACAGCATTCATGAAAACAAGGACTTGAGTACACGTTGATACCCAATTCCCCCCAAGACAAAATAAAGCTAGAAAATACACTGAAAATATCAACCAAATTGATCAAGGGGTCAGAGCAGATTCTGTTAGCAGAAAAGCAATTAGAGAGTTTTATTCTT